>JABRWK010000060.1:59393-556729 GCA_013372445.1 Hypothenemus hampei
ATAGTTTGTAGGGACTTGGCCAAGTACTATGAGGCAAAATTTAATGAGGAAATGAATTTGACAACGAACTTTAAATGCAACCAAACATTCGAAACCGCTCTTTGTGTTGTTATAATAGTTTGTAGTAGTGTTGCGACATTAGCAACAACGTATTTGAACATAAGCAACGCCGCATTGTCTTATTCCAACTTCACTAAACCTTGCATTTATAATGTATCTAACGCTTTATTGTATTTATAATTGAAAAAGTTACATAACCGATACAATAAATAACAATATCACCTAATCACTTATATAAAAATCGCTAAAATTAACAAAAAAAAAATAATAATAATAATACAATCACTCACTTCAGTCAATGTTAGTTTTAAAAAAAAAAAAAGGAATCTCTACAAGTCGAAGAACAAGAAACCACCTCCAATTGCTGAAACTGGTTGCCTTCTAGGTGCTAGAAATTTACTGATATCGTGAATAACTCCATTGGAAGCCATTGTGTCACATTTCGTAATTGAGGCTCTATTTACACGGATTTCTCCGCCCAATCTTCCCATTTCTAATCGTTGATCTCCCATTGTTGGAACGAAACTGTTAAAGCCCCAAGTATAAGGTCCCACACCAGAACAACAAAGAACCTCTGTGTGAAAATTGGTTTCGATTAAATATCGTTATATCGATTAAAAAACTTCACTCACCAGGTAGAATATGGTTCTTCAATATTTGTTCAGCTTTTTCCTTGTTTTCCTGCAACATTTTGCGATCTTTTTCGTTCAAGGCGGCGAACGTTTCTTCGGTGGGTGCCAGGAATGTTATGGTACCATTGTTTTGCTGCAGCAACTTTTCAATCTAAAATCCATGTACTAGAAAATTGCTTTTTGACTGCTAGATTTCGAACGTACCTCAGTGCCTTTGATCAGTTCCCTCAAAGACTTGTATTTGTCTTCACTTTGAATGATGTCAATGACGTTCTTACTTGGAGGCACCAATACTCTGGAGACTTCATGTACCATTGAACCGCATGTTTTTTCATCGAATCCGATAAGCCTGGCGCAATTGATCGTGGCTCTATTGATAACATTAGTGAAGAGCGGCAACTAAATTTTGCTATTTTCAATAACTGAATTGACTTTTTCAATATTCACTTACTGTCGAATACAAATTGACTCTCAGTTCTTTCCCTTGGTCTTTGGTAATGAGCTTCATATTATTGCTCATGTCATTGGATTCCATCTGACCATTGGTTACGTGATAGGTCACCAATTCCCTTAACTTTTCCTTATTATCACCGATTTCTTCTAAAAGTTTTTTGGTTTCTGGGAAATCAAATGCCGCATCAACTGGCACGAATACAGTGGCGTTTTCGTAGTTGTTCAATTCGTCGGACATTCCGGCTTTTTGTACCAAATCCTGGAATTTGGAATAGTTGTGTGTTTTGAGAACATTGCCGACATATTGTCCTAAAATATTGAAAATGAAAAGATAAATTTTGTTGTAACTATGTTTATGAATGGAATACCTGATTCTGGAATGATGAGAGTATCAGTTAAATGAATTACGCCATTAGTTCCAATTAAATCCGTCTGGATAATTTTTGCTTTTCCTTCATATATCAATTCGTCATCCATAGTTCTTTCCATATTCAAAACACCACCTTCAACATTATGAGTGGTCGCGTTACCAATAATGGCCGAAGAACAAATCGTGTGCGAAACAATATTGTGTTTCAAAATGTCTAAAATAAAAATTCTCTAGAAATTGGTTTCAAAGTACAAAAAAAAAAGAAAATACTTGAAGCACAACCGCCTCCGTTCAATAGTTTCTGTCTTTGCGCTTCGTCCAATTTTCCAAAAGCCTCGTCTGTCGCAGCAAAAATAGTATAGTGACCGTCCGGTTTAAGATTTTTCGGAATGTCACTGTTTTCTAGAGCTTTCCTAAAACTGCTCAATTTCGGATGGTTTCTTATTATATCCTCGACCCGTTCAGTGGCTGGAAACATGACCCTGTCCACAACGTGGACGATACCATTGTTCGCTAAAATATTACTTTTTTTCACTCGAGCACAATTGGCCGTCGTCATTCGCTCGTAACCCTGAGTAGGATAAATGTTGATTCTGATTGGTGACTTTTGAGTGCCCTCACTGAAATACAATTGATAAAAACTCGAAAGATCAAAACAATTAAAGCCTTTTTTACCTTTCAAGCATTTGTTCATTTTCCATATCAGCCAACTCGAGGAAACCGTCTACAGTATGACTGAGAACTAAATCTTTTGAAGTTAAAGCATTTTTTAATGCTCTGCGTCTTCGGCTAGGATCAACTGCGTTCTAAATAAACAAAAATATTTAATTTTAACATGAAATATTCCATTTTAAAGCTGGCTTGTCTCTTACAATATCGTTCAATTTTTCATTATAATAGTGAATGGCGTCATCACTAGGAACAAATAAAGTGAAATTGCCCGATTCATAAATGGAGTCCAACCCGGTTGATTTCAGCATCGATCTAAATTGATCGAGTTTCATGTCTTCTAACGTTTGAAGGACTGGTTTAAGGTCAACCTGCGGATAGATTTATTTATTGTTATGTAATATTTATAATAATTCTAGTTTTATTGTTCGTAAAAAAAAAACATACAATTGCTAAGAATTTGTTACAATATTGCTTTGTTTGTAGGTACCAAACTTAAGAATTCTTGTATTTTTTAGGCAGTAATTCGTGTCTCAGGGATATATCAAAGTTTAGTATCAAAAACGAACTGACAAACATATTTCAAATGATTTACACTTAGAGAGGCTGTAAATGGAAAAATATAAAATAGAATTTTACGCAAGAATATGAGAACTTTATTTTTAATTTTGTATTAATTTTATACAACATGTTGCATACAACAAAAAAAAAAGTGTATAGGAAAACCCTATTGAGCTTTCCTCAAATTTTCATTTTTTTTTGTTTTTTTTTTTTGAAAAATTCATTATAAAACACATATTTTTGAAATGTTTTTAAAAATTAATTAAACATTTAATTTATAATTAAATTTTTTGGTTAATATAATTTTTAATTTTAATTTATTTATATGATTTTTTTTCATTTCTAATTTACAAATTATTAATTTCTTTAAAGGTTCAATTTATTACGTTGTATTTCTTTTTTTTCTTTGTAATTTTCGAGTGAATGTAAATTATACGTATGAATTCTTTATAAATTATGAAACAATTGAAGCTTTCAATATTAAAAGAGAATATGTATATTTCAAATATGTATTTTCGAAACAGAAAAAAAAAAAACAAAAAAATTAGTGTCAATTGTGGAAACATTATTTTAATTTTGCTTCCAAATGATTGAATTCTATTCTATTCCATCCCATTTCAACACATATTGCATTTACTTGTGCAGATTCCAAAATCAACAAAAATACTTATTCGAGTAAACTGATTATGCGCTTTTAACATTGACCGCTTCAATGAAATCGCAATTATCGATATAATAATAACCTGTATGAATAAATAAGTGACTGGATTATCTACAAATTCTGATAAAAAAAATCTGCTTATATTGTTTTCCAAGCTTACTCAAGATAATAACTTGAATTTTTCGAAAAAATTAAAAAATCGTAAATTGTGTGAAAAATAAGTATAAAGAACTCTAAAAGAAATCGATTCCGAATTAAATTAAGAATAAAAATATATAAAATGATACAGGATGTTCCATTTAAAATAAATTACTTTTTTGCTTTCTATTTTTTTGAAATTCGCTATTATTCTTCGAACCCCCCTCTCCCGGTACAACGTTTATTAAAACTATTCCGATCACCATAATCTCCTCTCATATCCGATTAAGATTTCAGCAAATTTTCAAAAAACTAGTTTTATAAATAATCGAAAGGTTCACATTTCAAAAATTATGTTTCAGTAAAAAATGAAGTTTTTTAAAATGATTAATGATTATTTTGGGTGTAGTGAAATTCAACAAATATTTAATTGGCTTCATGCCTAGAACTGAAAAATATATAGGACAATCACGTTTGTACATAGAAAAGGCTTGATCACGGAGTTGATAAAGTTCTTTTTCGTTGCTCTCGAAGTGATCTTGGGTCTTATGCTAGATCACTTCTTTCAATACATTAGAAGCAAGAAAAAATGGTTTACGGAGAAGTCTTGTTTAGTTGATCGTGATGTAATTCGACTGCATTTGATAGATAATGAGTGATATTGTCTATAGAAATGAGGGAAGAGCAGAAGAAATTTAAGAATGTTCGAAAAACAACCGGTCAATTGAACAATTATCCTGATGATGTCAATGAAGATCGTTAGAAAAAAAAATATTAGTTATAGATTCTGATCTGTGGTTCCCTGAATAAACTACATAAAGGAATTTAAAAATCGGCAAAAGCCATAATCGAATCTCAAATATAATGATTAAAAAAAAAATTGAAATTTCACTAAAAGATATAAAGTCATGATGATTGGAGAAACCAAGAAAAAAAATGTTTCCATAAAATTACTGCACAATCAGGTTTCTTCTAAGCTTATATTACAAAGAAATCCATCCTTAAAAAGGCTCTTCCTTACTTCAAACTTGGAAGAGATTTTTCTTAGTTCTTCATCTATAGTTAATTTATTACCAATAGAGACAGTGGGAAAACTGGCATAAATCTCGTTATTTATCGTAAAAACGAAAGACAAAACAAGGATTTGCAGGAAGTTTTCCATCGGAATATCATTGACCGAGTAACGAGAATTGAAGAAATTTAGGTTACAATTTTTACCTGTTCTGTACATCCGTCGGACGTTCTCTTGAACCCGTAACAGCACTTGTAACGGACCGTGAAGGTTTTCACCACGCCATGGTTGTTAATCCTGGAGAAGGAAAAAGTGAATTCAAACATTTTTTTGTTTTTGTTTTTTAATAAAATAATATTAAATAATTACTTCACAATAATTAATAACCAAAACTGTTAATCGATTTCAAAATCAATCAAGGAAAATCAATCATTCAATCATTGGAAAAAAGTTGAAAATGCGATTTCTTTCGAAGGCCGTGCCCAAAAACGAATAACGGAAAAATGATAGAAAAAAACAAAAGCACTTGGAAATATTATTTTACCATTGGTTGCGCTTGATTGTACCATGACAAAGTAAACGTACGAAATAGCAACGATTATCCTTCAATTAACACCGTTTTAATGAGTCGCCTCAAAATGGAGGAGATTTAATAAAAATATCAAACATCAGTGGTTTTGTGGATGGTTAACCATCTCAACCACTAACCATTAAAATAAATAATAAAATATTTACCTGGTAATACATTCATATTTGTTTTCAGTATCGAAACAGTTCGATAAACGTATTGAGGTGGAGAAAAAATTCGGTTCCCTATTATTGTTCTCCACATTTTCAGTCTTGTTCTTCTCCTCCTTTTGTATCTTCTTTTTTTCATCTTTGTCATCATCGGTACTTTCTTCACGTTCAATGCAAACGTTCTTTCTACAAATTGAAAGCCATAAAATTGTTTTAATTCGAATTTAATTAAAACCGATAATCGTTGTGACATTGAAGCGCGTGTGTTTCTTTGTTCAAATTAATTGCAATTTGGTTTAATTAGAAAATTGCTAATGCTACTTTAGTATTTTATTATTAATTTATTGTTTTTCAATGTTCAAATTCAATGGATGTGTGTCATTTTCACACATAGGTAGTCAGCATAGTGCAATTAGGACACCTAAGCAATAGCAAACAAGCTGGTTAATGAACTTTAAACGTACAGTTGTACAGTCGTTGTTGTTGTAGTAGTAGTAGTAATAGTAGTAGAAGTACAGTTGTGAAAGTCCAGTAGGCTCTTTATTAATAAAATTTAAAAAAAAAACAGCTGATTAACGTCTCATTAAAATGCAATTAATAAGAACTGTCTAGAAAATGGAGTTCCGCCCACACAACATACAAAATATGAAAGTTTTCTAACCCACTTTCTGAAACATTTATTGTTATATTTGATGTTCCACTGTACGAAAATGTCATTTATATTCGGAATGTGTAAGAGAAAGTATTACATTTTTATTTGTTCTTACCCTTTCCACCATTTATTGCCGTCGTCCATGCCAAACAGTCCCCCGATACCGAATCCGGTGGTTGGACGGCCTATCAAACCGGGCAAAGAGGGAAAATCGAATTCAGGCCCGAACGGACTAGGAAATGAAGGAAAATTTCCTGTACCGGCATCGACATCAACAATTCCTGCACCGGGAATTGTTGGTTTCGTCGGTTGTTTCGGGCCCTGATTGGTTTTCTTTGGATTGAGTATCGGTTCATCTTTTTTACTTTCTGGTGATGCTGCGGGCATCAAATGAATTGTAAGTATTTTTTCTTTGGAAGAGAAAAACTATATTTACCTGAAACCACTGGATTGTCCTCGGACGCTTGAGGGTTCGGATCCTTATAATCTGGTGCCAGAGGTTCGCGATCTTTTCCAGCCGATGAGCTTGCCGCAGAGTTCTGCGGCCTGTCCCATTCGAATGCTTGAAATTGAAGACCTGTATCCAAAAAACCTAAATCGCTGCAATAATTTTTCCAATTTTCTAATTGTTTAACGCTGCAATATTCATTTTTACCTGAACAAATCGGCCTTAACAATGCACAATAATAATGCACTAAACAAAAACGCGTGCCGAAGCATTTTTGCGTTGGAAATTGGAAAAATCGCTTTCGAAAATTTGCTTGTACAACTTGTTTACGTGTTCCTTTGCAAATTTCAACTCTAGAATTCTCGCTTGGGTTACCGCCTTTTATAAAGACGCACGACACTGGCCCGTGGAGGGAGTCAAAACACAGTGCCGGCCACGATTATTCATTCGACTTTTTTCCAGAACCATCGACTGTTTATCGCTTGTTTTCATAGCTGTCGGAGAAATAAAAATTAATATTGTTGTTTATACGCTATTCATAATAACTTTTCGTTGGCTGTACCGATTAGGTCATTGGAAATTTATTTTTTTAATTTTTAATTTCAATTTCAATTGAACCAATTGGGTTCTACTGTGGAGTTTTAAAGGGTGGGTTCCGCCACTGGATTCTCCAAATACACCGTTAACTGTAAAGCCGGCTTTGTTTACCTGCGTGTTTGCTATCTATAAAAAAGAGTACCATCGAGATATTTACCGGTCGTGAAGAGGAGTGGACCCAAATAATGGTAGCGTTCAAGCGAGAAAGTCTTACCAATAATTGAATCTAATATTTTTAGAAAATTTTTATTGTTTTGCATTCTTTCGCTAAAGCTGATCTGAAATTTCTATGCATGAGAGTGCAAATATAAAAATATGGTAAACATACGAGGATGAGTTCCGACCTAGCCTTGTAAAATATGGAAATTTCCATTAACTTTTCTTGATTTCCTTAAGCTACATCCTTCAATAACAAATTCCATAACGTTTCGGAAACTAGTTTCCATATCATGGCTCATCAAAATGCACATTTGAATTTCATGAACGATAGAAGGAATTGAAGTGTAGTACTTTGTGTTATTGGGGATCCTAATTTTAATGGAGAGTGAAAAAGAAGTAGATTTCTACATTAATTGTACCCATAATGATGTTTTGTGATGGCTAAATTCAAACAATTACTCATTAGATTGGTACTCAAACGTCTTACTTGTTCGCTTTGATTACTTTTGATCATTGTTTGCTTCCCTATAGCTGAAATGTTAAAGAGGTTGCAGCTACAAAGAATAATTTGGAACAGCTGCAGCTTCAAATATTTTAAAACTTTCCAATATCGTTTGTTTTTTTTCTTTCTTTTTTAATAACAATTCTACTGGTTTATCGCAAAAATGATCTAAATTAAACTCAAAACACTATTAAATTTGAAAAAATGACTAACATCAAACTTCCTCGTAACTGTTAACAAACAATGATTATTTTCTCGAATATTTCCTTCATTTACTGTTCGCGTTGTTCTAGAACGCGAAGCCAATTTTAATCAAAACCTATTTTTAAATTAAATAATGACAACAACGCGCTTTGTCCCCATGTTAGTTGTTATAAAAGTTCGAAATGATAATATTTATCGTTGATCTGAGAGGGCAAGACAACATTATTTATGCAAAACATACCTCATTTGGGAGATGCCGTAGACACATAAAATATACATTTCCAGAGGCACAGCCAAGAACATGAAATCTTCATTTTGATCGTTTCAAATGTCGTTTGATTCTGGAATAACATTTCGAATCTGGAACTTAATTGCGATCACCACTAACACCTGAGGTACCGTCGTGTTCAAAAAATTCGTGTACACCTATTAAAGACAGAATTAAAGAGAGAATTATACTTGAATTACATATGATTGTCAAAATTCTCCCTCTCTGTCATACGTGTACGCAAATTTTTTGAACTGAAAAATTTTGAAACGACTGTATATCTAATAATCTGAACCACCAATGATACATTCGATCTACCCATGTCTATTAAAACGTCCTTGGCATGGGCACTTGTTTATTTGTGAACGAAAACGTTAAAAATATGAACAAAAAAATTCATGCATATTTTACAAAGAATTTCTGTGGTCATTGTGAATTTCGAATCCGAAAAAGAGACCGCGCTACAACGATAATTTAAGTGTTTCAGCTACAGTTGAATTTTAATTTTTGGCATAAAAATGAGCGATTCTGATTCCAGCAGAGAAAATCCAAGAGAGAGTTTAAGTCACAAGTACTGGATCTAACTTGAATATATTTTTTTTTTGTTTTGAGTGACAATTCAATTGTAATTTTCAGAACACGTGCCGCCTTCCGCCATCCCAAGTTGATTGACAACGATCGAAACACGAAACTTCACTATGCAGCTGCCGCCAATGAGCTTGCCAATGTAAGATTATATTTGGAAAAGGAAGGGCATGTGGTCGATCCAGAAAATTATCTCGGCTGGACGCCTCTGATGATGGCTTGCAGGAAAGGACATCTTGAAACGGTGAAATATCTACTGGATCATCGGGCCAATGCTACAAAACTCAACAAATATGGTAATGAATTGCTTGATTTCGTGATTTCTTGCAAATAAAATGAAGAAATGCTTCAATTTTTCTTCAATTACCATATAATTTCTTTGATGACCTCTTTTGAAACTAATTGAAATAATTAATCCCGATTGGTTATGGCCTTGTGTTTCATTTCAGGTATGAATGTCTTTCAAATAGCAATTGCCAGCGGTCATTTAGAGATGGTACGCGTGTTGCTGGACCATTTCCTGACCGGAGGCACTTCCACTAGAATGTTGCAATTGAACTTTCCTGCAGCAGCAATGGCGATTTTATTCAGACATCATCACGTACTAGAATTTTTAATTGAAAAACATTTCGATATGAACCAATGCACTGCTAATACAGGTGAATGTCCCTAATTCCCTTAATTCTTATAAAATCTTCAATTTGTCTTCAAACAGGTATTACTCCGTTAATGTTTGCTCACGCATTGGAAGATGATCATTCAGTTGGCATACTTGTTCAACATGAAGTGGACGCTACTGTCAAAAATTATCTGGGACACACAGCAATGGATATCGCCACTATTCGTCAACGTATGAAAATGCTTTCATCCAACGATCAAATGGGTCCTAAACTAGTTACATCAAGTCCTGAAGAGTCCATTGAAGTTCAGAATCTCCGCAATGTGCTGCAGGTGAAACCACCAAACAGTCCTAATTTTACACCCGAAGTTCAAATGACCAGCAGTCCCCAAGTCCCTTATATTACTTATTTAGCTCCAACTAGTCCCCATCCAATGAATTTTTTTCAAGTAGTCGGAGGTCAACGTAGATCGTCAAATATATCTCCATTTTATATCAATTCTCCAAATATAACTCCAATAACGCCATATGGACAACAGGTTTTCTTCCCTTCAGATTTTGTTCCTAATCAAATACCAGTTTACACGACTCTATCGCAAAATTGCAATTATAAATCCGGGAATGTGAGCGATCTGTTAAATGCCAATGTTAATTCTTCTGCTGGAATGATTTTGTCTCCAGCTGTGATGAATTTCATGTCACCCTGCACGTAGCTTTGTGGATTTATAGCAGCGGTTTTCTTTTATTTTTTTGTGTATGATTGTGATTTTCTTTTATTTCAATATGACCATTACTGATTGTTTATTATTATTATTTTTTTTAATAATTTTCACTCACTCTATTTTACTACATTTTAATTTTATTTTGGAAAATTGAAGTGAAATAAATTAGAATTTATTATAAACGCTTAATTAGTATTGCGGGACTTAATATGTGCGAATTTTGACTTAGATCCTTAATAAAATTTTTTGACTTTACATTTTTCTCTTTAATTTTCCTTTGCTTTCGCCATTATTTAAATAAATTAAAATTCAAATGTTACCTAAACTATTATATTTGTAAAAAAAGGTGAAAACAGAACGTGTCACAAATATTTAAATAAATTATTAAATCCAACTAGTTTGCCAGATATTTAATTTTTGAATTTTTAGTCTGTAGGATTCTGCACAACAATTAATATAAATTCTTTATCTGGAGCAACCATAATTTCATGTTTCTTGGATCTGATTCTCAAAAAGGTTAAGTCATTGGACGGATCCAGATCCCGAACGACACTTCTAGCTTTGTCGGCCAAAGAACTGATTAGACCAGCGTACTGAACAGTTGTGGTGTTGTCCAGAGTAGTCTTAATTGGTATCCCTTCAGAGTTGACAACGATGGTTCCAACTACTCCTTTATGGGACTGGATACGTTTCATGGTTTCTTCTACTTCGTTCGACATAACGCAAATTCAGGCAGAACTAGCTCAATAATCTTTTTTCTTTTAATTTGTTATCTACACTAATTTTCACAGAAAATAATGATTTTTAAAGCAGAAAAATATTTAAAACATGAATCATTTGACAATGACAATGACATTTGAACAGCTGAGCTGACCAGACCAATACAATTGAACAGAAGAAGTTAACCAAAATGTTTAGTTGTAACCTCATATATTTAATTAGATTTAAATTTCTATATAAACACTAATACAATTAGTGATTTTACAAATGTACGCAAAAATCTATTTATTATAATGCGTCGGGTACGGAAAATACTCAGCAAAAAGGCACTTAAAGTATTATTTTTAGTCACTATTAGTTTCTATATCTTTTATGTGTTTGGTGTGTTTCATCATATCCTGGAAAAGGATTTCTATACAGATTTCCATTATCCTTACGATGGAAACATTGAAGAAGTCATTATGCAACTGAAAAATAATCAGACTCCTTCAATACCACCACTAAATTCATACAATTTCTATTTCTACAAGAGCTGTGATAACAAGTGTCGTAACATCAATGATCTTAGATTAGTTTATATTGTAAAGTCTGCACCTCAACATTTTGAAAGAAGATTAGCTATAAGAAGTTCCTGGGGCTTTCAAAGACGATTTTCTGATGTTGAAATCAGAACAGTGTTCCTTATTGGTCTGCAACAAGCAGCTACAATTCAAGTCTCAATTAATGAAGAATCTGAAAGGTTTAATGATATAGTTCAAGCGAATTATACTGATTCCTACTTCAACAATACCTTTAAAACGATGTCTGGCTTAGAATGGGCTGTAAAACATTGTTTGAATGCAAAATTCTACATGATTGTTGATGATGATTACTATGTCTCGACTAAAAATGTTTTAAGATTTTTACGTTTTCCAACTCATTATCCTCAATATTTGAGGGAACCAATGGCGAATCTTAAGAATCTCATACAATCAAGGGTACCATTGAATTTAGAATTAGAATTAGATGACAACGTTAGGCTTTATACTGGTTATTCTTTTCATTCTGCACCTCACAGGCATTTAACGAGCAAATGGTAAATAATTTATCAGGAAGCACTCGTCCATTGTAAGACCATAATTTGTTTTAGGTACATATCTCTTAAAGAATATCCATGGCATTTGTGGCCTCCATACGTTTCAGGTGGAGCAATGGTTTTTTCAAACCAGGCCTTAACAGACATGTATTATGCCAGCTTTTACACACTGCACTTTCGATTTGATGATATTTACGTTGGACTATTGGCCTACAAAACGAAAATCGAACCGTTTCATTCTGAATACTTTCATTTCACTAAAAAGTCTTACTACAAGTTTAATTACGGCTATGTAGTTGCATCTCATGGGTATGAAGATCCGAAAGAAATGGTGGCTGTGTGGAATGAACAGAAAAGTTTAGGGAATGCTTGAAGTGTTCTATTGATAGGAAAGTAAATTATTAAAAAAAAAAGAGTTTTATTTGTTTCTAAACAAAATATATACAAATGAAGAAAAAATATGTACATACACACATAAGAAAATACTGATAATATGGGTGGGTATAATGTTTTTCTCGCGAATCTCGTACGCTTGACAAAAATAAGCATACATTCTTCACTATTCAAATACCAAGTACAGTTGGCACAAAGTAAAAGATACGGTGTTTTTATAAAATTACCGCCTAAGTATCACAAGTCTATAAAAAATAGACATTTTATATCTTTTTTTTTTACACAAAATGGACGCATATGCTTTAAAACCTAAAATTTATGTAAACACATATATAATATACAAAAACCGAATAAGGGGGCGGTAAAAAAGTCTAATTCGTATGTATAGTTATTTTGGAAAAACGTCACTTTCCGAACCGGAATCTAAATTGGCCTTTGCTTTACGCAACACTTGGCTGGTTTTCGATATTTGACTACAGATATTCTTCTCAATTTCTTTTTTACGTTGATTAGCCCGATTTAGTTGCGCAGCTGTCTGTTCCAAAGTCCGAGTGAGTCGCATCAACTGTTGTTTCAACTCTCTATTCTCTTGCGCAATTGCTGCTAATTTCTGACAACAATGGTCGTCTACGTTGTTGGTTTGTTCGTCAAACATGTTACTCATACATTCCGTCAATTCGATTGTACGTCGTAACGGTCTAGCCTTTATATTTCCGTTCGTTTCCAGACTAGAGAACCTAGAAATTGACCATTTAACTTGGGAGAAAATAAGCTTTTTTAACAATTCCTTACCTTCCTTGATCACTTTCGATGCCCAAATCAGGTGATGAATTGGCTTCAGCTCTGTCTGCTTCCGCAACCGCTTGCTGAATTACCGCAATTTTATTGTTGAAGGAAATACTTTTAAAGTCTTCTCCGATTTCCTCCGAACTATACGTATTGTGATCGAAATGTTGCCTTGAAATCCATTAGAGATTAAATTTTATAATTTTAACAAATTCCCTTTTTTACCTTCCATAACTGGATTTGTTCGATCCAATATTAGCTGGCAGAGTGACATTGAGTCCTAAACTGAATTTCCTGGTTTGCACCTTGATTAATCGATTATGCAGTTCAGCATTGCAGCTTTCCAATTCACTAATTTTCAATTCCAAGTTGTTTTTCTGTTTTTGAACGGTTGCCGATTGCTCCTTGTATTTGCAGTTTATTCGGTTAAAATTCTCTTGAAGATCGTTCAGCTGGCCACGCATTTCCTCTTCCTTGCTTTTTACCTTTTCAATTTCTTGCTGGAACGATTCGTTCTCTTCTTGTATTTTTTTATTATCAGAGTCCAGTTGCGAGCAGCGCATTACTGTCTGTTGTAACTTAGTTTCTAAGATACCTATTTGATCTTGATATTGTTTAATGGAGTTCTGAATTTCTCGCTCTTTCTCTTTATATGATGAAATGGTTTGCTCGTATGAGCTGAGCACGTTCTTAATCTCTTCTAGTTCTTTTGTTATTTTTTCAGCTTCAAGTAGCTTGTTTTCAACGTCGGCTTTTCGAACAAATTCCCTGGCATATTTTTCTTGTATTAATCTAATAAAAAAAGAGGCAAAATTACTTTAGGATAGTAACATTTTTAAATGGAATGTTCATACTAACCGGGTGTTTTCTTGAGCTAATTTCACGTCAGCTTCGCACTTTTCCACAATTCGTTGCTTTTGCAAAAGAGTTTCTTCAGCATTCTTCCACTTGTCAAACATAGACTTTTCGCAGTCTTTTGACTTTCTTAACTCCTCTTCTAGTTTCTGTAATGACTCTTTAAGTAATTGGAGTTGAACTTGAGAATTAGCTAGTTCCTTCTTTGCATCTTCAGTTTCTTTAAAAAATTTGTTTGGCAAAGTTTCTTCGAAAACATGTTTGTAAATACCCAACCAATCAACCTTGCATAAAATAAAGTTAGATAAACATGGAAAAATCAGTATCATATCCTACGCACTTTTTCTAGTTTTTCTAATTTAATTAAAGCCTGTTCTTTTTCTTCTTCTGCTTTCTGTAAATTCCTGCTTAATTCCTCCAATTTTTCCTTGTACATTGTCTCGTTAGTAGTTAGCTCTTTGGTTTTCTGTGCCACTTCGTCTTGAAGATGATAAACGTCTAAAAACAATTACATTAAAATAACATAAATAAGAAGCAGGGTTTTACCATTAGTTAAATCAATTAGTAAGCTTCGTTTTTTTGTGGGAGTTAAGCCTTCATAATAATCGTCTTCTTCAGTTGAATCTTGACAACGTACTTTCGAAGGCTCGCATAATCCAATTCTTGCCCTACAAATTTCAAATTATTCAAAGATGAAAGTTAACTCTCAATTAAAAACTACCTGGAAACTGTCGTGTCAGGTTCACTCCAAGCTTCACTTTCACTCTGACCCTCACTTAGTGCTTGGCGATGGACTCTTTGTTGTCTCAATGAACTCCCAAGGGTTTCTTTATTTCCCTCTTCAAGTTCGGCCACAGAAGAGGAGAGTGGATCCACGCCACTCTCCTCTACATCGTCTTCATTGAGACGATTATTCATTTCGTTGTCCCTCAATTCAAGCTCTTTTTTCAGTCTGAATATTTCTTCGCGTAAAAATCGGATCACTTGCTCTTGTGAGTTACCAGGTGAACCAGTATCTACTTCAGATTTCTTTTGCAAATGTGATTCGTAGGTCAGAGAAACGTGATCGGGAATGATACTAAACTGAGTTTCAACCTCTTCTGTATCATCCTCATCAGCCACATCTTGGGTTGCGCTTAATTCTTGAAAAACTGAACCGTTTAATAGGGCAGTAATGTTGGAAAGCTGGGCCAGACTCTGTTCAGGATTCACCATTAAGCTCATGGTAAAGGACCTTTGGTAAAAAAATTGTTTTAGTAGAAAAGGATAGAGTATGATTAGATACCTTGACATATCAAGACTGTTACTAATGATTTCTCTGAGCCTCTTATTTTTAGCTGAGCCCAAAAAGCCGAGAACTGACTTTTGTTTGAGCAACGAGTCGAGGAATATAGCGAGTTCCTCTAAGCGGTTTCCCATTACTGAACACACCTCGTTAATCTCCCGGCGCAAACGTTCACTCTTCTCCAGCTGAATTTTAATATCTTCGTTTTCCCTTTTTAATTTTTCAATAATCATTTGGGATGTTTCTAATTCTTTTACACGATTTTCGAAAAATAACTTTTCTTCTTTTGCCATCTTGAGTTGCCCTTGAAGTGTTTTGATGTGCTGCACGTTTGTATTTGACAACGATAGGTCTTTGAGTTCGAACGTGTCGTCCACAGGCAATTTCATGTCTAATCCTAATTCAGAAATTTTCTCTTTTAATAGTTTCAATTGTAAATCTTTGCTGGACAATTCTTTTTTGAGTTTTGCGATTTCTGATGTATTTTCTAATTTTTGATGCAATTTTTCAATTTCACGATTTTTCGCCCAGAGCTCAGTATTGACGATTTCTTGAAGATTGCATGTGCATTTGTTCAGTTCCTCAGTGAGTCTATATTGACAATGAAAATGTTTTTTCTTCCTTCGATTATTTAATCTAAACCCTTTCTTACCGTTCAATTTCTAGATTTTTCTCATCCAGTTCTCGTCTGTAAAAGCTGCTTTGCTTTTCGGAGCCGCAATCTCCTTTCTCCAGCAACGAGGGGTCAGTTCTGTCAGCTAGTTGATTGGAAGCCAACACCTCGAATTCTAAGTCGATAATTTTTTTCTCTTTTTCTTCCAAAGTGTCAAGAACATCATTGTATTGATCCCGAATCCGTTCAATTTGTGCACTTTTTTCTTTGAGAATCGCTTCTAAAACCTGAACACAACTTTAGAGGAAACTAAAATTTAAATTCGTTTTACCTCAATTTTCTTTTCTAATTCAACAGTGAGTTCTTTATATTGTTTCACCATTTCAATATCGTCAGCGAACTGTTGTGGGGTTAATTCTTCTGCCATGACGAATGTCTGATAACAGGACAACACGAGGAGTTAACAAACATAAAGGACAGGGTGCAACTAAAGGGACAGCGGGAACGGTACATGCAGAGAAAACAATCAAGAGAGGAGTCGATTTTAAAAGAAATTCAATTTTTTCTGAACAGTCTCATATTCAAATTCCTCTCTTGATTTGAATTTGAATGCATAAAAGCTACATTTGTAGAAAATATTTGTACTAAAAACACAGGAAAAACGTTAATTTAATGCATCACACCTCTAAAATTAGTAATACTAACAAAGGAAAACTGTTAATATTAAGAACTTGAATAGAAACTATTCAAGTCTAAAATACCTTACCTCTCACACATTTAAAGAATTTATTTCATTTTTTTTTTTAATATCAAACAAATATTAAGAAAGAGGGTCAACTATTAAAATGTATACGTTGGCAGAGAAAACCAACTTTGAATGCCGCTTAAAGGCCCCCAGAACGTAGCTCAGTTAAAAATAACTTTTGGAATGTTCAAGATTGGGAGCGCAAGCGGCGCAGTTAATGTTGATGTTTCAAGAAAAAATTTGTATTTTCTCCTCAACAAGTTCAAAAATAAAAGCGCAGCAATATATTAACATATTTTTTTTTAAATACATTGTAAAATACAAAAAAATATTGAAATTTTAACATTTTAGACCGCATAAGCAGAAACCGTTCGATTGAAAACTAGTTAAAAACCTTCGAATGGCCGTTGAATTTCTACCGTGCTGCAAAAAATAGAAAAAAAAACAAAGTTAATTCATGCACACAAAAGCCACGCAACTCAAAAAACCACTATAGGGAAATAAAGCGTTTTGTTTTCAAAGAGGGAAATGGGACCTGCCATAAAACCTTTTTCTTAATTATTTAGTGCATCTACCTCGTTAGGTGGTGGTGATCCGATAGCTGAAATGTTCAATTGCGATATCCTAGTTTGGAGCGGTTTCGAAACGACATTTTCCAGCTCCTTTTCCAGATTCTCCTTGTCCTTTTTCAACTGAGCAATCTCCTCTTTGGCCTTGTTTCGAAAATCAATCATGCTCTTTATGATTTCACACGCCTTCAATTGTTCACTCTTCAATTTAATGATTTTTTGTTTCTGACAGTTGAAATCGTGTTTCAATGCCGTGAACTCCAAATGGATATTTTTGTTATCGACAGTTTCAAGGAGTTTTTCCATATTGAGTAGATTTTTACCATCAGGTGTTAGTGGTATCTAAACAAAAAAAATATGAGTGAACTGATGAATTATAAGGGCTTACCTGTTTGCATACCTGACTTTGCGGTGGGCCATTAATGACCGGTTGCGTGGTTATCGCTGCATGTAATGGGCCCTCTTGCGCAGCTCCATTAGCTGCTGTTGGGTGTGTAGCTGAAATAAAACGATCGTCAGTATTAGAGGGGCTTCCTGGACGATTGCAACCGCTCGAGACCGCTATGTTTTGTTTCTTTTTTGCTTCATTAATGGCCACCTCCAATTTGAGATGCAACTCCTTGATGGCCTCCTTTTGTTTGCGATTTTCGCTCTCCATAGTGGTCGCACGCATATCCAACATAAGATTTGCTCGTTCGAGACTCTTTTTTTCACGTTGACTCTCTTTCAAATCATGTTCCAATTCGTGCTTTTCAATCTAACATGAAATAAAGTGTTATGTCTAGAAAGGCATTTTTTGAAACGTAGGAATGCTCACAGATAGTTTTTGAGTGGTCGCAGTTAATTGCATTTTAAGTTTTTCCTTTGTCTTTTGTTCCTCTTGTATTCTCGATAAGAGACTGCTATTCTTTGCGTGTTGAGCTGACAAATTTTCTTCATACTCCTTGACTTGTTCCTCAAAATCGATTAGACGTTCATTGGCTGAAGCTAATTCTTTATTAAGGGATTCGATAATTTGATCTTTATTTTCGCATTTTTTTTCTAGTGTTTCGATTTGTTGTCTCAAAATGTCTGACCTGTCGTAAACAAAATTGGCTAAATGACTTTCGCGACGGTCCTAAAATAAAAAAAAAATGATTAAAATGATGAAACATAGTAGAAAAAGTTGCAGTTTTCAGAATTTCAAGAAAAATTAAGGAACGACACAAGTGAATTAAAACTGTTAATTATTTGTGTCTATTCTAGTGGAATAAGGACAATTCTAACTATTTCTGAAAAATACAATTTACTAATCCACGCTTAATAGGTATCATTTGATGTCTTTTTTGGTACAATCTATATTTGGATATTTATTTTTCTGTATATCTATGTATTTTAAATGTATGAAAAAATTATGAAAATGAAAAAAAATTATGTTTTATTTTTCCTTGAGTCTAAATATTTGTAAAAATATTTATATATTTTTAGTCAACAATTTATAATGTTATATCTTTAGCACTATGTACTTCAACATTTTATGTAGGTATTTGTAAATTTAATGACACAGAAATACATACATATATACGTAAATAAACTATGCCAAAGTTGAATTTCAATGTAAACAGGTAAAGACAAATTTTAGTTAGTAAAAAAATATAAATAAAATTCCGTTGAAATTCGAGATTTTTAGAAAAAAAAACTCAATAAAATTACTTTAAAAGATAAATCGCCTTCGTCTCCAAGTCTCTTTGGCGTTTGAATTTCAGGAATGAATTCAAGCATGAACCTGCGATCCGAGTCTGATTCGTGTCTGCTCGAACCCGATTTGGGTGACGTCAAATGATTGGAAAAATGAAGGTCCTGAAATGTTAGATTCCCTACAGTGAACAAAACTACCAACCACCATAATTATTATGAACACCAACCTGCATCTGGTTCCTAAGATCCTCTATTTCTTGATTTAATTTCTCTATTTGTTCTTCTTTATTTTGCGAGTATTTTTTCTGTTCATCCTCGAGCACCTCCATAGCCTTGACTGCTTGACATAATAATTCGTGTTTTTCTTTGACTTCTTTTTGGAGATTTCCTATTTCTACCTAAAAGAATAAAAATTCAAGCATAAATTAGCAATGAAAATCAAGTTATGGCAACATTACAAATTACCTGTAATTCTATATTTTTCTTAACGATATTATCCTTATCTAGAGTAAAATTAAATCCCATCTTTTCTTCCAAAAAGTAAATTCTCAGTTTTAGATTAAAATTTTCCTTTTTCAAGTGCGTTAGTTGCTCTTCAAACTCCTTTACAGTGCGCCCCCGCATCGGTTCATTCGGCCATCTTAAACCTGTAGTGTCTGTAAATACAAGCAAATTAAAACTCTTTTAAAAAATTTCGAGTTTATCGCACTAGAATGTTCCAAATCATCAAAATCCCCTAAAGAACTATTTTTCGAACTGGTACAGAACGAAGGAGATGAGGAAGCCTCACCCTCCTTAATGGAGGGCAGACTACCATCTCCTATATTGCTTTTCAATATTGCCATCAAATACTCATTCGCCATATTCGTTTTCCTAAAAGGCTACATGTCCATGAAATCTCCCACAAAGCTAGATTGCTAGACGATTCTGTGTACTGGTTTCAGTCATGGTTCACAAAAAAAGGTCACAGACAATTTCGGAAATTTATACTAGAAATTAATGAAAGACAAAAAAAGAATTGATTAATGAAATGATAATGTCAAAACTTATTTGACACGAGAATGGTGGGCAAAGTATGAAAGGTACGCAATGAAAATATAATTCCATATCATGGGCAACTTGAACAACCACTATTTAACCAAAATAATACCTGTCCTTACATAGCAAGGACTTGCCTAAACCGATTCAAAAAAGTCCAATATCACTCTCTTGCCATGGCCATTTAGCTTTCCCGACCTTTCATCCATACTGCACGTGTAGAAAATTATAATTTTCTGGGAAGACGACTTAGAAATTCAGCTAATCCTTCATAAATACTAGACGCTCTCAAGAACAACAAACAAGAACTGCAGGTTATTGGGGATTCATTATCTCAAAGGACCTCGCTTAACTACAAGGGAGTGTGAAACAAATAGAAAAGGCCTCGACCTATTATACAGGTTGTTGCAATGCTTATAACATTAAAATTTTTTAATATTTTATTTAAGGTAATGACCTACCTTTCCTAAGTCAAAATAAGAGAGAATTATAGAGAAATTCTTGGAAACATCCATTGTCATAACAAGACAAATCACGATAATTAACGATTCATCAATGACGTCAAAAAAAAAAACGAATTGCGTCAATGATCGTGAAAAATTCCTGGAAAAACAACCAGAGAGGAGCCAGAAAATTAGGACTATGAAACAAGCAATTAATTTCCTAATAAAAATAGCCGATTGGTTGCTTAACATTTTGCATATTCGCGTAACCTTAGAGGCCAAAAAAATCAGTTATTTTTTCTCCTGGAATAACAATATTTCAATGTCCATGACGTGAGCCAAAAATTATATCTGGACTCTCCTTGGACAACTTTTGGTTTGCATTAAAAAAATAATACTCACTCGAAAAGGATCCATCAGGTTCGCAAGTCATCTCGTGTAACTGGCTGGGACTGGTGCTAAAAAAAATAATAAATCTCAATTTAAGCAAGAAAAAATTAGGTGCAGTTTATTGCACACAAATTACTTTTAATGATTGTCAGGTCAACCTAATGATCTCTCTGTTCAATACACTATATTATTTATGGATTCAATTGAGCATAATAGCAATTATTTTTTATTGTTTAACACCATCAAGAGCTTTGAAAACGTCTTTATCGGAAAGCATACAATTTAGTCGTTTTGTTCATAACGAAGCCAAGTGGTAACTATTAAAAATAATGGAAGTAGTTAACACATCATAGAAACCTATATATTTCGAATTTATGGATCTCATATTGTCTGTGTATTTTAAACGGATAATGATACTCCCAGATGCATGCGTTGCGTTCAAGAATCCAGATGGACTAATTGAGATGCTCGAAATCTTAAAAAAAAAAAACATGTGGATCTGCTATTTGACAAGGAAAAATTAATTTCCGCCCCGCCATTAAAATCTAAGAACCAGGTGCGATTTCTTTATTCAAATTTCCTTTGAAAATATGTTATTTAACAATAACTAATGAGGTTAAAAGTAAAAATGTTTAAGTACAGTTTTTGAGTAAATTAATTTTAGTACAAAATTTATAATCTTCGTGTACCGTTTTATTTAGGATAAAAGTTATCCCATTAAATATTTTAAATTTGCGCCATTTATTAATGGATTGAACAAGTAATATTTAATGAATATATCGTTTTATTTGACGGTGAAAATAGTCAAGAGCATCTAAGCGGTTTTAACTAATAACGAAGACCGTTAAATAATAAAAAAACAAGTAGATGTACTGCTTAAACAAGTTAACAAGTTTTCTTTCGGAAGCGTTGTTTATTTTATTATTTTTTTTTAATTTACAATTTATGTTTTATACTTGTTTGTAGATGTCGTTCTGTTATAATCCAATTATTATCATAATAATATTATAATAATTAATGTTATTATTTTAAAGGTAAAATATGCATTATATAGGTATCCTAGTGGTAAATATCATAAAACTATTGATAGAAAATATCATTTTAACGAAGAAAGTTCATATGAAGATAGGTTCAAAATATGTTTAATAACAAAAATATCGGACGTGAAAACTTGCAACAATAATTTTGAAAAAATATTTAAAAACACAGGAATTATTCGAGAATGAACATAACTATAAAAGTTGCTCAAATTGGTCACCATTTTGTTCTATATCTACACAATTTGCATCTGTGAATAATCACCTGTCTTATATTCGGGAGATGAACTGCTGTAATTGTCTAGGTAACAATTTCAATTCGCTGGTTTAATATATGTATGTACACTACCGTTCATAAGTATTTGCCCACCTAGAAAAAAAATTCTGTTATCCGTAATTTTTGAGCGATTTTGTTCAAATTTTATATAATGAAAATTCAAGTCAACACTCAGTTTACGTAGTCGAGCAATTTATGAAAAGTTCATTTTCAGAGTGCCTTTTCGGGTCTTAAAAAAACTTTGTTTTGGAAACTATTTTTGTGTGGTGGAAATTTTTCAATAAGATTTTAATAATCGTGTAGGGTAGATTTTTTTACATATATTCTAAAAGTTTGATCAAAATCGAACTACAAATAAGGGAGTTACAGTCTTTTAAAATTACCAAAAAGTAACGGCTTTCAAGCAAAATGATGAAATCGGGTCATTTTTGGTGATTTTAATAGGCTGTAACTCCCTTATTTGTAGTTCGATTTTGATCAAACTTTTAGAATATATGTAAAAAAATCAATCTACCCTACCCGATTATTAAAATCTTATTGAAAAATTTCCACCACACAAAAATAGTTTCCAAAACAAAGTTTTTTTAAGACCCGAAAAGGCACTCTGAAAATGAACTTTTCATAAATTGCTCGACTACGTAAACTGAGTGTTGACTTGAATTTTCATTATATAAAATTTGAACAAAATCGCTCAAAAATTACGGATAACAGAATTTTTTTTCTAGGTGGGCAAATACTTATGAACGGTAGTGTATATACATATAAATTTATTCATCGGAGTAGCGTAAACGTCAGATTTTATGTAACTCCAAACGAAAAAATGTACAAGTAATATGTCAGGTGAACGGGGGGGGTCTCCACGCTACAAACCCACTGCATTCACTTATTATTAAACTTTGCGTCCAGCCAACTTTTCACGCCTCTGGAATAATGCGCTGGGTATCTATTTAATTAGAAATAAAACATTGTTCTTAAATTTGTTCTTAATATTTTCAATAAATTCAGTATAATTGTGGCAAAGAAATTTCATGAATATCGCTCTGGTAATTCTATCTGGTAGAAAATGTAGTTCCAAAACAAAATCTTGTTCAACATCCTTTCATACATTTACGTTAAATTCCTGCTGAAAATTACGTGAATGTATAGTTTGAGAATTTTCTATAGACCACCTATGTAAATTATGGTAATTTACCGCTCCTCTTCGGGAAAAACATGACGAGTCTATCTATAATATTTTTGAACAGAGATCTGGATCTTCTTCCGTTTTGTTACAAAGTCATTTATAAAACATTAAATGACAGTCTTGATCTCCAGGGTGTAAGGTTGCAAAAGGTTGAACCGAGCATAAATGAAGCGCTTTGTAATTATTTACTTTTGAACAGTTTCAGATAAGTGTTTTTTCGTAGATTGATGTATTCAATAAGACTTTTTTCTGAAAAATATTTTATATATGTTGTGTTTCTTCTACCACTCAAATAAATATAGTGATAAAAATTTGGATGGCGGTGATTTAGAAATCCTTTTACCCATTCTTTGTGAATAAAATATCAATAAACAAAAAATACTTCAATTTTACTGAATTGTATTTAAAATGCCACTCAATTGATAGATTATTTTAGTTAAATAAATAAGCAATGAACAAAGGCAAAAGGAAGTTGTTCATGTTAATCGCAACTCATTTTAATAGCATTGATTATAAATTTCTTCAACCAGTTCATTTTTACATGGAGTGTGATCGAAATTTCGCTTTGATGTAAAAAGAAAACAAAAATTCTCAAATTTCCATACTTGAGCTGTAGTGTATTCCGATTAAAAATTGCCCAAAAAAATTTAAAGTCTATAAAATAACCAAATGTGTATCGTTATCATCTTTACTTTGAAATTTTTAAAGATCCTAAAGAAAAAACAGTAAAAATTGGGTAATAAAATAGACAATTCAAGTGTTTTTTTTTATAAAAAAAGAATACACATATGAATTTTAATTCTAACTTTGCATAGAAATTCACTCAAACTCTTTGCAGGAAAATTATCCGTTGTCATCAAAACAAAACATTTAAAAAAAAAGTTTTTGGCGTTACTGCACCCAATTGGTTCTGTTCAAACAAATTAACCCGTTGAAGTGAACTGGTTTCAATATGAAACCACCTTCAAAATATCTTTTCGTTAAATGGCCATTGGTTCAATCCCGTAACCATCGTGTGTATGTTTAAATTTAATTCAAAAAAAAAAAATTAATTCGTGCCTTAAAGGCATAATACTCAAATGAAAATATCGTATCAAAAATGTGAGAACCTGTAACAATTATTAGATTTTATCCCTTCAATACATTAGAAATTCTACAAAGAATATAAGTATGAGGAAAAATTAACTCAAAACCAAGACATGTTTTGAATCCACTCCACAGTACTGAGGACAATGTTATGAACGAAGAGAAAGATACAGTATGTATAATTTCCAAATACGATTAACATATAAGTTTACAACTTTGTTCTTATTAACATTTTTAATAAAATTCAAAATTATTATAACTTATAATAAATATGACTAAGGTCGAAGCCAAAAAGCCTAAGAATTTTTTTTTTATTTTAGAAGAAAATAAAAATTGTCCTTTTGATCCTTTTTGTAGCGAAATTGGCACTAATTTAACCAATCTATTGATATGATCGATAATCAATTAGTAACTATCAAAATTTTAAATACCTTGTAAATTTTAAATTTATTTTTCTCATAATAAATCTACCAACATTTAGACGTATTGGCTTGTAACCTTTCCAAATTATGTACGGCATATTCAGATTAAGCAACAGAAAGTTGGTGAGTTTTTGTCTATTTCCGCTAATTGTAAGATGATATGTAGCATTTTTTTTTAATTTTCTTACCAAAACCAGATTTTATTCTGGGCCCCCCACCCACATTTCCCATTTATGTTAACACGCCAGAAAACTCATTAACAATTAATGGGATAATTATAATTTGCAACAATTGTCATTAAACAAGTGGGTGATGTGAGAGGCATGACATATGGTTCACTTTAAGACCAGGTTCCATCGTTTAAATGTTCAACCTACGTATAGTTATCATAACAATCGGTAAAGCAGTAATCGGAACTTGGAACAAATTGAACATTAATCTGCATTAACGTAGGTTAAATTCCGGCAAGGACGAATGGAATCTTGTTTTGTTGTGTTTTTTCTTTGTTTTATTAAATTTCAAGGAAATGTAACTTTTTGTGGAAAACAATGAAAAGTTTTAAATGTAGACACTCAAGTCCATTGTATTAACTTTTCGAATTAAACAGTAATGGAGATTGTACTCCAAAAGGAGGAAATTCCTCAAAACTTTCTCTCTAGCACATCTCCTATGACTAGATATTTATGCTCTATGCGTTACAGTATGTATATTGTATACAGTATAATTGACATGAGCATCATGTCTACAGACTACATGAACTGTAGTTTTTCTAACTCAAAGATAATTGCTCCGATCCGAACAACAATAGTAACAAGGTCTCTACATTCAAAAAATATTAATATAATCCAAAAAACAGTTTTTCACGATAAGGAAGTACTACTTGCATTAATGAGGTTATTAACCGTGCCATTTTCATTTGTTTGTTTTTCGTAAATGTGTCTCTTCAACTTCAAAGCCAACATTGATGCTTTCTAGAAATATAACCGGAAAATTCTAACCGTCAACGATTGTAGCTTAATGAACAAAAAACACCATTGAGGTACTTTGAGTGCAATTTTATCAAAGGAAATGGTACCACTTCTTATTACGGTCTCGCCATCGTCATTCCTGTCAATTATAACATAAAAGTGTCATCCCAGAAACGTTGAAAAACGGGAACGAAAGAAAATATATATGTATATATAGAGGGAGCCCCCTCGCCCACAAGTTAATTTTGGATTGTCGTCTTCCTGTTTTCTCGCGCGTGCTTTCCAATTTCTCTCTGATTCTCTGTAACCGGCCTTTTTTGTACTCGAATGTGCGAAGGCAAAACAACCGTCAACACTTATATTGTTTAGTCTACTTTCAAATTTTCTAAAGAAAAATGACTTATTATGTAAATCTACCCTGTATTTAAATAAAACAATATCCTATTTTTAATTCTGGTAAACACACAAAAATTTACGATAGTAGTAAACACGTACACGCACGGTCGCAACCTGTCTTAAAAGTGTTAAAAATAGTTACGAAAAGGCCGCAATGGGAAAATAGAGCCGACAGATAAATGTCAAGCTTGATTTGTGCAAATGTTAAACAAAATCAAATCAAACTTCTATTGGCAGGCAGGGATCTTGATTGAAGGGTAGTAAAACAGAAAAGTTTTTGGTGTTGTGTTCACCCAGCTTCTGTTTTAAATCACAACGACCAGGTAGGGACTGTCATGTGGATACTCTACCAATTCGAGTCCTAATGTTTTAAAATTTCAGCTCCTTAAATCAAGAGTGTTTTAGATAACAGACAACAGGGGTTAAATTTGTAAAGGAGGGCGGTGTGACTAATAACTCATTGCTTTCTAACAAATCATTTGGTACACATTACATATTAACTTAATTACATACTAAAATTGAAGATAGATATTTTTAAAAATACGTCATCATTCGCAGACAAATGACAACAAAATTTCAATGTGACGTCAACCAAAAACTATTGATGCGTTTGTTTTTTTTTTTGGAAAAAGTATTCTATTATTTTGTCGACCACTGCTTGTGAAAACAACAGAAAAATATAGATATGTAGGTCATTCCGTTGAGTAATAATAATCGAGTAGGCATAGAGGACTCCATATTGTATTCTTATCTAATGGAAGACATACATTTTTATACATTTTGCTTAGGTTGCGTTTTACGCAACTTTGACTTGAATATACAAACATTAATCAAATAGTCAACAATAAGAAATATAATATTAAAGGAAACACAAGTATGACTCACCAAAAAGGGCTGCGAAGAGGACTTTGGGCAGGATTGTTTTCTTTCGGTGGAGTACCGAAAATTCCACTTGAAAAATTTAAGAACGACATGAAATAATATTTTCCACACAACCGAAAAACTTAATAAAAACCATTCGCTTTCAGAGCGTCTTTTACATTATTATCACTGGGTTTTATCAACAAATAAACATTACAAATCAGTCGTTACATTTCAAATCCGTATTTTCCAGTCCATTTATTAGACGCATAAACAATATTTAAACTCGAAAAATAATCGTAAATACTACGCGCCTACAACAAACTACACTATACACTCACGGCTCCCATAACATAACTACTGATCCCGAAATTATGGACGACAAGAACGGGTCCGAGCGCCCCTGGTCCATTCGAGTTACGACGTGTCAAATATATTCCGTCTCATTTTAACTTACATGAATTTATGAAAGGAAATTATTGAAACTTCGTTCGAAAATAAGGGTACATATTTATATTGATTTTATCTCGCTTTTGAATGGAACAAATATAAACACGTGTAGGAACGCCACTGAAGTGGGGAAGAGGTGTTTACGACTAAAAATTTTTAATCGACAGTTTAATAAATTTGACCTTGACTTTGTATTTTTTATTGAGTGCTTTAAATAACAGAAAAATGAAAATCACCCTGTATATGTGAACTATAAAAAGGGTTCAGCATAATTCCAACGGTAATAACGTTCTCACATCAATAAACACAGTGAGGAAAGTCTAAAATTACAACAGGTAAAGGCACTTCTTGTCCACAGACATTTGCAAGACGTGCAGACGACAAACTATTTTCAGTTTACTTTATTAAATTTAGAAATAATGAGCACTTGAAACAGATAAAAGGCGAATACGAAATGGGAAAATATTTTTTCTGGAGTATTTAATAATAAAATAGGACTGACTTACATGTCGTCCAGTGACACTGAACATTCTATAGATTCTGAAGCAGTATTTTCGTCATCCATTGTCTTCGGACACTTAAAAATCTTGTTCAAATAATAAAATATTCAAATTTAGTCTTTTTCTTCTGAACACAACTATGGATCTTGGACGTTACAAAAAGTTAACGGATTTAGTTCTTTCAAACGTATATTGGATTGTTTTGATTGGTGGTTGCCAAGCGGCTGACATTATTGACATTCATAGCCATAGCCAACATAAAATTTACTAGTAACAATGAAAATCCCCAACTCATTTATTAATCATTTCATTTAAATAATTAATTTTAAATTGTCTATCTATTTGTAGAATTAAGTTCTCCAAGTCCTGGCCTTCCTTCATAAATCGTTTAAGGTTATGACAGTGAACTCCATGTAATCGATGATCCGTTATCCGGTCTTGATTATAATTATATGTTCGAATTTTTTCATTTCGATTACTTGACTTTACTTGACTCTTTCTGGTTGCAATAATTTGAGCCGTTTGTTTGTCCAATTCTCTTTGATACAGTAGAGCTCTCAATCTGGTCATGGCAAATTTTCTATTCTTAATTTGGGACCTATCCTCTTGACATTCTACTGAAATATTGGTGGGTATGTGAGTGATTCTCACCGCTGAGTCTGTGGTGTTTACATGTTGACCACCAGCACCTGTAGATCTAAAAGAATTACTTTTTAAGACACTTTATTTTCATATTCTTTCACAGACCGTTTAGTTTCAATTTTTAAATCTTTGGGTTCGATTTGAATATCTATTTCAGTTGGTTGAGGTAAAGCTATAACAGTTACGGTACTGGTATGTATGCGACCCGCTTTTTCAGTTGCTGGAATTCGTTGGACCCTATGAACTCCTCCTTCATATTTGAAATATTTAAACACTTCAGGTCCTTCTATTAAAATGGAGGCATGTCTTAGGCCTCCAATATCAGTGTGCAATTGTTCAGCAATTTCATATTGCCAACCTAGACAACAAATTTTATCAGTCAATGCATTTTTATCACTGCTAATGTTATACCTTTAAGAGAAATGAAACTTAAATACATATCAAATAACTCCTGAGCAAATAACATTGCTTCTTGTCCTCCTACACCAGCTTGCAGTTCTAATACAATTGCAGTAGTTAAGTCTTCTTTATTACTTGGTACAAGAGTCTTTAATAGTTCTACATCTAATTCCTCCAATTTTTCTTCAAGTTCTGCTTGTTCTTCTTTTGCTAGATCAGATAATTCACTGTCTTTGGATTCAATAAGTTCCTTTAAATTACATATATTTGTATCAATTTGGTTTTTTTCTTCAATAATTTTAATCACTGGTTGCAGTTCTGCAAAGCGTGGATTCGACGTATAATGAGGCTGTCTGAGTAGGCTATCGAATTCCAGTTGCAAATTGGCAATGTATTTTTCAAAAGTTACACTATTAATTTTATAATTGTTTACTAGACTAGAAAAGTGTTTTAAATCGTACTTTCTAAAGAGACCATTTCTTTGATAGGCTCTTGAAAACCTACTGTTAAATAGTTCACACAATTTTGGTGTGAAACGTCTAGAAAACATTCTCGGTTGATACTTAAAATTAAAGATTTAACATTTGAAACTGGATTATTTACAATTATTTCATTTTTTTTTGAGGTTAGAATTTGAATAAGAAAAAGAAGAATCAAACTAAAAATACACCTAACCTTACTTCTTTGAAAAGTAAAAACATCGAAGTTCGGGAAGTCAAGTGCCCCAAAAATATTGTTATGGGCCTATTGACGGACCCTAGTGGCGATCAAAGTAAACTCACTAAACTTCTCTTGAAATTCTATGGCAAGTTTTGCGTTTTTCTCTATGTAGGAGGCATAATTTGGTTCGCCTCTTTGGCCTCGCCTTTATTTAATGCCAGTACCTACTTCTCAGAAAATGCCTTGCTACCGGGCTTAGTCAAGTCGACATTTAAGGAAGATCGATTTGCTCTACAATATTTCCAGGAACTTCAAGATGAAACACAAAAACATGAAAGTTCTATACCATACTCTTGGCTGCTAGCAAAATTTCGGCAAATTGGACTTGATTCGTATACGCATGATTTCACTTTACATTCACCACTAAATCCTAATGATACCTATTACGGAAAAAATGTTTATGGTATTTTAAGGGCCCCAAGAGCCTCTAGTACTGAAGCTTTAGTGTTAAGTGTTCCCTATAGGCCTCCAAAAAGTATTTATCCTTCTACACTTCCGTCTATTGCTATCCAGCTCGCCTTTGCGAAATTTGCTGCCAAAGAAAAATATTGGGCAAAAGATATTATTTTCTTGATAACTGATCATGAACAATTAGGAATACAAGCATGGTTAGAGGCATATCATGGTGTTACTTGTGGAAATGAAGGTACATTGAATCATGGAACACTCAAAGGGCGTGCCGGAGCCATTCAAGCAGCCATCAATTTAGAATTACATAGTGTTAAAATTGGACAAATTGATATTAAAATTGAGGGTTTGAATGGACAACTTCCCAATTTGGATTTGTTCAATTTAGCAGGAAAAATTTGCATTAAAGAAGGCGTATTTCATACTTTCAAAGGCAAAACTCCTAAATACTTCAGAGACCCTTATAAAGAATGGCTTTATTCGTTCAAAAACATGTTAAATATGGTGTCAACTCAAGCTACGGGAGTCCCAAATGGAAATCATGGATTATTTCTACGTTTTGGCATACAGGCCTTAACATTGGAAGGATTTGAACAGGGAAAAGCAGGTTCAAGGAGTGGATTTCTGAGTATAGGCCGTGTAATTGAAGGAATCTTCAGAAGCATAAATAATCTATTGGAAAGATTTCATCAGAGTTTCTTCTTTTATATCTTGCCATCACATGATAGATACATTTCCATAGGATTATACATGCCAGCTGTTTGTATGATAGCAGCTGCACTAATAATAAAAGCTTGTGCTAAGTGGTGCAAAATGCAAGAAAATCATACTGAAATAAGATACATTAAAGTAGTTATTCAATTCATTGTAATGCATTGTATAGGAGCAACTGTAATGGTATTTCCTGAGTTAGTTAAGGCTCTTAACTCCGATGTAAGTAGTACAGTTTCTTATGGATTACCAAGTGTATTAGTGGGAAGCTTATTAATACCTTTTCTGCTAAAAAGTGTAAATCATTCTGAGGGAAGTCTTAATTTGCTCTGTATTTTTGGTCTTTTAGAATTGGGCACTGCTCTAATATGCTTATCTATGAATAATATTTCTTTAGGAATTTTTTGCGGTACCATTAGTGTTCCTTTTGCTCTAATTGCTGAACCCACCAAAAATCGTATATTCAAAATTGTTCAAGCATTATTTTGGTGTTTAATTCATCCATTGTCAATATTATTTTTCGTGGTTTCAATTAATACATTTTTAATGTTTCATCAAGAAAATATCACCGAATTTGTATTTAGAGCTTTAGATGCCACAAAACAGGCTGTGATTTATAGTATTGCCGATTCGATGATTTACGGAAATTGGCTGTACACCGTTGTTAGCACAATATTTATTCCAAATTGGTTGTGTTTCTGGAACGTGATTTGTAGCGACTTCAAGAGACACAATGTAAACGTAGCTAAAAAGAACAATTAATTGTTTTGATATTTTTTAATTTGTATTGTAATTAACAGAAATAACGATTAATTTGTAATTAAATTTTCAATTTGAACTAAAATATGCATTTCTTATTATTTTCCTAAGTTCATTTTGATTTGATCTAAGCAGTAATTTGATTGCTCTATTGATTCGCTGTTGTCATGTTTTTGCCCTAAAAACAAATATTAGAAATTTTAAAATACAGGAATGTTAAAGACACACTATACCAGAGGGCCAGTTCTTTGGAGAAGCCTACTCACAATGTGTCTGAACTGATTAGGATTATGTGCGTTCAATGTTAATGTTAAGTATGAATTTCATCTGTCGACCGATGACTGATGCCTAGGGCTCAAAGCCCTTAACAATCAATTATTTTAACATCTTTGTCGGTACGTAGAAAATTGTATTCAAAAAATCAATCATCAAAAATCTGAACTTAAAAGAAAAGTTCAGAAATTAAGGAATCACGTCGTTGTCTACCAAGCCTTGTTACATAAATACTTTTACGAATTTGAGCTGTCGTACAAGGAACGGATAACACAATTGGATATTAACGTACGTAGGTGTCAGAATAATTAGCTGTTAGGACTTGTAAAAACATAAATACTACCTAATTTTCTCCCAGTATTGCATAGTTTTTCTGCTTCATTAATGACTCCTTTTTGCAACAAAATTAAACCTAAATTAGCGTGAATCACACCCAAATGTGTCTTATCCTCCAGTTGATTACCCAATGCTAAGGCTTCCCTTAAGTATTTTTCAGCTGCTTCATAATCTTCAGCTCTAAAGCTTGTAATACCTAAATCGTTCAAGAGCAACATGCTCTTTTCATTTTTTAATCCTAGAAACTGGTTTAAACTATTTGGCAATTAATTCTCTGACTTTCATCTTACCTTGGGTTTCAGTGCATACTTTATAGGCTTCGTTCAAGTGCACTAACGCTTTTGGCAAATCGCCTACGTCCAATAAATATTGAGCGTACCAATCATTGATGACTCCATATAAAATTTCTGAGTCTTCATTGACTTTGCGTTGATGTTCGATTTTTTCTAAACACCAACGGTACCCCAAATCGGCCCTTTCTATATTAGCTTTTAACTGGCAAATTCTTGCCAGCTTTAGACTGATATGGATGACCTATGGGAAGGTTTTAAGTTCAATTTGAAATATTTTCAAGTAACTACCTTTAGATCATCTTCTGAGGTACCATCTCCAAGAAGTAATTGCAAAACGTTGACAAATAATTTTTCAGCTTTATCCAAATCATAGGTATTGAATGCTAGATTGGCCATCAAATCATAGCAATATAGAATTCCTTGATAATCTTGTTGTTGCTGAGCTATTCTAGGGAAACATTAAATTTCACTGATTTCGTATAGTTCTTGTTTCTTACCTTAAAGCCAGATGAAGCATTTGCTCTGCAGTCTCAAACTGTTCTCGCTGTGTACATAATACAGCTCGTTTTAGGGTCATTATCAATTCTGAATCCTTTTCCTCGTCTGCTTTATTGAAACCTAACCATGTAAGAATACTAAGTGCAAAGGTTACTTTGAATGACACCAATGGGTTCCAATTGATTTTTAATAATTTTGGCTTTGAATTGAAAGGACTACGGAGATTTTCTAACCTCACTCTTTGTAAAATGAATTGTTTTAATACCGTTTTCTGGACTATCGGATAGAATATGCGATGATTTTGGGTCAATTTACATGCAATTTGAGCAATTTTAAACATACCGAAGGTTAGTAAAAATTATGTAAAATTTCAAAATATTTTTTTTTCTGAACGTCAAATTATGGCGAGGTTGCCAATTTATATTTTGTACATAAATCTAAGGACAATATATACACAAAAGTCTTACATTTTTAGTGGATGTTTCTGACAGTCAATGATATTTATGAACCCTTTATCGAAAGGATGGAAGATCTAAGGTTTTTACCTTATTTTACGCTTCATCTACAGCTACAAAATAGATTAGTTTTCAAAAATATATTTAAAATTATTTTGCAATATTGCTATTCAAACTGATTAAAGACATATGTACAAGGTAGCAAATGAACTTGCATCAAAATGATCATGGGACAGTTTACATACTGTTTTTGATCAATCATGGAGCTTGTTGGTTACGAACCTCTTGGTTCTAATGTTTGTCCTGTTGATGTAGGATGTGCATATGCAAGTTACGGGCAATGTGGAAAATTGGTTATTGTTATCATTGTCCGCTTCTATTGGTCATTGTAGGAGATATTTTGTAAATAACCACATTGCCCCAAACATTTTCCACAATGACCTGGTTATCTTGGACAAGGTAGATAAATATGTACATCTAGAATTTGTAACATGCAGCTCCAGATATATATTTTATTAATTTCAAATAATGTGATACATCATAAAAAGACTGCATAAGGCCCAAAATGCCTTAGCACTCTTTTCATTAATAAGAAAAAAATATGCTTTTTACCTTTCCAAAGACCCACATTTATTTTGTTAGATAATGCCTTTAGACAGACAAAAATATGTTTTATTTCTTGTAAATGATAAAGGTGCTAAAGCGTTATGTTACCTGTAGTAATATTTTTAAATGTCTTTGTTGAAGCACATGTATCAACAAGATAACTTCATATAATTAATTCATTCAAAAGTGAAGTTAAATCTAACGTGACAAACATAGAATGTGCTTTGCCCAATGTACAGGATGTTTCCTAATGTCATGTCCAAATTGAAGAAGGCAATTTCTTAGGACATCCTAAATAAAAAGTTCCTATTATCATAAGTCCGCAAACGCTTCTTAAGGGAGCTGATTTTCCCTTTTAATGTAATTTGACATGCAAAAACATGAGTTTTAATTTTTCTAACGAAAATGAAACACATGACAAAAAAACAAGATGCAAAAAAATGTACAGTAGAATCCCGTTGTAACAATTCCAAAAAATTAAATAAAATAGGTTCGTTATAACCGAAGTTCATTATAACCGGGTGAAAATTTACATTGGTCTTATGAAAAAATTTTCGTTTCGTTTCAAATTTCTCGTTCGTTATAATCGAGTTCATTATAACCGGACTCTACTGTAGTTTTAATTTTTTGATTAACCCTTTGACTGCCGCGTGTATTTGACAAAAAATGTTCCGTAAGCGGCGGCACTTTTTTTGCAAATAAAATTATTTGGCGCCAGTGTATCGCAAATGATACACGTAGCAGTAAAAGGGTTAAAAGAAATTTAAATAATAAAAAAGCAGTGGCGTCCAAGGTTTTCTTTTGAAATAATTTCAAATAGCAATTATTGCTAAGTACGATACCCTTAGCGCCGCTACAAGAGTGAATAATTGAAATTTTATTACGCCAGAATATGTTTCTTAATACCAAAAATAAAGTGGCTAATTTTCATCAAATTTTACTAAATAGTTTTCATGTTATAAATAAAAATCCAATTTTTTAAAAAAGGCTTGGCCACATACGCGGTGACGACGGTGGCGGGTATACGACGTTCGCGGTGTGTTGAATATGTGTATCGCGTCTAACCGCCACCGCCACCGCCACCGCCACCGTCGTCACCGCGTATATGTGGCCAAGCCTAAAAAGTTGGTACATAAAGCGCAGTGAGGTAAGTGCGTAGCCAGAACAAGTGACTTAATGCGCCTTCTCTACTTTACTGGAAGAAATATTGCAGTCATTCTTGTCGTAGAAGTGCTAAGTAATATTAATACGAAACAGCAAAAGATATCCCCAACCTCTGATCATGTAAATCATCGAAAAAAGGCGCGTTAACGCACTTGTCCCACTACATCTTATCTTGAAAACATTGTGTTTGCAGATTTATGTGAATAAAAACTATTTGTGTTAGAATGATCCAAGGAATTGCTTATCTCAATTTGGACATGACATTAGAAAGCACCCTGTATAGTACGGGCATTGTTCATAATGACCAATCAGTACAGGAAATGAAGTGAAATATTTTAATATTTCTTATAATGACTAATAGAAACCGTCATTGTTTGCATTGCTTATGTATTGTTAACAATGCTGGTAACATGCATACTACAAACTAGAGAACGACAATGAGAGGAATAAATGTTTCAAAACAATTTTATCTATAAAAAAATGCCATCAGAAGTTTTACAGATATTGAAGTGATAGTACCAACATTGAAAAACGATTAAATATTGACGGCTAAGTCTTATCTATGCATATGCCATAAATAAACATTAATATGCATATACCTATAAGGCCGTTTTAAAATTTGTATTTTAGAAAACAAAACAACATGTATATGAATGAATTTCAATGTAATTCAATACAATACAATTAATTCAAGTAAAATGAAATTTTACTGTGGTTCTTTAAATTAAAAAAGAAATAGAGTGATATTCGCATACTCAACTTCTTCATTAAATAAAGAATCCTGTGTATTATATAAAAATAATAATGAACATATTTTAGAATGTAACAAAATATGAATTTCTATTTAACGAATTCTGTTGTCAAGTAAGCTTCTAAGATTCAGATTCGGGAGTATGCCAGGCAATTCTCTCTTCATAAAACTTAATTACGACCTGCGGACATTTCAGGTTGGCTTCTTTAGCTGGTACCAAATCGGTATCGTCCGTTCCCTTCCATTTCATCAGAAACATTAATTGGCCCGTAGAATCAGAAGCGCCAATGATTTTTTCAGCATCAAGACCTTTTTCAAAACCAACCTTCCTGACGGCTACTTTAGTTTTGTCTTTAGTGTCTTTCTTTTTCTTTTTGTCTTTTGCCACTACGTTTTCTTCGTCGGAATCTTTCTCCAACTGAAAAAATGTCTTATTTATAAACTTATTTAATATCAAATGAAAATAAAACCTCGTCGTCCTTAGTTGTTTTTTCTTTGTTTTTTCACTATCCGAATCGGAATCAATTTTTTACTCTCTCTTTTTTTCTTAGCGTCATCTTTTTTTGACTGAGGTTTTGATTCAGACTTTCTCTTTTTGACTTTTAATTTTTCCTCATTGGAATCTTTGTCATCATCAGAATTTGCCTCTTTTTACTTTTTTTGAAGAAGACTCTTCCTCTGATTCTGGAGATGGGCTCTTTGCCCTCTTCTGCAACAAATGTTATTAACATTTGAAGATTAAAAACAAAATAGAAAGTTACCTTTTTATTTTCGGGATTTTCATTTGATTCATCGGATTCCGATTCCTTCCTGGATCGTTTCTTGTCTTTGCCAGCCTTTAATTTTCTGTTTTTTTCAAATTCCTCTATTAAATCAGGGCAGTCAAGGTTTTCCTCCGGCTCCCATGTATTGTCTTCATCATTGTAACCTTTCCATTTCAAGAAGTATTCAACTCTACCCTTCACCACACGACGATCAATGATCTTTTCTACAGAGTACTCTTCCTCACTACTTCCGTCGGTTTTCGATTTACCCATCTTTCTGTTAAACAAAATTTTTGACAAAAAAGTTCGATTGACATGACGCTTTATTTTATTTTGTGAATTAGACGAATTTTATCCATTCTAAGTTACAACTTTTGATGTGTTTATTAACTTCAAACAAATTTCAACTAATTTTCTTACCTTTGTTCCTCTATATAGGTATATTTAATTTATTAATTTGTAGTAACACGATAAGATCAACCGTCCGCTTCTACTTCTGCGACTAAAAATGGCGTCTTCGAGAACTGTTAAATTGGAGGAGACAAAATATCGATACGACTATCGATAATTATTAATGGTTGATTATAACGAAAATAATCGATAACTTGTTTGACAAACAGTTTTTAAAAGTTTTTTTAATCGGTTCACTATATTCAATTTAGTCCTGTTCTAATTGATCAGCCAAATACCACATACCACCACACGAAATCTTTGAACAAATTCTGAAACAAGTTCCCGCCAGGCGGCTTTTATATAGTCTCGAAACTGTCAGAAATCTACGGTTGACAATAGATTTGTTCGAACAAAATCCGCAACCAGTTAGCGATCGCTGATTGGTCAAAAACAGTTTGCAAGCTGTCGCATGATCATTTTTGACGCAATTTCATTAGGTCTATTTCAATCTACGTCAAAAATCGTTCGCTGACGATTAAAAATGGTCGACCAATTCAATATTGAAATAATTACTTGTTAATATCAATCGGTGTTCAATTGATTGATCATTTTTGACCGTCAACGATATCAACTGATACAAGTTGGAACAGACCTATTATTAATTTATTTGCATTCTTTACTTTTGTGGCAACAGCTGCTTTCATCGGTTTCTACGATTCGCAATCATGATCCAAATAATATACATTTTATTGATGGATTTCAAAAATTTCGTATTTTGATTGATTGCGAATGGATCATGAGAGAATTTGGCGCGAATGAAAGCAGCGATTGTAATGCGAAAATTTATCTAGCAATAAAAAAATTTCGAGCCATTTTCGTCTAATTTTCTATTTTTTGGGTCAACAACACTTTCAGTTACTATTAATAATAAAATATACTTTGTTTTTGTGACTGGATATATGATACATTATTTTTTTATAATTCTTGTATTTAGTTATTGTTTTCTGATATCTACAGTATAAAAAAAATGTTTATATTTTATTTTGATTGTCGATATTTATTGATGGCGACGACTATCGATAATTGATCACTTATGTGTCAAATGTCAAAAATGTCAATAATAATTTAATTAGATTCTACTGACAAAGAAAGAAAATAACTGTTCTAACTATAGACTCAATTTGGAACAAAAACTGTTTTTATTTTTACCTCAATAACCAATTTATAAAAAAATATAAAATATTTNGAAAATTCACCTTCTTGTTGTTGTTACACTTTACTAAATTCCAATTATACGTAATTAACAGTATTTTTAATCTAAAACTTACAATAAAAGGCTATTTTTTTAACAGGATATGCTGTGCGGAAATAACAGAAGATTCGAGCATGTTGGCTGTGGGTTTTAATGATTCTATTATCAAAGTGTTTACATTGGTACCTCAGAAATTGAAAACTATGAAATCAGCAGACAAATTGCAAGAGGTCAATTGTGATGTTGAAGATGTTTTAGTTCGCATGATGGATGAACGATCTGGAGAATCTTCTAGAAGTTTGTGCGGACACAGTGGTCCAGTTTATTCTGTATCGTTTTCGCCAGATAGAACTTTGTTGCTCAGTTGTTCAGAAGATACTACAATCAGGTAAAAAACGTTAATGTTCCTGTTATAGTTTTTTGTGCCTTGTATTTTATCAATAGTTTAACTTTATTGTGTTTTTAGATTATGGAGCTTACAAATATGGACGTGTTTAGTAGTATATAAAGGTCACATGTTTCCTGTATGGGACGTAAAATTCTCTCCACTTGGTTATTACTTTGCTTCATCATCGTATGACAGGACAGCTCGCTTATGGGCCACGGATCATTTTCAGCCACTAAGAATTTTCGGTGGACACTTTTCGGATGTCGATGTAAATTAAAACCTTAACTAATTCATCAATTGTTTATTACAATAAGTTATTTATAGTGTATTCAGTTTCATCCGAACTCAAACTATATCGCAACTGGTTCTAGCGACAGAAGAGTCTGTCTATGGGATATAACCACTGGTAATCACGTGAGGCTGATGACTGGCCATAAACAACCGATACAAGCGCTAGCTTTTAGCGTTTGCGGCCGATTTCTTGCTTCGGCCGGTACTGATTGTCGCGTCTTAATTTGGGACCTGTCTCATGGTCATTTGGTAGCCGAATTAACCGGACATGAAAAAACTATTCTCTGTTTGGCATTCAGTAGATGCGGTAATATTTTGGTCTCAGGTGGATTAGATTGTTCGCTTAAATTATGGAATTTCACAAAATTAACGGAGGAAATCAGTTCGGAGGACGTGAACATATCACATAACCCAGATGTGAAGACTGGGGACGAATATTTATTGAGGACATTCGAGACTAAGCATTCGCCATTAATTAGTTTGCATTTCACCAGAAGGAATTTAATGTTGGCAGTTGCTGTATTTGATGCTATTTCTAATTAAAGACTTTTATTTATTTGTATGTTTAATGTTGGAAAATAAATTACACTTTTTAATTGAATCATGCAGCAAGACTAAAAAGTATATTAAACTCAATAATATGGCACATAATAGACCAAAAATATAATTTTTTCAAAAATCAATAAAAACAAATATATAGGATACATAACAAATTTGAAGACAATTATTAAATCTGCATGAGATGTATCGTACATATAATAATTACAAAAAATAATAAAACAGTCTGTTGTATAAAATTCTAAATTATATAAATTTAAAACATTTTTGTTTATCGTGTGGAATTCTTGTTTTAAACAAAATCGAATCAGCCCTATATTGAGTATTCAGCAGTGGCGTGTAACCAAAAACCTATACAAAAAACAAAGTTTTATAAGTATAATGGTATTTTTTTTTCATAATATTTGCGTCGAAAATTTAAATAATCGAAATTTCAAATCGATATAATTTTCTAAAAGGTCGTATCCCACATTTGATTAATTATTCAGGAGACGATAAAAATTTCTCATTATTACGATTAGAGAAAAGCAGACAAATCTTTTAACGTTCAATTATATGAATAAATAATCAAAATAACGAGTTTAAAATAATTTCAATTTTAATTACAACTCACTTTCTTGAAAAAAGTCACTTTGACAAATTTTGTGTGATATAAATGAATTGAAGGGCACAAGGAAAAAACGAACTCAGTCCATTTTTTTAAAAATTTGAGTTTGAGGTGTCACAAAGTTGCATTTTAAGAGTACTATAAAGTAGTCGAATCGATAAATTTGAATGTGACTGAATTCGTGAAGAATATGCTTAAAACTATTCACTATACTAGGAAACAAATGAGGGACTGCAGAGAAAAATAGTCTAATTGTAAGTGCATTTTTGCCGATTTTGAGAAATTCGCTTATAAAATTTAAAGTGTCAAAAACCTGTTTGCTTAAATTTAAAAAAACAAAATTATAATCAAAACTATATGATTGAAAACATGTTTATTCTTGAATTTAAAGTTGATTGCTTTTTTTCCTAATTTTCCGCACTTAGACTGCTTTGACAGTACAAGTCGATTAAAAATTATAAAAAAAATTGCATAAAAAAATTACGGATAGGCCTACAACTTTTTCTTTAACAAAAATTAGCTTCATCTATTCAAAAGTGCCCCTAAATCAAAATCGGCAAATATGTCACTTGAACTACTCTTCTCTTCAGCCCCTCCAACGGCATTTGTCAACTTTAAATTTGATTTTTCTTCAATTTAATTTGAATGGACTGCAGTCGTTTTTCCTTTGTGCCTTTCAATTTTTAGAAAATTGGTATCGAAATATTGATATGATATTGAGTTATTAACAAAGACTACTTAAAACTTTCAATGCAGATATAAAATAATTGAGTATATAACAAGGGATGTAAGTTTTTTTTTAAAACTCCGGTGATTACTGATCAGAAAATCACTCGTTAGTAGAAAGATTTACTTACATATGGACCCTGTTTGTCAACCGTCATATATTCAGTTTTGACAACATGGACAATAAAGTTTTTCTGATTAAAATTGTTTTTGATAATATCATTTTTTTTACATATTGCAAATATCGTAAACCGGCAGAAAACTGGCGGCCGTCTGTAGATAAAAAACGAAGGTTTCGTTTAAGTATTGTATAGTCGTCCGGCGAGAACGAACAATCTATGGACTGCCGGCCGACTAAACGTGACTATTATAGGTACCTTAACACGTATTAAAAAAAAATTAAAAGGTGTACAACAATATTATTGTCATTGTCAGTTACAGAAAATAAATTTATAAAACGTTCTATTTATTCTCATAAAAGTTGACTAAAAAAAAAAAGTAAAAGATATATGAAAAGATGACAATTTATCAAGCTATAAATAATATTCAATAAATACTTGAAGAATTCTCTAAAATCCCTTCGAACGTGATGGGTTCCTAATTTAATTTAAAATTGGGACGCATTTTGAAGAAAGAACTCTGAAACTAAATCTCCTTTATTTAATGCTATATTATTATAACATTTATTGAAATTAGAAACGATATCGTCTAAAAAGGTTAAAAAAACTTAATAAAACCTCAGTTTAAATGTTCATAGAGTCCAGTACGTAGGTACGCAGTTTTATTTGAAGTGATATAAAAAATAAAACTACCAATGGATCATCTAATAATCTTTTTTCGTAAAACTAAAAATAAAAAAGTTCTTCCATATGGCCACAACTTAAGTAAAAAGAAAAGTAGCAAAATTCTTTTTTAAGCTTTTTTCCATTATTTTATATACTAATATAATAATTAAAGTAAAAAAACAATATAAAAATATGTTTGTTTTGGTTTTTCAACAGATGAAATATTAAAATCATACATTTTTTTAAATATTAAAAAAATGGCTTCTTGGCCACAAAAGCAAACTTTCAAAAATATATTATTTCATTATTTTGGTGCTTAATGAATAAAAAAATCATTTTATAAATCCGGACACAAAGATTTTTTTTTGTTATTGAGTTGTGTAATAGAGTAGCGTTTCAAGTATGTACATAAACCATTTTTGCAAAATAAATATTCTCCAATAAAAAATTTTAAAAATAATTTTTGGCTTTTATATATTGAATAAATTTTTTTTGTAACATTTTTTTATATAAAATATTATTAATTATAGTATTTAAAATAATATTTCATGTTTAATTCAATTTTCCATTTTTTGACGCTTGACACACAAATACTTAACAGGGTCCATATCTTGTTATGTAATAGTATAGTGCTTACCTGAGTAAAGAAATTTATACATTTGTGTCTCTCCTGAAAATGCGTATCGTCTTCGGATAAATTTTGCGAACAGCCCTGACACCTAAACGTCCATCGGGATGTCACTTTCACTGGAGGTTTTTGGGTAATGTGACTGACTAAGAAATTCATCGCTNTTATTTAATGCTATATTATTATAACATTTATTGAAATTAGAAACGATATCGTCTAAAAAGGTTAAAAAAACTTAATAAAACCTCAGTTTAAATGTTCATAGAGTCCAGTACGTAGGTACGCAGTTTTATTTGAAGTGATATAAAAAATAAAACTACCAATGGATCATCTAATAATCTTTTTTCGTAAAACTAAAAATAAAAAAGTTCTTCCATATGGCCACAACTTAAGTAAAAAGAAAAGTAGCAAAATTCTTTTTTAAGCTTTTTTCCATTATTTTATATACTAATATAATAATTAAAGTAAAAAAACAATATAAAAATATGTTTGTTTTGGTTTTTCAACAGATGAAATATTAAAATCATACATTTTTTTAAATATTAAAAAAATGGCTTCTTGGCCACAAAAGCAAACTTTCAAAAATATATTATTTCATTATTTTGGTGCTTAATGAATAAAAAAATCATTTTATAAATCCGGACACAAAGATTTTTTTTTGTTATTGAGTTGTGTAATAGAGTAGCGTTTCAAGTATGTACATAAACCATTTTTGCAAAATAAATATTCTCCAATAAAAAATTTTAAAAATAATTTTTGGCTTTTATATATTGAATAAATTTTTTTTGTAACATTTTTTTATATAAAATATTATTAATTATAGTATTTAAAATAATATTTCATGTTTAATTCAATTTTCCATTTTTTGACGCTTGACACACAAATACTTAACAGGGTCCATATCTTGTTATGTAATAGTATAGTGCTTACCTGAGTAAAGAAATTTATACATTTGTGTCTCTCCTGAAAATGCGTATCGTCTTCGGATAAATTTTGCGAACAGCCCTGACACCTAAACGTCCATCGGGATGTCACTTTCACTGGAGGTTTTTGGGTAATGTGACTGACTAAGAAATTCATCGCTATATCCTCACAATTCATATATTCGTCCACTTTATCTCTAATGGCTTGCGGCAACCATTTCCAATATAAATGCAGATAGTGTCTATGTAGAAAGGCAGCCCCTATGGCATTTCAAAAAAATGTTTGATGTTAGTAACTAATTTAAAGTACATGGTATTCAACAATTTTTGAGTAATGAAAAAATACAGAACACGGTAACACCATATACAAGAGCCATTTGGATAGTATAAAATAGAATTTGAGACTGTGCCATATTCACACAGACAACTAGGACTCTGATATTTTATATTGTGACTGTGCAATAATTAAATTTTGAGTCTTTTCTAAACCGTCCTCATATTTACAGGTTATAGAACCGTAGCTATATATTGTAGAATCAATGTTAAACAAAATTTTCTACCTGTTAAGACCATGCTCAACTCGCAACTGTAATTCGAATTATACAACCAACTATTTTTGGTGTTCAAATCCCAAGCGTGAAATCTGCCGGGGAAACCCACTATTCTATCTCTATGTTCTCTCCATACTCTGAATCCAAATAAGATTTCATCGTGCCTGAAAAAACGTCGAAATTTTAAAAGGGTCCATAACTCTCAATTTAAACTTACCTCAAATGAGCGTCATCGTCAACAGATAAAATAGCTTCAGTTTTTAAATTGTCCAATGGCAAAAATCGATTATTCAATGAATTTCTTGCAGCTTTAATAACGTGAACCGGAACTCCAATTTCGGGCCATCTCAATTCTGGACTGGGTAATTTTGGTGAGTTCCATATGACCACCACCGAGTGTAAATATGGTAATCCTCTAAGACGGGCAATTGAATCTAAGAGAACTTGTTCGCGTTCGTAAGTTAAAAGAAGAATTGTAAATTGTTCTCGTGGACTGTTGCCTCCTAGTGCTTCGGCAAACTCTTTTCCAGCCCCACCTGCTCCATTACCAATTGGTCTGAAACCACGTTCAGAACCAATAAATTTTGCATCTGATGGTAGTAATGGGTCCAATGGCAAAGTGGCATATAATCTATTAATATAATTGCCATAAGGCATGGAATCATCATGTAGCAATGGGTGGTTACCTGAAAGGATCTCCCCAATCGTTCCAAATTTGATCACCATGAGTCAATCCTAAACTATAATTTCTTCTAAACGAAGGACTGTCATAAGGAGGCTCCAAAGGTCCTAAACTTTCTTCCTGCTCCACTTCGCCAGTGGGAGTGACTGATTGAATTTAATGAAATTTCGTATTTCCTTCACGAGAAGTAAAACTTACCTAACAGAGGTTGAAAAGTTTTATTAAAGACACTCAGTGCTGCAACAGTCTCAGCAGGCATAGCAGGAATATTTAAGCGTAACCTTAATATTGCCACTATAGAGTCCAAGGTACTTTGAACCGAAGCCAAGTATCGTTCCCAAATTAATCTTCCCTGTCTACGAAACAAAAGAATATCTTCATCTGGAATAGTTCTAAGCAAGAAATGGAGTTCCGTGACTCGCGCTTTTGGGAAAAATATGGCAACTCGTTTCCATTGAATCACTTCGTCATAGGCAAGTTTAATTTGATCACCACCGAGTATTACAGGGACAGCTCCTAAAATTTCTGTGGTTCTATTGCAATTCAAAGGCAAATGTAATATTACCAGATCTTAGAGCTTCATAAACTCTAGCTTGAACTAATGTGGTAGATATGTAGTCAGTGGAGGTTGGTGCAAAAATTAACACAAAAGTTGAGTCTTTTAAAACAGTTCTGCGACTACTATCGGTACCACAAAGGGCCCAATCTTGAGGGCCTGTTTTCATTGAATCGTCATTAGCTGGAATGCATTCAAACTCAAATAAAAATTTATCCGAAGTGAATGTGTTCGCTAATTCTTTCAAATGCTAAAAAAATAAACAAAAATCGTTATATATTTTTGAAAAAAAAATTCATTAAAAGCACAACTTACCTGTAACATAAAAGCATTCAATTCATCATTCTCTTTTTCTAGTTCTTGATCGTGACCAACTAAATGTTTTCTTAAGATATTACTTTTATTAGCTTTCATCTCTCCTTGAAATGAAAGTAAATATTTCCTTCGACTGGGTAGCATATAAGTGCATTCTTGCCAAACGTCTCCGCCTGGAGGTCCTAACACTGGAGATGTTATTAGATCAAAATCTGGCCTGAAATATTCGTGGTAAAAAGTCGATTGTACTAAAATGGCCCTTCCTACAATTTGAATTCTTATATACAGAAAATTGTACAAATTTTAAAAATAAAAAAACCTGTATCTACTTGGGAAAAAACGTCTCCACTGTGTGCACTTAAATCTCTTCTAGCTAAATTTAATAAAACATGATTGCGACCATCACCGCCCCAATAAGGCAGTCTCTTTAGGGCTTCCGCGTCCAGGGCTGGTAATTTCTTGTGATTTCCTACATTTTCACTTACATCATCCATGTCTTTTAACGCCTCACCTATAGAAAACACTCTTGTCCAAATGTGCTAATTAACAATTTCAATCACTTAACATTACCTACTAAAACTAAATAAATGCAAGCTTCTGCAGGATTCTGAGTTAAATGAGGATTATATCCTAAAACCTGCTTCAGGGTAGTTTTTAGAAATCCATCCACATCCCAACCATCATTCATAACAGGGTATTGATCTGGATCATATAAAAAAACTGGAAATCCTGAAGTTAAAGAACATCTACAAATAAGTAATGAAATTTAATTGATTTTTAAAGCCTTTAGAATACCTTGAATGATCAAAACAGGTAAACATTTTACAGTTTCTAGATCTATTTCTGGGAATGGGTGGCAAATAAGGTGGTACAGTATCAGGCAATAATCTTTCAGGTAGTGCTAGGTCTGGGGTGTTTTGCTGTAGGGCTTCATGCATGGCAACTTGTGCTTGTTCAACAGAGATTTTCAAACGATTTAAATTAGTCTGTTGATGTGCCAATTCTAATTTAAGCTCCTCAATATTTTTGGAATAACTTTGCAGTTCCTGTTTGAATTGTTGCCTTTTTTTTTCAATGTTTCTTAGCTCCTTAAGTACTGAACTCCTTATTCTAATCAGTTCTTCTACACCTACTCTTAGATCAATCTCTGTAACATCAAAATCACCAGAAAGATCGATATGGGAATGGGCACTATGTGTAATATAGTTGTTGCTTCTTTCCACTTTTGATAAGTAAAAATGAGTGATTAAAGGTGTTAGGATCAGTACCGCCAGTACCATGATAACGATTCTGGACAGTTTTACGTTTATTAGCCATTGGAAGAAGCTTTGATTAGGTTCCACTGTAATAGGCATTGTTTAGAATCGTTGGAACCACGGACTTCTTGTTCTGAATACACAAAACATTTTCATGTTAAACAACTATAATTGGAACAGTAAGTCATATTTAAAATGATTTATTTAAGTTCAAAAATATAAATTATTTCAAGTACAATTTCAAGGTTAGGTTCATACATAGAGGTTTCTTCTTGTAAATTATAAAATGTCAATTAAAAATTATCATCATTTATAAAGAACGAACGAATAGAAGAAGGTAATCTAATTGTTTAAACATAAACAAATTGTAATAATAATAATAATAATTATTGTTATTTTAACTTTAAACATTTGATTTCAAAAGGAAACAAAATTTTTAAAACCATAAATGACTAACTTCATTACATTCAAAAAGGCGCGAAATTAAAAATGATCAATTTTGTTCTTTAGTATTTTCAATGTTATGTATAATAAATTAAACAATGATATCTACAGAAATTACTTTATTTACCATTTTTTAACCAATTAAATTAATAATACAAGTATATACACAGTAAAATTTCGTGCTGTACTTCACTAAACGCTTCTAGTTCACAAAAGAAAAATTTAATGTTCTTAGATGATTTCATGGATGTCAATTGTTTAAAAACAATTTGGAGGCACATTCAAAAATATCTTAAGCAAAAAGGACGGTGTACAATTAGCTTCACATAGTTTTAGCGTGTACTTACGTCGATAATATTTCTAATAGGTAATAGACATTGCATGGAAAGGTGATAAGAGAAGACCATTGTTAAACATTTTTCGATATAACGCTAGATATAAAAAGGTCAAAATTCTATCAACAAATTCTTCTAATACGTAATGTATAATAAATGGATTATAAATAGGTACTAAAATTGCCTAACTAACCAGTATATTTTCCTACATATTCAAATAACTATACATACAAAATAACAAACAAACCATCATCTAGTTATTTCTGGACCAATGCTACAATGAAAGCAGTACCTAAATTCTATATTTTGTGCAATGCAAACACTGAAAATATAGAAATAAAAATGAAAAATTGATGCGATTCAGCTTTAACGTAAAATTTTCAACCTAACATTCGGCTGAAGAAATACGGATAAAATTTCCTTCCCTTATTGGTTGGATGTAAACTCCTATGTCTGTTGATCTTCTTTGGTTCGTCCGACGGAAATGAATGTTCTGAAAATTCTTCGGAAACTTCCATTGTGGCAATGGTAGAAGTTAACGGAGCAACTTGTTCACCCAAAAGTGATTTGGGTAAAAAATCTTCTTTGGAAAGTTTCATTGGTTGTTCAGTTGTAGTAGTTGTGGTGTGATTAACGCGATGATAGTATTCACTGTGATTGTGAGGATGTGTCATAATCTGGTGGTCCACCAAATAAATGCGAGGATCCACTGGATTCTGATGATGAGGCGGTGGAGAAGCTGTCATACCTCTCTTGGAAACCTCAACGGTTTCAATTATTTTAGAGGTTTGTTGAGTTTCTTGAAGTTTATCTTTGGTTTTCTTAACAACACTCCCTGGTGATTGTGTGGTACTTACAGTGACTTCCTCTACAGGCTGATCACGTTGATAACCTTCGTCATCGTTATTAACTTCCAAAGCGTTGATTATAGTGAAATTAACTATTTTCGGAACTCCATAATCTCTATTCTGTACTTCTGGTAGAGGTAACTCTTTTCTAAAAGTCCTGTTTAGTTTTTGTGTTGGTTCCGTATCTTTTATATCAGGCATCATTTCAAATTCTTTCGTTAGTTTTTCTTCAATTTCGTCTACGGATGGCATTTGCTTCACTACTGCACTTTTTTGTGTGGTAGTACTTAAACGATTCACCAATACATCCTTTTTCAATTCAGTAACACGTTTAGTCGGTTGCAGAGGTTTTTTTGTGGAAATTTTTTTCTTAGGTTCTTCCGTAACTGTTTGAGCAAGAGGTTCCATATCTGAATTAGGCTTCAAATTTTGCTGTTCAGTCTCATTGAGTTCAATAATATCGAACATGGTACCTAAAAATTAAAATAAAATTCAATTTGTTGTGGGAATTTATGGGCTTTACCGTTATCAATAATGCTGAAGAGTTGTCCTTGATTGATGGCGCTTGGATAGTCTTCAATGTTTTCGTGACCTGTTATATTACTTGAAGGTTCTTCAAGCTGTTTATCATGTATTGTGGTACTTTGGTCAGTTGACTTTAACAGCACTGTTGTTAGGACAGTTTGATCAGTTGCAGTTGATGGTTCCTAGAAGAACAGAAATGGAAATTAACAAGATGAAAAGCAAGAATTAAAGAAGAAAGGTTTTGGTAACTATACTTTGGAGGTATTATTAATGACGTTCTAAATATCAGGGAAGACGTATTCATCTTTGTGACCGGATGAGAAATTTCCCTTTTATCGAAAACGTCGAATCTGGAAATTGCCTTCTCTCTGGTTTCAGCTATAGGCAATCTTATCTTGATCTCGTTCCTTTTGCCAGGTTCGGGCCAAGGGTTAGTTGTACGTTAGAGCGCGTGGACGTCTCGTTTAATTCTGGATTTCCAAGTCTCGTCCCTTGAGATTTATGGTGGGAAATCCCTTACGGAAACTTTCGAATCCAGGCTCTGCAAAAGGAATTATATGAGAGATCGCGCACGTATTCCATGCCGTTTCTTCCTTCGTTTTTCCCCGATACTATAATCGAATGAATAAATTATAAATGCGGAAGTGGATTTTGTATCGCAACGGAAATGCTGAAGAAAATCCCGTTCCGGATAAATCACTTTTTCTTCGATCTCTTAAACCTTTCCTCGACGCTTACATAAATTCGTAAAAATGTAAATTTCAAACACATTTCTGTCATGCTTGCAATGCTGCTCCCGCATATTCCACGTGCCACACTCTGCGACTACCATTATAATTCCAGTTCTCAGATCAATAGACCAAATTTAAACTTTATTTGATTTAAAATTAAATAGGGCTAATGAAGATGACATTTCTTTTGACAGCTTTTTCTCATCAATCTGCATAAGGAGTTGAATATTTTTAAATAAATTCGAGACGATCTAAAGCCATATAAAACAAAACAAAACAAAACCTAAAATTCAATGAATGAAACTAAAACCGAACATCTTTAGTTTGTTATATTCCGAACATGTTTGGCTTTTTCTATACTTTCTTTTCCAATTAAACTCAAAATTCTTACTTTTGTTTCCTGATTGGTACTCAAGCTCGTTGGAAGTGTAGAAGTAGTAAACTGGTCATCCAACGTGGATATTTCTTGAGTGGTAAGCACGATTTTTTCTTGATGCACTTCTTGCCATGTTAAATTTCCTGTTGGAGACGTCTACCAAATATCAAAGCAATAATTAATGCATTTTTTAATATAAAAGAAAAAATTTCGAACCTCTTTAAACGAACTTTTAGTCGAAACTGGACTGAGTGTGTCCTCAGTTTCGCGCCGATGTCTCGTAGATGTGCCATAATATTCTGCATTAATAACGGTATTTGCGGTCCAACTTCTAATAGTTGTTTTGCCTGTCTCAACTGAGTTGTCTTCCACGGAGGAACTTTCCATGTAATCTGTCGTCGAAGTTTTCGTTGTTTGCTTGTCATCTTCAAGATCCTCATTGGCAATTGCGCACGTGAGCTGTCTCAACATCTCCTCGTGATCCTGAAACAAGTCAATTTCATAAAATCTAGAAAAAGATTATTTCGATCGAAATTCATATCGTGAAAAGTGATTTTTTCCAGTTTATCGACGATAAGATTTTAGGAATGAGCTATATACGGATTGGAATTTGGGGCGTTCGCATGAAAGGCTCCTTTTATTTGGCGAGATAAGACTTTGTAAATCGTATTTCAAATTGTCACAGACAGTTACAAAAAAAAAAGAAAAGGGAGAACATATAGGTATATCAGAGTTCCAGTCAGAAAAACGTTTAAAAGAGTGGGACGATTCGAAATACCTTAAAAGGGATTGTACGTGTGTTTTTATATTCTTATGCGTTCCTTAGAGGAGCGTGTTTTGCTTTTCCAAACTGAGTAGTTTGACTGTCAAACAGGTAAAGCACTTTTATATAAAAGAATTTCTGCTTTGACGGTTGCAAGAGTGCACGGAGCGAACGCTCCAAGACGTTTTATGACACGTCAAGTTTTATTTCTGCGTCTCGTATGATGAATTTTTCCAAGCCGCATGCATTGCTTCAAGGAATTTGTAATATAACCTACATACAACTCTTGTAGGGCATACCCATAGCGGGAGTGAGGAAAATGAACCAAAGGCAAAGACGCGGAGAGATTTTGTAAATTTCGCTCCTCGTAATTTCTGTTACTTTTCCTTTGAAACTTTTTCTTTTATATGCAGTGCCAAAAGGCCCTCTCCGGGAAACTTTTCTTTATGTAACTGAATTACTTTAGAAAAACTTCTGGATTTTGCCAACTGTGGTTTTTAAACAAACCTCAAGATTTCTCAACTGATTTTACTAAGTGTTTACTGTTGTGCTAATCTGTTGTGTGTCATCTGGAAGAAGACATTTCAAGGCTGTCTACTTTGTCTTGCTCAACCAACTTCTAAATTAACTGTCTGCCACTGCAAACTCTTACTGTGAATTGTTGTCAATATTTTTAAAACTTACCGCATTGCCTTTACACGCTATTCTTTTCGTGCCATCCAGGCCACAATCCGAAGTCAGTTCCAGTGCAGATTGTTCAGGAATATAAAGTACAGTCAACGAAGGTAGTTCGGTCAAAAGACATCCTCGAGGGCCTATAGCCCATGTGGGAACTGAAAAAAAAACATAATTTTTTAAAATAAAGCACTCTGTCAACGGGAGAATGATGAAGAAACGGTTCAGTGATCATTTGTCTGTATCCTAAAGACTTTTCGGGAAAAGTGACGTGGTCCCGATGGGCGAATATACTGTCTGGCTGGAAAATCCTTCAATATAATAAGGAAAAAATCGTCTTGGGAGGAGACAGCAAATTGATTGATGAATGTACGTGTGCATTTTTCACGTTATTGATGAAGTCACAGTGTTGGGAAGTCGGTTTCGTCACTTAAACGTATGTTGTAATGTTGAGACAAAAGGAAAAAGTTTGCATGAACGTTTTCGAAAATACATAATTCAATATCCCGGGCATAATCCAGGGAAATTTGGTTGCCAAATAAATTACATTCGAATTCGCTGGGGTAAGGCAAACTCCATTAAATTGACTTATTTGGAACAACACTATGTAATAGAGAGTGGCTTTTTTCACTTAGAAACTAGGAAATTTTGCCATTGCATACACTGTATCTTTCAATATCCTTTAACAGTTAATTTGGTCTATGGCTCTGTAATGTTGTATGTCCATGTAAAATACTGTTGTTACCGAATGGAGGATCAGCATTTCAAGCTTGTATAATTTATCTACTGGACATACTCTATAAAAAAAGCTATTTTTCAATCTGGTTAACGCTTTCGAATTGGAAAAGAAATGTGGTGCCAAACTGAATTGGATTCTGGATCAGGATAATACTCCTTGACATTGATTAAATTATCGGTTAATAAACTAGAGGAAAGTGGTTAATGCGAAAAATTGAACTCGGTTTTGGGCTAATTTGTATGTAGTAGCAACTGTGGGAGATTCAATTTGATATCTGTTTTGTAAATTAAATTTGGATAAATAATTTGGAGCTTTGTGGAAACGTTCTGGAACATGCACACATGCCGGGAAAAATAGTTCTGCTTTAAAAAATCAATATCTGGGTTTCAAATAACAATCTTACATTAAATGCTGTTTGCTTTTTACCATTTCGCAAAAAATTTGTAAATAAAGTATTGTTTACATCCACTTAATGTAACATAAAGTTTGGCGTTAGCAACTAATTATTTCGAGTTATTCATGCGCACTTGCGGTTGCGACGCCACTTACGACAAATAATAATAACAATAATGATAGCATTTACGTTTATTGTCAAGATAAATTACCTAATGGCCTTAATGGATTGTGAATTTTAGCTTTTAAACGAATTTAAGCATGAGGTCGGTCATTAAAATTGCAAATATTTTTTTTAAATTGTTTTAAGCAATTAACAAATTGATTCTTTTAAGTTGAAGTTAATTACGTTAATTTTCTAATGTTTTTAAACAACGTATACGTTCCTATACGTATAGCATAGATTCGACTTTAATTAATTACTAATTTATCGCATGTTAAGTTACTTTAAGTGAATGCCAACGATATTTCAATTTAAAAGTTATTTGTAAAACAAAATTTAAGTAATATCTTTCCTCGAATACTCTATGTATCAGCAGTAAACTCCCGTCGCCATTAATCATCCCGATTAACATTTTAGGGATAAGGGAATTAGTAAAACTCGGATTAAAACAGTTAGAAATAAAGGATACTTACTGGGTAATTCGCATATGAAAGCAGCCACTTCGGGACCACCGCAAGGCAGGGCTCGCCACAAAAAGTCAGCGGTCGGATCCATTACGGCACATAACGATTGTCCGTCCCCAGTGGGCAGCGTTTCTTGCCAATGGCCCTCGCCAGACAATGGTTTGTAATCACTGAAATAAATGTATTTGAAAACTTTTTCCAGGGGCAACATTTTACCGACTATGCACGCAACAGTTCGGGAAAGGCACACAAGTGTTGAAAATCATTACTATTTTATTGTAATTGTTTCCAATCGAATTAATAAAAGCACTTGTCATGTTTTTGTAAAATTTATGTAAAATGCGAGAGATAGAGAGGTGAAACTGGCCGAATACGAATGTAAACAACGGGAACGACAGTTTTATTCGACAGATGAAAATAAATAAATAATAATGGAAACAATGGAGAATTGCATAGGACCGGTTTTTAATGCGACTCGAATGTGTATGCTTTCGTGTTTCAAATACATTGAAGAGTTCACATGATTACTTTCCATATACCGAGCGGTTGAAAAATAACATTTTCTTTCTATGTGTGTGTTTCTATTTTTGTCTGTGGATTTCTTATTGTTGAAAAAATGCATCATTTAACTGTATGTTTCAACGTGAACGAAATGAATTGGCAATTTAAAAGCCATCTTTCCGCTTCATTAAACTTTTAAATTTAAGCACCGAACGGCGTTTTAGAGAGGAAACTTTCTGTCTGCCTTTTTGAAAATAATCCGATTTTAGTGTTGAACAAAATTTATTCATATAGGGGAGAATCGATAATGGTACTTCGACCTTCGTCTTAAGACCTTAAAGGTCGATTCCCGTTAAATAAGGGCAAATTGAGGTGAGAATAAAAATGGGGGTTGAAAATTAGTATTTATACCGTGTCACTTACGTCCATAAAAATGTCGTTTTCTCTTGTGGCTTTGACAATCCGATCCAGATTTTTTCAGTGATATCCAGCTCTTTTAAATAAGCGCGAATTGCATCGTATTGTGAAGAACTATCGGCTGTAACGAATAAGAAACACACTATTATTTACAATTAAAGCTTTGCGTTTGTAGGAAAAATTCATGTTTTTCCTATTAAAAATATAGGTTTCATAAAGTAACGTGGCTAATGGTCGTAACAAAAACAATATATGACACGAACTTGAATGGTCAAACCCATGTGATATTTCTCTGGTAATTAATTAGACTCAAACCAGTTGTCTAATTTCTTTTTTGAAACATAGGCAAATTATCTTCTCTAATAACACTCCACGTGTAACTGCAGCAAACAGTAGCGCTAGCAGTAATGATAAACAAATTTAAACTGAATGTACCAAAAACCCTCTCTTCCCTTGTGTAAATATTTAACTTAATCAAGTCGAGCTACATTAACAGCTGCCGCAATGTCAAATTGGACACACAATTGAAAAAAATATGACCGCCACTTTATTTTTATTACGTTGCTTCGTACAAATCAATTTGGCGCTGGCCCTCTTAAAGCAGTAGGATTGAAAAGAAAAATAATCCTTTTATGGTCCTAGCTAGGACCAGGGGATAAAGCTTTTACCGTTTTACCCCAAAATCCCATATAGGTAAGTATTAAGTTAATCCACGGAAAATTAAAAGTGGGATACTGAACAAGGGTTTCTACAGGATTATTGTAAATGGTTGCTGGATTAACACTATAGTTAACCGCAGGATTGGGAAATGGAGAATTTAGTTGAGAACTTGCATATCCGGCAGTTCTACAGACTGATGGAGCCAAAGTTGATACTTATAAGTAGGCATGAAGCAGAATTTGCTAAGTATTGTATTTACTTTATTTAATTTTAATGGAAAATCAGTTAATCCACGGACAAATCAATAAAACTGACAACATTGGCAACAATGTACAAACATCGGAACTCGGTTCTATTAAAACTATTAAAATTTTTATTTATTTATCATCGCACGTCTGTATTATTGAAGTAAAACGTAAACGAGGCCCATTTAAACGCAAATAAATTGCAAACAGTTCCTTTCTATTTGCGGGCCATTGGGGAAGTTTACGGGTTCCCTGAATCCTCTCCTGTTTTCCTTGGTTGTAGAAGAAGGAAGCGTATTTAATAGTAATTAATCTTCTCTCCTTCTATAGACACAAGAAACCCTTTTTGTTTCCGAGTTAAACGAGCCTGAAAATAAGGGTAAATATTCGACGGTGAAGCGTACCGTTTTTGGATCTTTGACATTTTTTTTGTTTCATTTTCTCGTTTAAACAATCTGTTTCAATGAGTTGAAAAGAAAAAAGTGAATCTCCTATTAAGAGAGAAGTAATATTTTGGTTTTAATACAGGTAACAAGGGCGAAGGTAGTAAACTTTTACTGTACCCATTACGAATTGATTATTACAAGGCCAGAAAGGATAAGCGTTTGGAATGTGTAGATAACCCAGAATGGGATTAGTGGTGAATATTTGTGATAGAAATCGACCATTAATTATGACTTTCTATTATTGTGTCACGTATTGTTCTAAGGGATTCCCAACTGTATATTCCGATAGGTAACATTGTTGTGAAACGAAAAAAGGCCCCATAATAAAGTGCTATTTTATTACATGAGTACTTTCAAGAATATTTCCCATGCCGTTTTCCAACAGTTTTCATTTTACAGCATAAACCGTCAAAATGGAAAACGTCTTTGTGGAACATCGTTAAATTTTTAATAAAGGCGACTCTAGATAACCATATTTTACATTGTTTCTAGCGTTATAGAGACTTTTATATTTTCTAGTTTTATGCGTTTTGCATTATTTTGTCGTTTATATTACGAAAATTTCTGTATTATGAGTTTGCTCTTCTTGATAAGTCAAGGAAAATTCATGTGGGAACATATTTGAAGAAAACGGTATGTGAAAATTAGAATTTCAATAAACAATTGCATTTTAGGTAAGTGACTTTTTATGCTAAATAGAAATATCTGGATATAAAATTATCCAGAAATTTGAAATTTCAATTCAAATATGCCTCAATTTTTATTCAAAGAGGGCGTTTGTTGTTGTTGTTGAAAATATTTTAAGAATTTCACGATGGTATAATAAAGAAAAATAATGAAATAAAATTTAACGGAAATAACACAGAAGCTGTTAGACGATGTTTGTTTTTTTGCAAATGAAGTCTTATGTCAGCGCGATTTTGACATTTATGAAGTAAACAAAAGCAGAATACTCCTAGATAAACCATGAATCACTGACTGTACTCTTCAAGAACGCGGAATAATTAGCCGCTTTAGTTTGCTGTTATGATTTGTAATCATAATCCAAATAACTAACATTTTATTGATGGATTTCCAAAATTCCGTGTTTTGATTGGTTTAGAATGGATCATGGTCAGGGAATCTGCGATCAATAGCAATTATTATATCGATGTTTTTGCCAAATAATCGATTGGTAGTTTCTGGTCATCGATTCCCTGGTCGTGTGGTAAACATTTTTTATACCAACAAGCCATAGATCTTAGCGTCTCTAAAGGAAAATATGCGAAAAAAAAAGAAGAATTTATCTCATAAACTTTTAATAAGAGTCATTGAAGATGCTGTGAAACAAGCCTAAATGGCGTCTAGTCAGTCTTCTCTAGACGAGTAGCTAAACGCTGAAATGTTTGTTCGGTTGATGCCTTGAACAGTAACCACCATTATTAGTCATAAACATTGACACAATTATTCCGCGTTCTTGAAGAGTATAGAGATTCATGGTTTGTCTACGAGTATTCTGCTTCTGTTTACTTCACAAATATTCAAGTCGCGTTGACATAAGACTTCATTTGCAAAAAAACGAGCATCGTTCGATAAACTGATTACATTTGAGCCACTGAGAATATTTAAAAAAAACGGAGGTTAATTGAGGACTTTTCAAAAGGGAATATTTACATTTTCCATTATTTTTTGAAAAATAGAAAAGGACTGACTCAAGAAGTATACACAAGTCTACACAAAAAGAGGTACTGTTACCGATAAGAAGCTCTGCAGGAATAGTATAACAATTTTACTCACGGAATATTGGAAATTACTGCTAATAAAATCTAAAAAACTCTATTTAAAAAATGTAAATATCTCCTTTTGAAAAGTCACTCCTCAATTATAGTTCGTTCAACTGTGACATGAATTACGTAAGTGACATTAACTAATTGACACACGCTAGTAAAAGATAAAATCCAAATATGACAGGAAACAGTTCAAAGCTCATAAAATCAAAGCTCGATAAATGATATTTTTTTGATGGTATCGCTTGAACTGAGACAGATTGTGAGAGGAAATATGAAAAAAACTTTCCCATTACATAAGCCCTTAACATACAACCTTCGTACAATGAAATGATTTCATGCGGGAGGATAACTTTTGTTTCTATTCTTTCATTTTCTTTTATTGATATTCAAAGAGGGACAAACATTTCCTCAATTTCTATGAATCTATTTAGTTCACTATTGTAAATGCTTGAGTTGTTGCTTGCTTTTAATTTTCTTCAAAATTAGATATTCCAGAAATCCAGGGTATTGCCATACTGGTTACATTAAAAATTATTGCCTCGACACTTAAAGCAATATATTTTGTCGATAATATCTATGGTATAGTAATTTGTTAACATAAAACCGTAACGGTGACGTGTTATCAATTCCCCTTTTTTTCAGAAATAGCGTTTTTCTAATAAACGGCCCTATGTGAGTGTCATATTTCTTCATATCTATATTTATTCTTCTGTTTTGTTTTATTTAAAACTGTGGAACTTTAAAGAATGTCACATTATTAATATGCGTTTTAGACAAACGTTGAAATACTTTGGAGTGGGAAAGCACCCTTTTCGCATCATTAATTAATGAAAATCGTCCATTGTTTGTCATTATCACGAAGCACAGAAGAAATAAATCATTTTATTTTATTCATAGCCGTTTTTCTCTTTGAGTTTAGCTAAAAATAGATGATAAAGAACGTTAAAAATGAAATATGAAATTCATATTTTTTGAACGGCAAATAATTTTCCGGTATCGGGAAAAATCTCCCCTTCATTTGATGTCTTTGGGAAACGAAAGTGAAATTAAGGAAATCTTCCAGTTCCGATCGTGCTACTCCAAATTACGATATAAAATAATCGGTAAATAGTAATTAATTTTGAGTATCGTTTTTTTTGTGGACCTCGATTTCTTCTGATTCTGACATTGTTATGAATGAATTTTCCGAATTTCATTAATAAAATCGATTATAACGAGAGAAAGTGCTCTATTTCTCACCCCATTATTATCTGGCGCGCACCTGTCGAAGAAAAGGTTCAGGGTTAATTAATATCTTCCCTTTTGGGTTTATCATCAAGATTTTCCACTTGTATAGATATGTACACACTCGTATGGACAAAGAACAGGAACAAATGTTTATTAAACCGAACTAAATCCCATATTGATTGACCGTAAATCATTGGAAAAATAAAGCTTTTACAATGAAAAAACGCTCCACACTGAAAAAAATGCCTGGATTAAGAGTAGCTGTTTGTTCAGGCAACCCGTTCTCCCTTTTTAGCAGTCCTGTTCCTGAAAATGTTTTTTTTAATGGGAAATATTTATTTTGTCGTAGTACCTACGTTATTGTTTTCAGGAACACACTGTGTACATATCGGATTTTCTTATAGAATGAACTGTCCTTCTTAGTGAATTTACGTTGGATTACTTTAAAAGTTTCTGTTTCGAGCTGATAATACGACTTCCCAGCATGACTCTGCATCGTAATGTTTCAGATCAGAAATTCATAAATCCTAAGAATCCTAACGAGTAAAAGTTCTATTTAGACAATCCAGATTTAGATCCGTGGGATATCTTTTTATTCTTTAAAGATAAATATACAGTGGAGCAAAATAATTGGGTTTCTGCACATTGCCATCCAGTGCCTTAAGAAATGATTGTCATCACGTGATTTTTAGGTCCAGAAATAACTAGGACATTCAAGGTAACCAACATAAAATTATAAAAAAAATATTTAAGTCACGTAGTGACAATCATTTCTGAAGACACTGTATATTATTTCAAGTAATATCAAGGCGATTACGTCAGGTATACTAATGAAACCATTGAACTCTAACCAAATTAATAACCAATTCAGAAACCGATTCAGTAAAAGCGATATGGAAAATTCCCATATGGAAGACGTGCTAGATGCACGTCTTTCGTCTAATATTCGAGAGATAAGAGCATTTACATAAGCCGAACACCATGTACTCCGTTATAATAAAATACATATGAACGTTATGTGGCTTATCTGCTATATATAACGAGCCTGGCAAAGGCATCTTATCTCCTGGGCTTCGTAGTACCATCGCATATACAACACACAAAACACGGGTGCGACGCTTATAAATGAAAGTCACAAGTTAAGTCGGAATAATTCCCTTCTGTGGGAAAATAAATCGCGCCTTCTCCGAATACTTTAGCCCATAATGTATACCGGGAGCGATAAAAGGATTTTCGTTTGGAAGGATAATATTTTTGCAAGAAAGTGTACAATTTTTTAATGGAAACTCACTTGGGCGTTATTATTATAGTATTCTTCAAACGATTAAAGTCTGGATAGAGTAGCCATGGAGGATGGCATGCTAAAAATCTTGACAATAGAATTGAGTGACAAATAAATTGCCTTAAAAAGCTATGGAAATTAGTTGAGATGGTGTTCTACAAATTGTTCAAACACATTATTGGATTAAACTACTAAAGACACATTGATAAACATGTCTATTGAGAGACAATTTTAGAATTTGCTTTTGATTCTTTAGTGGTTAACACCCTGTCTGCTAAGAAAAAGTCCAGTTAGATAAGTTCCTGGAATAAATCGTGTTCTGCTTAACGGTCTCCTCTAAGACTAAAAGCCCACACAAAATGTAGGGATGTATTTCGAAAGCTTCTTACGGTATTGATTGATCAGTAGTATCTCAATGTTACACTATTGTTTAGTTATCTGTGTAAACAAGGCTCAAGTTCAATTTTTTGAATGCTTTGAGGAAATTACTACTGTTACTAAAACAGTGTTGAGGCTTGTCTCGCTTTATTAAGGACTTTCACAAATTTTCTTCTTGTCCAACAGCGAAATCATGTTGTAGAAGGATTTCCTGTAATGAAATATCTGGAAATTATGTTACGAAAATAAACATTTCCTGGACATTCCCTCGACTACAAGACTTCAAAATCTTGCATCCGGAATTTTAATTAATTTCATTAAACAATATTTAAATTAAAAATTCCTGGATGCTGTTAATAATACCCTTTCCCAAGCATTGTTTTTTTTTTAAATAAAACCATTATTCAAAACACTGTAAATCGACTTGCGGTGTTGTTCTATTCAAATATTTTCAGAGGAATCCACATATTTACACGTTTCCAATCAATGAAACGTTTGACTGATTGATAATAACAGGAACCAATCAGTTTTCTACTGAAAAATAAAGTTTATAATGAACCTTTTCAAAAATATTTCGCACACGAATTGTTAATATAGTGCCTCTATTTGGTTTGCAAATGAATACTCCTGCTTCAAACGTTGGCGTAACGTAAAAATTTCATTTACTTCGCTAACGAATACATTTATACGTTAAAATATTCACATTTCAATTTTTTTAATGATCCAAAAAAAAGAAAATACAAAAAAAGCATTTTTCCAACAGGATGGATATTTTTTTTATCCTAGAAAGAGCTTTATAAAATCCTCTATCAAAAAAACAAATAAATATGGAATATTGACACTGAATGGCTAGCAGAGGGATGGGTCAATTTTCCAATTGCATCATTAAATTTCTCGAATCACGAGGGATTCGAAGTAACTAGGTCAAAATGGATCGCCGTTTGGAACACTCAGGGGGATGCATGTTGCACCTAAAGTGTCCCATTGACTGAATGTCCTACATATGTACTATGTAAAGAGCTTTTTTCGTTATAGAAATGGATTTTTTCATTTTAAGCAGGAATGTATAAATTGCTGGAGAACATATAAAAGGTGAGACAATATGGTTTAATTGCCATTCCAAAGTCACTTTACCAGCTACATGGTAAAGCTTTTAACATCTAATAATTTGGTTCTATTTAGACGAGCTCGAGTCAGGTAATTGTTGTTCGAACGTGTCGAGTGGATATTTAACCAGTGACGAGTGAAAGAGGAAGTTTTGTTCTATTGTCAAAGATGCACATTAAAGTTTCAAACCGGCTTTGCAAAGATCTATTGGAAATCAAGGCTTTGAACTACACAAATTTATCCATTAGAAGTTGCCTAGGGAGCAGTCGAATAAGAGTTTTACTTTAGTGACGGTAAAATTTTCATTTTATTACAACATAATAAAATTGAATGTTCACGGATCGAAATGACACACACACATATAGGGAAACTAGGGCGTGTCCGAAGCCAAAATACACACTTAGGGTGCGTTCCCCTTGTTATATTAACATTAATGTCATACACGTTAGCAAATATTTTCTTCCTGTTTGTTTTTTTTTCTCATTTGATTTGTAACATTTCTCGTTCCTGCCTCACCCGACAGCAGAAAATGAAGCAGTTAAAACCATAGTCGATTTCTAATTACGTAATGGAAAATCTCTTAGCACTACTACTTCCCAATTTACTCACATTGAAATTCAATTAAAATTTCTCATTTTGAGGTAACTAATCTTTTAGTAGTTTTGGATGTTTGCTCAAAATCAACATTACTGTTCAAATAAGGAAGAAAAAACTATTAGTATATGAGTTATATGGGTAAAGTTCTAGAAATAGAAAAAAAAGGAAGGTGGCGGAAGCATTGTTTTTTGTTTTGTTTATGGAAGGTGCGGTATTACTTTTTTAATCCATTAAGATAATTTTTCAAGTAAAAGTCTTTAGAAATAGTACGCCTTAGAAAAGTTCATTCCATACTCGATTTAGATGTTTAAAACAAATCTCAACTATTGTTGAAATCCCTCTTGAAAAAGAAATATGAAATTTTTCAAATTTTTAAAAATCTTTTTAAGTTCCATACGTTGTTTTGTTTTAGGTATCAATGCAATTTAACCCACGGGAAACTAATGGTTGTAGCTTCAATGAAAATTCTGGATTTTTAATTAATCTTTCAAAGAATTCCATTAAATCTATTGTTATCATTTTTTTCCAGTGTATTTCTTGATTTGCTGGATAGAACACAGGTTTATGACAATAAATTTTCCAAAGGGTCATTCGACCTAATTGGGTATCCTCATTAGAGATGCTCGAGCAACTTTGCACTCCTCTTGATAACTGAACTCTAGAAATTCCAGTTACGAAAACTTACGCTCTCAGAGTTTTGGATGATACCTAGCGAGCTTAATGGATGGTCCATTATCATTAACNTTTAGCGCACTCAAAAACATAAGGTACAGGTGGAATGGTGCACTAAGTTTTTTCAATGCAGGCCTGTGTTATTAGTCAAACACTAAAGAACTGTACGTGTCTTTACCAGCAGGATTAGGATGAAGAACCATTAATTGGACACGTACATAGTAAGGAAATTAAATCTATTCTACACAATCCCTGTTACTATTACTGATACTTTTACCTGTGAAGAATCATGCCTCTGTCAAGAAAAAGGAATCCGTATCCGATGTGACAAGGAAAACATCTCAACACGGCAATACAGTCGGCCCATTTAGTTTCTGGGGAATATAACAAAGCCAAAGTGGAATTCACCGAGACGAGAAGTAGTGAAAGCGAGGAGAAGAAAGACGATTCCAGAGAGAAAAAAAACGTTTCTGACAAATGGTACAAATTTCATTTTGTTCGACGAGATATATAAATATTTTCTTTATGTAAAATGTCGCTGGAAACGCGAGTCCCATTTCTGTTAAACAAATCGGTTCTAGAGAACATTTTGTATATTTTTTTTAACATTACGTCTGCGAATGTGAAGATTTGGACATTAGAGATACTCTTAAGGTTTTGACATATGGTTTGCACTCGCATCTTCAGAGATATTTTCTGGAATACTAGCAGGAAGATACCATTAAAGAGATCAAATTTTAGTACCTACTGTTACTAATGGAAACTCTTTGTGATTAAACATTGAAACTTTACCATTGAACGTTTTATTTTTTCATTGAAATACCTATAATTTTTTTGTTCCCGTAACGTTAACATATCAACCAATCAATGAGCAATTCATTTGGCGTTGCCGCAAGAAGAAAAATCCCGACCGGAAAACAAGGAAACAAACTGAAAGCAGGACCTAAATTGAGATTCAATAGAGTCGTCTGAGGATTTTAGCGCCCTTGGGTGACAACGACTGAAGGAAATACGGTTTCGTTCAGCCCTTAAGGAAACTTATATTAGCATTTTCTCAATAGAAGTAAATCGGTTTGCTTTTGGGGCGTCGTCCTAGGGCAATTAGGAACGTGATTTGAGATTAGACATAGTGCATTTTCTCGTTCAACAAGTCCACAATAGCAAATCAACGATTTGTGTGAAGTAATTAAACATAAACTCCTGATATTTAAACAAAAACTGGTGCTTTCACAAGTTCTTTCTTCTAATTTTTCGATTTTAAAAGAGCCGTTCTCAAGGATACGCTCGCTTAATTTTACCCCCAATTAAGGAAACTTGGCTTACTGTGTGAAAGTTTCAAGGTGAACAAATGGCGGAGTCTTTGTTTCAGGCTTTCGAGCGAAATGTGAATTAAAGAAAAAACAACAAAACAAAAAAGACGGGAGGACGCGAGGACCTAATTTGGAAAATTCGACTTCGCGTAAACACCTGACCGCAATTTTATGTACTTGACCTGGAAAACTATCATTTTGGTGCTGCTTAAAAATTTTAGCGGCAGCCATTTATGTTATCCAGAAACCAGGAGAACGGACGCAATGTACGTCAGCCGTTATAAAATATTAAAGGGGACTGGGCTACTCGGGTCGATCTCGTCCAGTTTTTTGCGCTCCCTTTTTCGTTACAGAACCATAAAAACGTTAGTATACAGGTTAAGGTAAAAACAACGAAACTAAATACCTTTCAAATCTAATACAGAGTCCTTACAAATTATGCCCATAAATAAAATGTTTTCTGTTGAACATTTTGTAAGATATAGAAATAAATATTACCAAAATAAGGTTTTTCCTTTTTAATTTGCCATTTGATGTACGCGAGTGCCGCCTCCCGGAGGCGAAATAATAATGACAAAAGCACGATGCGAAATTGGATTTTTCTCGTGTATTAAAATGGATACCGTACGACACAGCTTATTGTCTGAAAAACCTCCGAAGCCAAGCGAAGCGGTTTCAATTTTCGCTTTATATAAGGGGTTTGGGGGGAATTGGGAGGGGGGTTTCGTTTTCTTTCACATCTTGAATATAAATTCGACTTAAAAGGTTCGAGAATGAGCCATTACATTGCCATTCTTAAAGAGACGCGAAAAGATTGCCCCAACTAGCACGTATATTCTTTTTAACAATTGTTGGTTGTGCAAGGAGCCCACTGCTTTGGTCTACCCTGTACAGAATTTTTTTTTCGTACCTCGTATATATATGTATGTAAAAACCGTCATACCGCAATTTTTTTTATTGCGACAACAATCGAGTTTGTTTTAACAGTGGGTCGTAAATTCTCCTTTGCAACTTCCAGTAGTCGGCAATAAAACATCCTCGGTCTCCGATGAAAGTGAATTTTTAATTCAATTCCTCAAACTGGATTACAGTCCTCCGGGAATACCCTCTAAAACCCTTCCTCTTCCGCTTAATGAAACTTTTTTGCTTTCGTAAACGAGGCAATTTCATTAATTTTTTTTCGATATTCAATTGAGGACGATTTATCATTCACGAGGACTCTTCGAAAGTTGCATGGATCTTTCCCAAGAGAAACACACACACTACGCAGACAGCTTCCAATTAAACTACATTTACGTTAGGACGGTTCGCTTCGCAGAAAACGAGTGTCATAAACTAAACGAGTGTGCAAAACGTGGAGTTGTCACACACATTTAAATGATTGAGTGTACGTTATGCCCCTCCAAGGGTGCTTTTGAGATAATCTTTTCCGTTTTGGGGGTTCTAATATTAATGGTTCTTCACATTAAAATGAAATATTTTCTTTGGGGGTTTTTTCAATACGAGAGTCATTCTAAAAGTTTTGTGATACAACAAAAGAAGCAACTTCTAACTTAAACAAATTTCTTGACATTAAGTTTAGAATTCGAGGGGGTCTTCGTCGTGGCGGAATCCATTTTAAAGGTCTTCTGACTCGTAATGTAGGTGTAGTGCTCATTTTTTGTATCATCTTCTGAATACAGATTACATTTTCGCATTCACATATCAGACACTTGCTATATGTATATACAGATCTCCATATTAACATAGATAATCTATCTAATTAATGGCGTAACTAGACATAGATCCAGCGTTCGGACATGTTTAGATATGTTCTATGCATAATAGAGTTCAAGTGAAAATACCATATTATCAGTGAACCTTTCCTTTAAAACCTACAACACTTCACCTTTAATAATGTCATCAGCAGCAATAACTCAAGTTTATTCTTCGCAAATAAATCCTGCTATAATTGTCCACATCCTGCAACGAAAAATGTAGCGTGAGCTTTAATTAACTTCACAGGAGCGGAATAATTCGGAAAAATTCATCCTGCACACAGTAATTATTGCTTATCCTAGGCAATTTCTTAAAGCTCCATGCAGCCGAGGACTCTACCATAGTTTCGAGCGAGAAGTGTAGTACAAAATTAACATAAATTAATTAACAAACTGTAAGTGGAAATTAGAGTTCTTAATGTGTATTTAGAGAGAGTTTTTCCATGGTACAACGACAGCGAATTGGGTGTTTCTGTCTCTACCAAAACAAAAAAACACTTCGTAGCCTGGAGCAAAACGGAAAATGTTAGCGAACAACTTTAATATTCAATAATTGATAAACTTGTAATAATGACTACGTTTGATTCTATTTCAGGAAATGACGTTGGAATATTTACGCTTTACTTTCGGATCAATACTTGTGCTCGGCCATTAGAGGATTTACCGTCGTTAACGTCGAATAGAGAAAAGAGAAAAAACAACAATACATCTTCAAAGAAAATTGACATTTTTCACACAACTGCCAAAAGAAAAAACTGAAGAAAACATCATTCAAATGGGAAAGTTGTAGAAATATTGGTTACATAATGTAAACATATGTATTGTTAATGTGTGATATAATCCTTCGCATGTTTTCGACGGGCATTATTGTAACGGAAACAGTGCCCTAACTTTACATTTCAGATGCACGAGGAAATTAATTAAGACATTAAGTCTCGAAGGCAAGTTTAAAATAATAGGTGTATGGCGAGCGAATTACGTCAACTTAATCTATTTCGAGGGTAAATAACTTAAAAATAATGTCTAATTTTACTCCAATTTAATTAAAAACAATGGCTAAAATTAGGAAAATTGTACAAATCCAAGTGGTTTTGTTTGAAACGTATTAGTGCGCCAACTCAAAGTGTAATAATCATTTTATCACAACTTTTGTTCTTTCAATTATTTCGAGCTTTTTTTGTACTATTTCAACCGAACAGTGTGTCAGAACCTGACTGATCGATTTTTTTAAAATAATCCTTGTAGTTTTTCATTGAACAGTCCTGGTAGTTTAATCGACTTCGCATTTGCGGTTTGCTTCAAATTCTTTTTGTTTTCCAATGTCCGCAATCCACCTAAGATTTCCAATAAAATCCTATTAACATTTCACATTTCCAATAAATACCAGGACCGGACTTGTGCACGATTTTTCCTCAAATAGCTTCTGATAGAGATTAATGACTCAATTCGGATTTCTAAAACTCCTATTAGTGGAACAAAATTTAGTCAAGCACGAACCGTACGTCTTCGGTAACCCAGATCAGTCGTCAAGTTAGTCGTAGTTGAAAAATTAAGGAACTTTTTTCTCCAAATGGTCAAAAACTGTGAGCATTTGCATCTTCGTTTTTCCTTTTGTACACATATAGGCAGCGCCATTAATAGGGGTTCCATTAGGCGATAATGTGCCCGTTTTATTGATACGCTGCATGTTTTATATTCTTTTGACGCTTTTGTTTTTGATGATCGGAAAACATGATTGTCATTAAAATGTTTGCAAAATCCCGGTTGCCCGGGGATATAGGTGATAAAATTTGGGGAAAAATGAGAGATTCTCTACAACACTGGTTGGGGTCATTAATTAGATTCATTTTTCATCGGTTGTCGACATGGTTTTACGCCCAACTTGTTATGCCCATGTTTTAGGAAATTACAATGACGTTTCAATCGTTAGTTTTTGTTTTACTACCGTTCCTATAACATTCCCAAATTGTGAGATAGAAAAGGTAGACATTAATCAGACTTTTGCACTTTCGAGATCAAAAATTTATGAAAAACAGAAGTTCTCGAGAAAATTTCTTACAAACATAGAACCTTCCCCAAGTATGGCTCTGAATGCTTTATGAAATGGCTGGTAATTGCTGAAAGTACGAACCAACAATGGCAAATATCGAATCAAAATTGAAAATTTAACCTAAAGAAGTATAGGAAATGTTTCTGGATTCAGATTTTTAATATTTTTTCATGCAGTATTGCAGGAGAGTTTCCAGACACTCACAACACTTGTCAGTAGTATTCAATGAATTTATGGATTTAGTCACATGACGCCCTATCTTTCATGGAGAAGCTCTATAACACTAGACAACTAATTTTATAATAGCCCCTTACGAGAGTTATTCCAAAAATTTCACAAGTTTTGTTGTTGTTTTCAAGTCTCCACTTCCCTTTTGATATGGTTTCACTTTTAATTAAAACGGCACGGCAATTGTTGACAATTTGACACTATTAAACAGTAGACAGCGCTAGTCAGGCCCTTAACAAAATCGAGACACCGAAAGGAAGCAGAAACGGACCGTTAACTTTGAAAGCTGGCGACTGACACAGTTAGGAAATTGTCAGTTGCAAGTAAAGAGCGTTAGTTCAAACACAAAGTATTATTAAAAAGCTGCTCGCTTTAACCCTAACCAATTAACCATTTTGTGAAAATTAGTCACTTCGCTAAAATGGTAAGGTAGAGATCACGAGTGTAGCGTTTTTCTAGACATTTTCTCGCTTTTAACTGGACACTTGAATCTGGAAGTGAATCTGAAAAGTCATAGAATACAAGAGAAGAAACACTGAGAGGTAATTTTCATAATACGACTAGAAAGTCAAATCAAACAATAGGGAGTTAACGCCTCGTTAAACGAAGCTTACTTAAAACCGACATAAAATGATGATCGTGCTTGGAATTCTTGTTATCCAGAAAGTTCTTTACGACGACTACGTGCAATATGAACTTTTTCTCATTTTTTGAAAAGATCTCATATGTAGATATTATGGGAAAACTGACGTTTGTTTAATTGGTACCCGATTTGCCTTTCCAATTAATTCACTATCATCCGATGGTAATTCATTAATGTCAACTCGGAATGACAAATTGTCGGAGCACAAACTAATAGTGCAATCGATGTTTTGTGGTCTTCTTCGATCGATTTACAGGAAAAAACATCACTGATGGTAATCCATGGAGAAAAAACATTGTCCGAGCATTGGGATAATTTAGAATTTGTTGTCTTTCTTTTTTTTTTGATTTTCTGGATGAAATTAACTGATGGTTCCAAACAAAAACCTGGAGAAAATAATTTTATGCTTTGTGGTTTTTATGAAAATTTAATCCGCTTCTCCACGGGGTGACATTAATAAAAAAAAACTTTTCATCAACAAGAAAATGTAATTTAGTCGAGGTTTTTTCCCATTTTATAATCGTTTGTCACATGGCTGCTTTTGGTTTCATGTCTGGAATTACAATTTTGCATTTTGCAATATCAATGGAGAAAAATAGGTATGGCATCCAATCAAAAACCAATAGAAGCTTTAAGCCGCGTTGCATGTCAAATTTAAAGTAAAACGTCCATTAAAAGTAGTTTCACGTAGCTTTTCTTCTTACTTTTTCGATATTTTAGTCCATCGTATTTCCTTATAATAAAGTAGTTGTTCTTTTTTTTAATATTAACGAAACAGCATGAGGATTAACAGAAAATATTCCGGTCTTAACAGTGCGAAACATCACAGTAAATTGAGGGGGTGCCTTGGGCTAATTTAATTAAATTAATTTTATTTAATGTTCAATATCAAAGCATACTGAAGGAAATGCTCGTGATGCAAATCTGTCTAAAACTTTCTTTTCGCATTAAAGACCAAATAAATACTTTTCTACGACACTGTATAAGAGAGAAAAGTAATTAGAAAGGAAAAAAACCTATCTTGCCATTTGGTTAAAATTTTTTATTCGAAAGTTAACTGAAATTTGAAGGGAAACGTTTTTGGATATCATTAATTTTATTTCCAGACCGTCAGGAATTTTCCACATGTGCTCCAAGCGAACGAACGTGAGAAGGTTTAAAAAATCTTATCTAAATTAAATCTGGTTTATCCGACGGAAAATCGAACCCGCCCACAATAGAAAACTTGACTACGATGTTGAAAATTTCTGTCCGCAGGTCCTTAACGCTGGTCCTACGTTTTTAAATAAAATTATTAATTAAACGTTAATTTTTTCGAATGCCTCTTAAATTTCAAACGTAATTAAAGACACTTGAGCTTTTTCCCTGATTTTTCTTGATTTCTAATTGGAATTCAAGTAAAAATTGATGACTCATCCTGACATTATTCTCTTAAAATCGCGTTCTTTCGCTAGAATTGATTATCAATAAAGCGACTTTATCTAAATCGTTCAATAAGCGGAAGTAGAAACCCGAAAAAAAAACGAGGGACATGAATTTTCCAGTAAATTTCCCGGTTAATCATAAGCCGGGCTAAACTGAAATTGCACTTACCTGTGACTAAATTGGCGTGATGGAATTGGCAGACGGCATCCGCTTCGTACCATGAAATTCGATCGCGGAAATAGCGGTAGAACACCGGAAATCCCTCCTCTGGCAACATCCACGTATTGCTGATATTCACCTGAAAATCCAGTTTAATATTCGTCATCAAACAAAGGAACTCTCAGTGACGGTAAAGGAAATTTTTCTATACGAGAGGTAGCTCATATATGTATGTGCGTACAAATTTTTAGTATTTGCATACCAAATCCAGAGAAAGCTTATTCGAAGCTCATGGACTGTTTCGTTATAAAACCGCTCTGTTGCAAGCTTTAAAGCAATATGCACTCCTATTAATATCGCTGTTGGTTTTTATGGTAACTGGACCTGTTAAAAGCAGCTGACATTACAATGGATATTTTCCAGAATTCAATGGAGTGTAATGTATTAAAAAGGAAAAAAACATTCATATCAAATGCAAATCCATTAAAATGGATGTTTTAATTCATTCTGTTAAGTGAAAATTTCCATTTTTGTAGATAAAATAGTTAATTTAATGATGAAACTTCTAAATTAAACTTCCGCAAGTACCTTTTTGCTCTGCTATAAATTCAGGAAATTCATAACTGATACAACACCGCTTAAATTTGTTTTCATAGTCGTATTTAAGACGTCCCCAATCATCTTGAAAGTCTGTAAATAACGCAATTTCCAGAGGGGAGAAGACGACAACTTCGTATTACAGCGATTGATGAAAGTTTTGAACCCAAAAAGTTCTTAATTAGAGCTTTATTACTGTATTTTTTTTTGTAAAAATCAAATTCAGAGAGAGAGTAAGTTTCTTAGAGTTCTCGGCATGTCCAGGCAGGCCTTCATGGGGAAAAATCCGAGACCCTTTTCCCAGAGAGAGAAAGTTTCGATAATATTATGTCAATAAAACTTTTCTCATTTATTTTCCAATTTCGTATCGGACCGGTCGAGTTAGAAACCGGGAACTTTGTACTGAAGTCTCGTTTATACGCTGCCACTTAAAGACTTTGTATATTTGATTTTTTTGTACAAAATATCGAATTTCAATACGGGAAAAGAGACAACGGTGTATATTTATATCGGAATGCAGTTCTCTGGCCCTTTTTCAATGTTTTCTATTTATTTTAGCACGGCCAGTTGCTGGAAAAATTGGAATGGAGATCAGGTTTTTGCTCAGGGCTTCAAATCAATGACGATATAACAAGTTTGAAAAATTCAATCCAGGATTCCATGAAAAGTATTTAGGAGAAAGAAAAGAAACTTGAAGATATGAAGGTCGTTTTATAACTTTCGAAAAAAGATAAATGTTCCTTTTGTTATTCATTGAAATCTTTGTCTACAAGTTTTCTTTACCTATCGGAAAAAAAACAACAACAGGAAACCAAATCTGGACAGTGTGGGGACTGTGATTAATACTTTTCTTTATAAATGACAAAGTACATTTGCCTGAGAACTACAAGTGTCGAAATGAAGTGGTTGCAATTATGGATGACTTAGAGAATTTGGAAGTAGGAATTCTATACAGGGTGGCCATAATCTATCTCTCTATATGGGTAACTTTTTTTTTAACGGATAGGAAATGAGTTAATTGGCCAAAATTAAACAGAATTTTATGTGTAATGCTATACAGTTTTATAAGTAGATAAGCTACGACAGATTTCTGAAATATGTTTAAAAAACCGAAAATTCTTTAAACTCAAATATCTCAAAATCTATTAAAGTTAGCGAAATGAAACAAGTTTCTTTCTGTAGATATTTTTGTTTAGAATTTAATGGTTTTAATCGAATTTTTAGGGTCAATTTGATTTTCTAGATATGACATAAACTTATACCCCTTCTGTCCAAAAATATCGTATACATTTTAATTTTTTTTTATCCGGAGTTATGGTATACATTTTCGATTTTTGTTAAGCTAAACGACTTTATTGATGGAACGTTATATAATTATCGCAACTAAACATATTCAGATTAAATTAGAATTAGTTTAGGCAAATTTGAGCCCTTTCTAGAATTTCTCTAGAACAAATCAAAGAGGACGGTAACCGTCCTTCACAGCAAAGTTTCTCTTTCCTCATGTGAGCGAGTTTATACGTATGAATAAGTCGTTTAGTTTCACAAGAATCAAAAAATGTATATCATAATTCCCGACAAAAATAAAATGTATACCATATTCTCGGACAGAGGAAGTAAATAAAAAATAAAAAAGAAAATACTTTATTTTTCTTTTTTAATTTTTACCGAAAATAATCATCATTTAAAAGATGTAACTTATCTACATATTATTATCTTTTTTTGTATTTGTCGATAATCTTAAACTTTCTCGGAAATATACATACATACAGTATGCGTAACCTAGACAGAGCCAATTTCGAGAAAAGGACAGATAGAGAGAGAGAGAGAGGGGTGCATCGTATTGATGTGAAATGGGNAGAGAGAGAGAGAGAGGTGCATCGTATTGATGTGAAATGGGGATATACATCTCTCTCTGTGCGTCCTTTTCTCAAAATTGGCCCTGTTTAGGTTACGCATACTGTATATCATATTTTCGGACAGAGGCAGTATTTTTTTAAAATGGCAATCATACCTAGTTGGCTATGGATACATTAAATAGCCATTTTTTTCCTGGCTTCATTGCTATCCTTCACATTTCCTTTTTGCACGTACTTAAAACCACTAATGTTAAAATTTTTAGGAAACCTACCAAAACAAAATAGCTTGTTGAATAATTGAAACATTTATATTGGATAATAATAATTATTATTAATATATTATTATTATTATTATTATTATTATAATTAATTCAAAATAAACCTCTTTATAACTAACACAAGTCAACATTCGAAACACTACGCGTAGGTATTCTATTGTCTAACAAAACTTCATTAAATGTCATTTCTACCTTTTTATACAGTGAAAAATTACAATGGTACCAACTTAATTTAATTAAGCCTTAATTTTGCCTTATGGAACCTTTGACTATACAGAGTTCCCCAAATTGCGTAGCCGAAATGATACTGTTGATTACTTGCGTAAAAGTAAGCCAACTTGAACAAACTTACCTTAATACAAAAGTTAATAACAACGGAGCTCAACAGGGCGTCAAAGTTGAAAAAATAAATTACATTTTCTTTAATATTCTTCGACTACTTACCTCTTTTGAATTAATTATTAATTTTTATAATAACTAATTTCGCGAAATTTCGTATCTGAGAGTTTTTTGGGATGGTAAATTCGAATTTATCGATGATTTAATTGCATTTTTCTAGAGGGCGCCACAATCGACCATTACGTCCCAGACTGCTGCAATTTTTTGAGTCACGGTGTAGGTCACCTTCTACTGGAAAAATCGTTTTCCCTACTCTTTATACTTAAAAAAAACATACCTGACTGACGTCGCTAGAAGCCATGGTTTTTGAGAAAAACGCATTTAAAGCTCATGCTGCATGTAAATTATCGCAGTGAATCAAAAGCTATTTTTAGATATAAAAAGATTTTTTTTTAATTGCAGACTATTTTAACTGGAAACAAATAATTTTTAATCTTTGAAGTGTTATTTCTTTGTTTTTATGGATAAAAAGTAAAATAAGCCAGAAAAGCCATTCTGGTCCTCCGAAAATTTGCATACCTACATCATCATTTTTGGATGCATTTTTTTCAGAAACCGTTGCTTCTAGACACGTCTATAAAGTAGGTATACCTTTTTTAAACAGAAACGATAAGAACAAAGATTTTACCAGTCGAAAGTGACATATACTGTGTCACAAAAAAATGTGCAGCGGTTTAAAAGTATCGCAATTGTCGCTTATGTCACCCTCTACAAGATACATCGAAATCGTCAGTATATTTAAATTTCTCGTCCTAAATGATCCCCGGATATGAAATTTCGTGAAATTAGATCGAAATGATCGAAAGATATTAAAAAAAATGTAGTTTATTTTTTTAAATTCGACATCTTATAGCTCTGTTATTATTAACTTTTGAATTAAAGCAAGTTTATTTAAATCGGCTTATTTTTACTAATTCTAAGTCATCTTTGGTATCATTTCGACTATGCAATTTGAGGACACCTTGTACCGGGTGATTTAAAAAAATTTTCATCGAGTTGGCTTTGGAATGAATTGACCGCGAGAACGTATGTCTCGCGATTTATTAACAGAGTCGTATTTAAGTGAGGTTAAGTTTATTTGTTAATGTTCGAGATTACGTAGAAGAACATATCAAAGACATACGTTCTCGCTGTCAATTCATTCCTAAGCAAAATTTTTTAAATCACCCGGTATAAAAAAGACTACATACTAGTGAGCCGCCATTAGGCAATCCAACATGTGGGACAGCGATCTCCGGTGCGGTGACTGATGGTACTAATTTCAGCCGCCGTTATTATGGTGGTAAACAATGTGTGGTATTAAAAGTGATAAATTTGTTTTTTTAAATGTTATCAAGTGTTTAAAAAATAATTTCTTATGAGGTACAGTTTTACTTATGGTTGCAAAAATCGCAATGAAAAAAACCTGGATTAGATTTTCTAGGTAAGAAAGCAAAACCGCAATTTTAGTTCGAGAAATTTTTCTCACATTTTCATATTAAGCTACATTCAAAAACACTTGAGGCGAATATAATTTATGGTATATTAGTTTTGAAATGTTGTGTTATTATTATATACTTTTTCATTAAATTACATACATATATACATCGAAAATTAGTACCATCAGTCACCGCTGCGGTATCGGTGTCGTCACGTCTTGAATTTATTATTGTTGATATAGAAAACTAGCAATCCATACCTATACAAGGTGCTTCTTAATGAATGGTAACAAATGAAATGGGTGAATCGTGAGCTTATTTTAAGATAAAAACTTCATATGTCCTAAATTGCTTCCATTGAGATTTGCCATTTTATCATATCCTTAGGTCAATCGGGGCAGACATGATTAGATATTTTTGCAAATATCTCCTAAACTATTGTATCTAATAAAAAACTGAATAGGCAAAATAGTTAATAAAAGACATAAAGAATTAAATCAAATTAATGAATAAAATCTAAAAATGTCATAAAAAAAGTTCTGATGTAAAATATTGAGAGCGACCACGAAAAAAGTCACGCCCCGTAGAGTATTTTAAATAATTGTAATTTCAATTTGTTCGTAATGCTAAAATTATTGTTACTACTAATTTTGGGCTAATTATCTACAAATAACAGAGAAATTAATGAAAATCGAAAAAAAAAATTAAACCTCAATACCCTGTAAATCAAAATGGAAGCAATGTAGGACATGCCTTTATCTGAAGTTTTTGTATTAAAATAAGCTCATGATTCATCCATTTCATTTTTTACCATTCATTAAGAAACATCCTGTATATGTAGTCAAAGTATGGAACCATTCCATCTCACATTTCGATTTAATTTTTAAACAACTAAAATAAAATAAGTTTAATATTTCTACCAATATCAGCCATGTAAAACAAAACAATTTAAGATATACTTCAACTAAAAACTAATTGTAAGACAAAACGTCAATTAAATTAGTTTTTAACCCTGGTTCAACACACTTATATTTTATGTATGTATGTGAGCAAAATAGTGGGGTCTAAAACATTCCAGGTTTTTTCTTCTTAAACTGGAACAATGCACTTCAAAATTTTATTTCTATAGTTTATCGGAAGCTTAAAGTTAACAAACAAATAAAAAGCATTTTAATTTAAAATGTTTTGCAAATGAAAATACAACATTTAATACAATATTAAAAAATAATTTTTAACAAGGGAGAAAAATTTCTGGATTCTCAGAGACCCCAGTGTGTTGGTCCAGGATTAACAAAAAATTTAAATATTTTGAACAAATTGGACTCTTCAGAAACGAGTGGCAAAAATTCAAATTAAAGCAAAAAAACAATAATCAAAAAGACTTCTAGAAAAGATTTAAAGAAGAACATTTTTCAGCTGCTGCAGTTCCAAAAACTCGACCTTAGACACTAACCAAAGTATCAAAGAAAACCATGTCTCAAATGAGATTTATGTGTTCAGGCCAATGGCAGACAATTTGAACAATTTAAGTAATTACAAGACTTAGAAGTTGAGTACTTTTAGAAGTCGTTTTGATTATTGTTTTCGTGTTTTAATTTGAATTTTTATCACTTGATCCCGAAGAGTAAAATTTGTTCAAAATATTTAACTATTTTATTTGAATTCTTTGTGAAAAACTAATTTGATCGATATTTTTTTTTTTAGTTTTTTGTTGAAACATTTCTTAAATTGTTTTATTTTTCATGGCCAACTTGGTAGAAATATTAAACTTAGCATATTTTAGTGATTCGAGAGTTCATCATCAATTAGTTGTTCAATTCATTTTTGAACATTTCTCCAAGATTTGAAAAAAAAGTTCTAAAAAAAAAACATCTTAGAATACCACGCAAATTCTAAAAAAATACATATAACCTTTGGGAATTTTTGGTACTTTTTTTTTTAATAAATTAAAAAATTTTATATGTATATTTTATTTGACTCGCAATATCAAATAACTTCAAAACCAAAAAAATATATACATACGTATATTGAATGCTGGGTTATTGGAAATTTTTTTTCTATAGGACAAAAACCTTCAATATCCAAAGAGAGGGATTTTCGCCATCAAAAAGCTGTGAAAAGGGGGACAAAATCCATATACATTTTAATAGAAATCCAGATTATCCAGTAGGATTCGATTTATGTACTGGTATATCTATGGATTTNCTTAAGTAAACAATATCTCACTCTAATCGGTGTACGCTGTTGTTTTAATACAATTGTACATGTCATGAGAATGAAATTTGTTCCTTGTACTGCTATAGACTTGCTATGACAGAAATTATAACAAAAATGACATTTCGGAACTTGTTTTATAACGGACATTGTGTATACATAGACATAGAATACCTAGACTGCTGGCGTCCTATGGAGCCTGTGTTGAGAAAATGTACAAAAAATAAAAATAGAAAGCATGCTTTGGTAACCTTTCTGTCTTTGTCTACTCTTTATTTGATAGGCCGGCAGCTTCTCCTACTGTACACCGAAAATTATCCTCACCTATATTCCCCTAAAAAAATGTTATGTCAAAGTCAAATTTATTTATTATGACAGACGTCGCGTTGACCCCCACTCCTGATAATGAAGAACAAAGACAGAGAGGTTACTAAAGCATGCTTTCTTTTTTATTTTTCGTACATTTTTTCATCCTCATCCGCAGTCTAGGTATTCTATGTCTATGTGTGTATACTAGTTATAACAACAAAATTGTAATAGTTTATAGTAATTAAGAAGAAAAAGAAGAAGTAGTTTGTTGTTTTGTTATTGTTCTGTATCGGGAATAAATCTTTTTGGTAAACAATTCCTTAGAACATTTCAAAAACTAAAGATTGTTTGTTGAGAAAAACCTCTAACATACAAGATTGGAGAAAATTTTCACGCCAAATTGACACTATCAATTTTTTGGTGGGATATGAATAGGTGAATTTCGAACTTTTAAGACTGGTGCGACACTGAGCTCAGCGACGCGACACTTCGTCGCGCCGCAAAGTGTCTCTAGATATGCAGTACAGGTTCCGACGCGGCACTTCGTTGGGCGGGAATATTAGTCACGTTGTTTTCAGTTTGATTTACACTGGGTATGAATCCTGGAAGTTAAATCCGTAGTTGACATTTATTTGACCTCTAGGATTGACATATAGTGTAAATAAAACTAAACACAACGTGACAATTAAGCGTGAAACACAATAAACGGCGTTTAACGGCGTCAAATGTCAAACGTCCAAAGCGTCTAACACAGTTGATTGACATTTATTTGACACTAAATCTGATATATATCGTGACTATAAACTGATACGCCACATAGAGTAAACTCAACATAATGATGGTCACCTCGTCATCGTCAATAAATAAAACTAACAACGCTAAGAATTAATACAAATATGCGAAAAATAAATCGCGTTTTCGCAAATATATTTCAAATCAGCCGCTAACGATCGGGCTTACTGTCAAATAAATGTTATTCAACGGGGTTGGATGCTTTGGATGTTTGACATTTAACGCCGTTGAGCGCCGTCCATGGTGCTTCACACTTTACGCTTAACGAAGTGTCGTGCCAGTGAGTCTCTACCTTTATACTTAAGTCAAATGACTTTTTGTGATTTTTAGACGCATAGTACTTGATCTTTTATCAGGGTACTACTCAGCAACTTAAAGAAAAAATTACAGTTGGGGACAGGTAAAAGTAGACGATCAAATAACTGTTTTGTAAATCTGGCTTTTAAGCGTTTGCTTACCTTTTCATTATTGTAACCGATATGATAGTGACAAATAAATTATAATCTTAAATATAGTACAATGCCTCAGTTAAACACATTTGAAAAATTCAAAATAAATACACTGTTTGAAGAAGGATGGTTATTATACGTAATGCAGTAGCAGTTAAAATTTAAAAATTGGTCATTTTACCTTATTAATTATCTGATCGATTATCTGTCAATAATAAGCAAAAAATCCATAAGTGAAAGCTGGGCTTACCCAAATCTGGAAAAAATGTCTTGTAGAGTTGTTCATTTTTATCTGTCCCCAACTGTACATTAAAATGACTGCATCATTTTGAAAGAGAGTTATTAAAAATTTGCCAGAAAAATTTAAAAAATTGTAAAAAAACATTTTTTTAAAGAAAAACAAATTCCATTGATACGTAATTCGAAGGGGAAAGAAAGGGAACGAGCATATCTTACATTTCATCAAACGAACATAAATTCAATGGGATGGACTCCATAGCTTTTTCCATTCATATCCATTGTTTCCCCCCCAAACTTGAAAAAGCTCTGTTTAATTAAATTAAGGCCTATTGTCTCGAATATAGCAAGCAATGGCTCAATAAATATCTAGCAAACTGTGAAAACAATGAAGATAAATGAAAGTGTCTCTTTTCTTTCCAAGACTCGACTATCTGTTTTTTTTCTCCAATTGACATATTTCTCTCTAACCGTAATAACTCATTGAAATATTTCCGTTGGAACTGTATACGTGAGTTTCATACAAAGAAAAAACCTCCCTAAAAGCTATCGTCGTCATGCTTCTTCAAGTGAAAGAAGAAATCTTGAATTTGGTTTTTGTTAAGGTTGCGTTTCTCTTCAACAATTTGGGATAGGATACAAAATTTTCTCAAAACATGAGATGTAGAAGAAAATTTTCCAATTGAGCGAATCATTTAGCTAAATTTTATAAACTGATTGGTCTTCCTCACCTGCAACTTCTGAAGATCCTTCAACGTTTAACATTTATTTTGAGTCAATTACCAGTATCATACATTTTCATCTTATTTCTCTGCAAAACGAAAATTTGACTATAATTTTAATTGATGAAATATTAATATCCATGTTGCAATATCCATTATAGCCTGGGGATATTATCCATCATTTTATCTTCGTTTCTTAACGAAACGCTAAGGGTTGGGGGGCTCCCTATCTATTGTCTTTGTGAGACGCAATTTTCTACAGAGAACCCAGCCGGGCGCCGGATTATTCAACCTAAATGATGGATTGTTTAATTTTATATCCATATAAAATGTTTAACGGATATTATTGAAGAATAAGCAAAAGTTGCAGCATAATATTAGAAGATTTCTCGTAAAAAAAAACGTCTGGCGATCCCTTTTTTCTTCGTTCATATTTTTGTATTCACATAAAAGTTCCGTGACTATACGAATTTAGTCATTGTAGAAGTGAAGGAGAAGAGCACCAGCAGCATGTCAAAGGTAATTTATTTTAAGTTAAAATAAAGGATTTTCTTTATTCTTTTTAAAAAGAAAATGAAAAAAGTTTAAACTGAATTTCGTCTTTATTAAATTTCATTTGAAAGACGTTTGTTTCATCTTTTGCAAAACTTTTATTTCTGCTCAATACTTGCATAGAAGAAAGGAGTTTCTCTTAATTATCTAGACTGGATCTAACTGAAGTCTTGGAAATACTCGTATTTCATTTAAAACGACTGTTATATTGGCATACAAAATGTCTTATTTCAAAAAATCTAGGTCAAGGCGTTGGGTGTGGAATGAAAAAGATGACAATACATTTTCAATGAAAACTTCTATATTTTCCTTTCGACTTGCTCCCCTGCAATCGAATTGACCGGAACTGGAAATATATATGAAGAAAACACGAACATAAATCCACCTATTGAAGTTATTAAGGTTGAAACTATTTGTCTTCCATTGCCACTCGTTCATTGAAACCTCCTTCCATGCTTTTAATATACTCTGTTCGTGATTTTCTTGGACAAAAATAGCTCTTTAACCGGCCAGCGCAATACTACTAAGGAGACACATTAATCATGGAAACTTATTTCATTTTAGGCCTCGTTTACACTCGTGTGACACTGTTTTAGTTTAGCAAACTTTCCACGTAACACGGGTCTTAACGAGAACCACAAGAAAAAAGAAATTAATAAAACCTTAATGGCTTAATTCGATTCAAAGTCTAACAAAGTTGAACTTTAGGAATCCAATTAGAGTTTGTCTGTTTTGTTTAAAGTTTCCACTTCTTGACAGTGCCACGAAAAAACTGAATATTTTAAATGAAAAATTGGAAATTAATGGAATTAAATCGAGTTTCCACTAAACGATCCAGAAAAGTAGTGAATATTTAGTGTCTTTTTTTCTTTTGGAAATCTTTATAGTTGTTGTGCTTGAATCGATAATGCAATGTTGTCGGATTGTAATAAATGATTAATTTTTACTGATTCCTAAAGCAGAACCAATTTAATTTTTTAGAGCTCGTAAGGCATGGCATCAATAGAGACAATCCGGAATTAGTTAAGGTAAATGAAGTCATGGTTGCCAAAAGGGGCATATTCATAGATCAATAACGGCAACAACGCAACAAGCAATATCCAAGACATTTTCAGGGACGGGAGACACACTGGTTCCATAGCTCATAGACAATCTTCAACCACATAAGTTGTTAACTGTTTGGTAAGGTAAAGAGCCATTTAAACTTGTATGGACATTAGTCCATCTTATTGTTATATTTCGCAAAAACTGCATTATACATATATGAAAATACTGTGGATTCTGGAATTTTAAAACTACGTTTTTGGTTAAATTTTTAGAACTTTTGTGCCATTTTGCTCGCCATTTCTTAATAAAACGAAGGAAAGCTTATAGATTATTCAATAAGTACGTTTCCTGCGTGTTTTGTATTCATAAGCACGCTCCAGACTTCTATCGTTTCTAAAATTCCCTTTTGTGTAAGGTAAAGCCTCGTTATTCAATTTCTCCTAAAGAGGATGTTTTGTCTATCAAATACTAAGACACGTGAAAAAACTGGACCATTTAGGTGATAATAATACCTATAAAGGCAAGTCACAAAGTGGAAAAGTTCTTGTTTTCAAATCTCGAATTTCATTGAAATTTTCTCATAAATATGACGAATTTAATAAGAAACGAAAAGCTTCTTTCTTTAGGAAACATTCCTCTATCTTTTTGTTTACAAAATGTGAAACTTTTGTTATCTTCAAAAGAAAGTTTCCTGAAAAGTTTCCCAGGCAGAGCAATAATTAAACGACACAACAACATCGGTTATTATATTTTCTTAAATGAAACAAGCAAAAAATTCACTTTACTACACGAGAAATGAGCTCACTTCCAAGTAATGATAAATTCGTTAAAATTGCAAATTACATTTGATATTTTCCAAGAATTTTCCAAAAAGTTCTATCGTCTTCAATTTTGCCATGCTACTGCTTTTCTTGAATAAAACGTATAATGTAGTATCATGAAACTCGAGCAACGAATTTTTGCGCCAAGTGATTTATCTGTTTAGTTATGGAAATTTTTGTAGCTACAACTTACTTTAGTACACGGAAAAAAAGGTTAAATGCTAACTTAGTAGTAGGTTTCCTTTCAAACTCAAACGGTTTGTCGCATTTAACGAAACGGAACTCCATTATTAACAAATGTCAGAATTGTTGTCAGGACCTTGTATTTTCCATTTATATTTAAAAATTTTTCGAAAGAACTTTTTAATATTTGAATTATATACTGAAATGTCCATTATAAACTTACAAGTTATGACAAGAGATTGGGTAGCTTAAATTTGTTAAATTGATTTTTTTTTCAAATGAAAGTACTATACATCAGTTTTTTGAAACTTACAGCTCTAGACTGGACGATTCCAAAAAGTGCGACAATCGCGTAGACGATAAACATGCGTCGATTTTGGACACTCATTGCGGACATCTATCCAGGTTCGAATCGCGTGCTTTACTGGTAAAAGCTTCAGCAGGAACGGTAAATAAGGCTCTGTTTGAAAAGCTCGCGCATTTAGAGCCCGCTTTTTGGCTGAAAGCATCCTAATAAGAGAGAAGGTCTAACGACATCTATTGAGCAACTCATAGAAATTGTTACGTATTGATTGCTGATTAAAAAAAACAAAAAGATATTTTTTTTTCGATTGCACAGTCAAAAATTACGATTTTCTTTTGCATTTTTTACAGTTTGTATTTTTTTCGTGGAAATTTTTGTTTTGTTTTGTTTCACGCTTTTTATATAGAAAACATTTATACATTTCATATATGCAGTTGTAGTTTAGCCTAACAACGATCTAAAAAAGCTGAAATATTATTAAAAGTTATTATGTAATATTTGCAGACTCATCCCACTGTACACTATTGCGTTTAAACATACAAAAAAGCTTAATTTACTCTTTAACAATTTATTTTCCTTATTTTAGATACATTGAAGATTTTCCTTTTGAACGTATTAAGTGAACCGCATCCCAACAACTTCATCGACTCACCGAACAGACCCCAGACAATAAACCGAATGGAGCTAACGTAATTCGATTTACTCACTCCGTTAGACGATATTTTAAAATCTTCATTTCGGTCGTAATCCAGGAAAATTCACTGTAGAATGTAACGCGTCGGCGCCAACAAACTTTTTTTACCGATCAGCTGTAATTTACTATGAATTTTTCTATTTTATTTGTTTGTTTCAACTTTTTTCGTGATTTTAATAGGTATTTTCCCCATCAACCTTTGAGAATTGATTGAATATTTATAAAAAAGTTCGATTGCAGGTAAGGAACGTTTCTGCCGAATCAGGAATGAAATAAACAGCTGATTCGAATAGAGAGCGCAAGTCCACCTGGCTAGTTGGTTTTCCACTAAAAATCAACGTCCTGCTTGCTATCTGTGGTGGTTTATGTAAGAAATATGAGTGAACAGAAAAGAAACAATGGTGGAAAATACACGTTCAGTTTCATTAAGGTAAATATTAATATTTTATTAGATAATAAAACGTGTTTAAATACTCTATACAGAACTCAATAAACAGGAAATAGCGAGGATTTTAGACAAATTAATCAATGTTTGATGAAAAGTTTTATTGCCTTAAGTAAAATTGATTAAAAGCAATGATCCATTAAAAATAGTGCATTCTATTTGAAAAATTTCAAATCAAAAGATAAAATATTTTTTCGAATATTGCTTTTACCATTATCATTAAATCATCATAAATGGATCAATATTTGTTGAGGAACTAAATATTTAAGATAAATTTTGTTTTACATTTTACCTAGTATTTAATTGAGTATTTATTTAGTAATTTATCTTCACCTTATAATGATAACGCTGAAGTTTCTCAAACAAAATGACGAAAAGTCTCAAGTTACTGATAAGAAATAAATTTATTTAAACATTATTTATTGTTTTTCCATTAAAATTATACATATAATTTTTTTTTTTATCTTCATAATTNTCGCGTGCTTTACTGGTAAAAGCTTCAGCAGGAACGGTAAATAAGGCTCTGTTTGAAAAGCTCGCGCATTTAGAGCCCGCTTTTTGGCTGAAAGCATCCTAATAAGAGAGAAGGTCTAACGACATCTATTGAGCAACTCATAGAAATTGTTACGTATTGATTGCTGATTAAAAAAAAACAAAAAGATATTTTTTTTTTCGATTGCACAGTCAAAAATTACGATTTTCTTTTGCATTTTTTACAGTTTGTATTTTTTTCGTGGAAATTTTTGTTTTGTTTTGTTTCACGCTTTTTATATAGAAAACATTTATACATTTCATATATGCAGTTGTAGTTTAGCCTAACAACGATCTAAAAAAGCTGAAATATTATTAAAAGTTATTATGTAATATTTGCAGACTCATCCCACTGTACACTATTGCGTTTAAACATACAAAAAAAGCTTAATTTACTCTTTAACAATTTATTTTCCTTATTTTAGATACATTGAAGATTTTCCTTTTGAACGTATTAAGTGAACCGCATCCCAACAACTTCATCGACTCACCGAACAGACCCCAGACAATAAACCGAATGGAGCTAACGTAATTCGATTTACTCACTCCGTTAGACGATATTTTAAAATCTTCATTTCGGTCGTAATCCAGGAAAATTCACTGTAGAATGTAACGCGTCGGCGCCAACAAACTTTTTTTACCGATCAGCTGTAATTTACTATGAATTTTTCTATTTTATTTGTTTGTTTCAACTTTTTTCGTGATTTTAATAGGTATTTTCCCCATCAACCTTTGAGAATTGATTGAATATTTATAAAAAAGTTCGATTGCAGGTAAGGAACGTTTCTGCCGAATCAGGAATGAAATAAACAGCTGATTCGAATAGAGAGCGCAAGTCCACCTGGCTAGTTGGTTTTCCACTAAAAATCAACGTCCTGCTTGCTATCTGTGGTGGTTTATGTAAGAAATATGAGTGAACAGAAAAGAAACAATGGTGGAAAATACACGTTCAGTTTCATTAAGGTAAATATTAATATTTTATTAGATAATAAAACGTGTTTAAATACTCTATACAGAACTCAATAAACAGGAAATAGCGAGGATTTTAGACAAATTAATCAATGTTTGATGAAAAGTTTTATTGCCTTAAGTAAAATTGATTAAAAGCAATGATCCATTAAAAATAGTGCATTCTATTTGAAAAATTTCAAATCAAAAGATAAAATATTTTTTCGAATATTGCTTTTACCATTATCATTAAATCATCATAAATGGATCAATATTTGTTGAGGAACTAAATATTTAAGATAAATTTTGTTTTACATTTTACCTAGTATTTAATTGAGTATTTATTTAGTAATTTATCTTCACCTTATAATGATAACGCTGAAGTTTCTCAAACAAAATGACGAAAAGTCTCAAGTTACTGATAAGAAATAAATTTATTTAAACATTATTTATTGTTTTTCCATTAAAATTATACATATAATTTTTTTTTATCTTCATAATCAGTCTTAAATTGACATTTTAATAATGGAAGAAATAAAAAATCATTATTTATTAATAGAATTTAATCTGTATAATTCAATTGTTCAAAAATACTTAAAGTGAAATACAAAACTATACATACACATAATGTTATGAAATCAAAAACCTCCTCGCTCTAATTGAAATTAATTATTACCAGTCTATGAATGTAAGTTCGATTTTACAATACAAGGGTCTCTCTCTAGGTCTTCTACTTATTATTATTATTATTATTAATTGTGTCAATACTTTCGTCATTCACGGTATAATAAGGCAGTTAGAAAGGAAAGTCAACTACTTTTTTGCATCAATAGTATTATACTATTGACCTGCATACATGTGCATGATTAAATTACGTAAAATTTATACAATTTGAAGTACATACATATATCCACTTTGAATTATAAATTATTGATATGGAAAAATTATTTTATAGCGTTTATTCTTGTTGTTAAATGAGGAGACACAATATTGTAATTATATTTTGAACAAATTTTTTGATGAGAAACAACGATAAACAATGTAGCAAACTATAAAGTATTGATGCTAAATCTAATAGATGAATGGTTCGCAAAACGAATTGTGAATTGTCGATCTGTGGAAATTGCCTGGAAAACATAAAGGAGTCATATTCACATCTATTTTTGATGGCAATGATTAGGGTCAGCATTGCCAATAATGTAATGGAACTTTCCATTATATTATCCATTTTCATATCTATGTGTATAGACTAATATCATAAAGGTGACATAAAATTTTGTAGGAAGGAAATAGACGAGATTTAAGAAGAAGGAAAATGTAATACCTAGCACTGATAAGGGATTGAATTTCCTCCATTTTCCACGAATTTTTATCGTTCCATGGACACCATGGATAATTTTACGAAAGCCAGAATCACGTAGGAGATATTTGTCTTGATGCGATCGGAACGAAAATAGACCAAATACAGTAAAAAGTAGGTCAAAACGTTGGCGCCAAAACTAGGAGCTCATTATCCCAAGTACAGCTTTTTAAGACATTTTATTGAAAACGATAATAATAAACCATTGACATGCAAAGAGAAATGTCAATCAATTTAATAAAAATTATTAATTTTTCAGACATTCCAATTAGTGCGATTGCGGTCGTGCATGAACCAACAACAATCACCGACAGACGACCGATAAGAAACGACCTTTTATCAGTACCCCCCCAAACAGATGAGTGAGTAGTTGTGGTGGTGGAAGATCGTTCAACAACAATGGTATCTGTTCAACTGGCAACGTTTCGAAGTTACAGTTTGCTCGTGTCGGTTCACGGTGTTGGGTTGAATCGCGGTCAAACGACGCCTATTCGTCACGCAGTCGTCGCGACGCCGCGTGCCGTACCCACGTGTTGCCGTGGTGCTTTCTAATAGTGCCTCCTTTGCAAAAATGTCTCATCATGTGGGCGAGAAAAAACGGGAGGACGAGGAGGAGAGTGAAAGTCCTCCGCCTCCGGATGGTGGTTGGGGTTGGATGGTTGTTTTCGGTTCTTTTATGATCCATGTTATTAGTAAGTGATAAAGTTCATATAGTCTAATGAATTGTTTTTGTGCTTACAAAGGATTATTTTTCAAACAACATAAACACTGTTTTCGTGTATATTATTCAGTGCTCGTTACGTCAATACGTTTTGAAAGACTCTATATATGTATATATATAGATATACATATATGTGTATATGTACTCGTATATATATTTCAAAGTAAATTTTATAAATGCTCGCAGGCAACTATTTTTATATACGAGGGTTGAAAATTAAAAGTTACAGGTCTTGGCTTAATGAATATTAAATTCTTCACTTTTATCGATTCAAGTGTTCGTTTAGTTCTAAAAATTAAAACTAAACTAAAAACACTAAACAGACCACCACCACGTTGTCGTTTATTAAAAAATTATCGGACGGATATGCGATTAATTTTCCTTTCTAAACTGAAATTTGAATCGGTTATTTTTGTGACAAACGAATAATAACAGACAATATACGAGGATTCGTTTAAAAGTGATAAATTTTTCATGAAAAATGTAACCAGTAGTACTCTTCCAACTGTCAATTGTAGAAAATTTTCATTCAATTCATAATTTGTCATTTCTTCTACAATATAGATCTAAATTGACAAAGTTGCCTAACTTCAGTAGCAACTTCGTCAAACTCTCTTTCATCGCCAAGTGTCTTTTCCAAATAATGAATTCTCCTTGAATAGGATTTTCAAGTTTCTCTAGTCATAATTTTTCGTTATTGCGCACGACAAAATCCAATAATTTAGAATGAAAATGGAAAAGTTCTCGCTCGTGGACACTCATCCAAGATAGACGAACTTTTAATTGGCCTTTATTTGGTTGCCAAAAAGAAAACGTGCTGCTATAAACAGAATCAAAGGATACATCCTAAATATTTTCTTTGTTACAATAAAATTTCTTTTTCGTAAAACAATTGTATAGGGTGCCCCAAGAAAAACAACCATTAACCTGGCCTCAACAAAGAAATTGTTTATTCTCAGGTTTACTACCTGCTGGTATAGGAATGTATTTTTATTTTATTTTTTACGAACTTAGTTGGCATGTTCGAAAATTTCTCAAATATTCCGTCTGAATTGTCAAATGCATAATGTTCAAAAACATAAAATAGACTAATAAGTTCTTGAAAAAAAAAAACAGAAAAACGAAAAGTATTTTTTATAAGACGGATTTTTTTGTGTTTTCGTGCTTTATAGATGTTTCGAAAGTTAAACTAAAATAAAAAATGCATTGTTTGTAAACCGCCTACGAGATCTTTTCTGAAAACGTTACTGTTTCCTTCTTGGCACGTGTCCATGTTCCAAACAAACCCGTCCAGAAAGGTACACGCGAACGAAAATGTTTTTTTCATGTACTATAGTTACGATGTGGATACATACACGGTTAAAAATTATCTTAATTAAGACTTGTTAACGAATGTCGTTTTTCGTGAATCTTAAGTGGAAGTCCTATTGAACAAAATTTTTAACAAGACAGTTAACAGTTAATTCGTCTTTATACTATACCGCCCAGGAAAAAATTAGCTCGTTAAGCGATTTTTTGGCAGTTGAACGTTGAAATTTTCCTTCTGGTTTCGGTAAATTAATTTCAGGCTTTAAATTTTCAATCCAGGCGGCCAACATATTTATTGGTTTTCTTGGAAGTTTCTTGCTCTATTCTGGGTCCAACTACAATATACACTAACTTGAGTTATGTGCCAATGATACATATACTAAAAATTTTTGGTTCAAATTTAATTTCAAAATTTTATAGGTATACATATAATATACGAGACTGTATCGAAAAGTTTCTGGAATCTCCTTGTTGACCTAGGTAGCGGTCATTATTCGGTGTATTTTCTCTCATTAAAGACTTGCTATGAATTCTATTACAAATTTGTGAATAGGAAAACCTAGATATACCATTATACTACCAGAAAGCAAGGAATCGTTTAAATTATGAGTTGGCTGAAAAGAATTTATTCAAAAGGAAGCAAGAACAGTTAATTAGGTTAACGCCTCAATTGAAGGAATATAAAGCTGTTTTATTGACTATATATAGCCATATCATTTTCATTTTATTTCATAAAATTTTCCATTGAGTTTCGTAAAAGTATTATCTAAGATCCATCCAAAAGTTCAGTTCGGTCAAAGGTTGTATATTAAGAAAATGTCGTATCAGTAGAACAATGCTTTCTTTTTGTATCTATTTACAAATCAAGGTTTTCTCTTAATGTTTAATGAATTGTTGCTTTTCCAAGTAAATAAACATTAACGTTGCCCATAAAAGTAACTGAGTTATGTTATTCAATCAGTTCGTTTAAATTAATTTACATCATAAAATTGTCTTGTCCTCCATGATCTTCTGACTTGTATTCGTTTGACAATTGAGAGCAAACTGGAAAGTTGCCTAAAATTAACTCGAAAAACATATGACTGCAAAGAAAATTCCATTTCATATTTGTTATTTTTTTAGACTCATTCATGATTATTTGTGTTGCATTTTTTAGGCAATTAATCCAAACAACATATTGCATTTTCAAGAAAATCATCACTACAACTTCAGAATGCTGATATGGTTAAGCGTTACATTCATGTATAATGAATCAACAATATGAATGAGCATTTCCTACAAGTTAGTTAGTAAAACTTCGTGGAACATCATTTTAAGAATATGATAATAAAATGGGTAGTAGAAAATAAATGATAAGCCGACAACTTTTTACACAACCCTCGTAAATCTTTGAAAAACCAATTATCAGATAAATGTCTGCATTTTTCCGCTCGCAAGTTTTTAAATTCTTTTTATTTGTTATCTTAATACCTCCATTATTCTTTTCAAAAAGATCAGTAGGGTTTAGAATTAGACATTAAACGTCAACCAACACAATCTCCTGATTATCCCTTTTAATGACGCTAATAAACGGTTACCTAAGTTGTTTTTCGTTATAAAATTTGTTGACACACACGTGCCCAAAAAAGAATTTCATTTTGTTAAAGGTAACTTTCAAAATTTATAAAATTATCGGTGGAATTTTATGAACTTTGTTCGATAATCACTACATATATTTTTATATGTATGTAATTGTAGTTAAAATTTCAAAAATTATATATTTAATTAACCTTATTTAGTTATTTTTTAAACATTTAATAGTGATATATGATAAAATATGTATACCGAGGGGAATTTCCATTGTTTGTTTGCTATATTTTCTATGGAAGTATTTCAACACGGTTCTCACTACTGCGATTGTAAAATTTATTTCGAAATTCCTACATTTCGAAAATTATGTTTTCACCTACCGTTTATCAAAGCATTTTATCATTTCCAATATATATACATATATATTTGTTATTAAAAGTTATCATTTTTCATTACTGTCAACTTTGTAATTATTATATACATCAGTGGGTTATATGGGCCGGATTAAGTTCTTAAACAAAACCAGATAAAATATGCATGTTTTGGGTATTTACCCTATTTATTTTTTCGAAAATTGGATCTAAACTAATCTAAAACATCTCCAAAACACACACTCTCTAGACATTTCTACCTACCACATGTCCGGCTCTGATATTAGGAATTGAAAAATGGTATAATTGTTAGAATAATTACGAGCCGTAAGCGGAATGTGGTAAAAATGCAAAATTCGTATTAACGAAGTTATGATATATTTGATGACTACAAACAATATGTTTGACTATGTATCTTTGGCAGGAGCAATTTTAACAGTTTTGCCGTCCCCCCGATCGACACGTTGACCCAAAATGTTGCTTCTCAATATTTACTGACCCTGACATACAGGGTGTCTCGGTTTTTGTCTATTTAAACTGAAATGGATGATAGATTTCATAATTTTAAGCAAAACAGTTCATATGAATGATCTCAGTCGGTAGCGGAGTTACAGGGTGGGAAAGTGTAAGAAAAAATTAGATTTTCATATTATTGTGCTTGATCTACTGCAGATAGGCTCTTCAAATTTTATATACATATACAGTATGTCTCAACTTTTACTCGATAAACCTTAGCCACAATTTCTACATCGAAAAATAATCATAGTTTGCTCTGTAGGTAATATCTCAAAAATGCTTCGAAATAGAAATATATGTAGGATGTTAGTTTCGTTAAAAAAATAGATATTTATTAATTTTTCTAAACCGTTTGATATATTTTATTGCAATTTTATAGGCATTACGCACCTTAAATAACTAATGTTTTTAGATAAAAATTAATTTTTAGTCTGAACAGTGGCGTGCATACGGACATTACCTTAAACAATTTTAAAGAAGAAAAATGTAGGGCGCTACTTTTCTCAAAATAAAATCACATCTGTAATCTCTGTTCATTTTNGTAATCTCTGTTCATTTTTGAATAGTTTTTATTTTGAGAAAAAGCAGTGCCGTACATTTTTCTTCTTTAAAATTATTCAAGTTAACGTCCGTACGCACACCACTGTTCAGACTAAAAATTAATTTTTTATCACAAAACATTAGTTGTTTAAAGTGAGTAATGCCTATAAAATTGCAATAAAATATACCAAGCGATTTAAGAGAAATGATTAAATTTCTATTTTTAACGAAACTTTAAAACCCTGTATTTCTGTTACGAAGCATTTTTGGAATGTAACCTATTAAGCAAACTACGATTATTTTTCGACGTAGAAATCATGGCTAGACTGTCGATTAAAAATTAAAACATCTTGTATATATAAAATTTAAAGTCTATCTGTAGTAGATCGAGCACAATAAAATGAAAGCTTAATTTTTTCTTACACTTCGATACCACTTCTGTAATTCCGCTACCCATCGAGAATCGGACCCATGTTCATATAAACTGTTTTGCTTAAAGTGATGAGGTCTATGAACGCAAAGAACTGGGACACCCTGTATGTTTAATGCTAGAACCGATCCGGATTATGTGTAATGTGCAAGTTTAAATTTGATTTATTTATACTTTTTCTTTTCTTAAAATAACCTATTTTTATTTGTTTTTCAGCTGATGGGGTTACATACTCATTCGGTATTTTCTATGATGAATTTCTCGACTATTTCAAGGAAGGAAAAGCCCTTACCTCATGGATTTTGTCGATCCTCGTCGGTGTCACTTTATGTTCCGGTAAGGTTCAAAACAAAAGGTAGCAATCGATCAATCAAAGCTAAATTTAAATTTTGGCCAACGTTCAAAAATTAATTCGACACACATAAATCAAATAACATTAACCTGACATCCACCCCCAAAGCTAACAGTAAATTAATTCAAATTTCACATGCTTGAAATAACGTTTTGTTGTAAATTATCATCTGAAGATGCGTCCACACCTAACGATGTTGGCTCGTCGCGATTATGTTCGTTAAGTATATAGACATATCTCAACAATTCTACTATTTACACACCATTTACTAAGGAATAATCTTGATTTCCAAATGTTTTACCATTCCAATATCGAGTTGTCAATGTCAACTTGAAAAAACTCAAAGGTATCTATAAAAAAAACAAATTGAAATAAAAATTCGATCCACAATGTTCGATTTGTTTTGTTTGGTATTTCTAAGCACCCAGTAAATAACATTAAGAAATCCATTGATTTGATCATGAAATAATGAGGTAAACAAATTACGCGTGTGTTTTTGTATCAGATGTACAGGGTATACATTGATGTAATTGGCTCATTAGAATCTTTTGTACTTTCAACTTTTTTATTATAATATGGATACGGTCTACTCATGTAAAATATTATTTAAAATATATAGGGGGTTCTATGAACTTTATGACAAATTTCGGCGCATAATAGCTGGGTTAATTGCAAACGTTTTTTTTTCTTAGATGAACATACGAGTAGTTTGTTTTTATTTAGAAATTAGAAGCATTTTAGAAAAATATACTTTCATATTTGAATCAAAAGTAGGCTGATACTTAAATATGATGGTTGATATAACAATAATTATTATTTGTGTCATTTTGTTTATTCATTTGATACTTACAAGTGTTACTTGTTGTTTGATACTTGTTAGTGTGAGAGTGCTAAATAAAAAATGCATTTATTCACAACTAAGGAGAATGCAGATCTTGTTTTTGTATATGGGTATTCCAATGGAAACGTCAGACAAACAGCTCAAGAATACCGACGAAGGTATTTAAATAGAAATCAACACTGTGTTCAGTGCATCATTTCGTAGAGTCCGAAAATCAACCACCAACTTTATTTAATTATCAACTTATTTTTAATTAAAATATGAAAATATATTTTTAAAAATGTTTCTAACTTCTAAACAAAAACGAATCGGATCCATGTTCATTTAACGAAAAAATATTATTGCAATTAACCCAGCTATCATGTGCCAAAGTTTGTTATAGAGTTCATAGGATACCCTGAATAAATATCGACGTTGGCAAATAAGAACATTTGATATACAGATAAATTGTCATAATGTATTTCGATTTTTGTCAAAAATTATATCATTGTTCTATATAACAACGTGTTTACGTGCATATGTCAAATTTAAAAACTTTTTAAAGGAAAAAAGTCATTTTCTTTAAATGGAAAATGATTTTCCAACTTTTAATAGCTTTATTCGTTGTTCAGATGCGTGACCGCTTTTCAAAATAGTATATACAGGATATTTTGTTTAAACAAAAGACTTTTATGCTTTCAAAATTTGTTAATTTTGGCTTTTGTTTTTGGATATTCGGTATATTGATTGAAAAATTTCTAATCGTGTTAATTTGTCATTTCTAATTAACATTTTTACAAAATTTAAAATTTTGAATAAAACTGATAAATGTACATTAAAAAACAAATGTATTTCAACAAGAATTTTTCAAAAAAATCAAAATTTTCCGAATATGGTTAAGTGGAAATATACGGATACCTATTAAGAATTAATTTGATTCAGTGCTTAGAATTCAAAAATATATTGGATGTTCCTTTTGAAGTAAGAACGTTGAGATTGGCTTCCGGTATCACAGGGAATCAAATAGTTTAAATAAATAGATCACAACCAATCGTATTGCTACAATAAAACATTTCAAGTACAAAAGTTTCTAACAAACTAGTTAAATGAATCGCCCTGTATATTTTAAACACATTAATAAGATAGGCTTTTTTTGGTTCAAGCACAATTACAGTTTGATGGTCCTGTGCGTATATGTATGTATACGTAAAGAGCACCATCGAAACTGGAAAATAGTTAAGAACCAAACCAAAATTAGATATTTGTATGTTTTTTTTGTTATTCAGGTCCAATTTCCAGTTCATTAGTCAACAGATGGGGATGTCGAGCTGTAACGATAGCGGGCGCTATCCTAGCCTCAGTGTGTATGGTGGTATCATTTTTGGGCACAAAACGTTATAACCCTTTGTATTACCATTGGAATAGGAGCTGGCTTCGGTTTCGGTTTGATTTACCTACCAGCAATAGTGAGCGTCACAATGTATTTTGAGAAAAAACGTTCTTTAGCAACTGGAATTGCTGTGTGTGGTTCCGGTTTTGGAACTTTCATTTTTGCACCCATCATCTCAAAACTTTTAAGCGAATACGGTTGGAGAGGCAGCATTTTAATAATAGCTGCCATCATTTTGGAATGCATCCTTTTCGGGGCGTTATTCAGGCCATTGGAAAACGAGCCTGTTACTAAAAAAGAGGAAGTCCTCTTGGTGAAATCATGTGAAGCTAAAGTGGATATTCATGTGTCTGAACAAAATTTCAGTGAATACGGACCTGCGATGATGTTGAATGATAACAATCAGATGCATAGACCTCACAGTGTTGCTCATTTCACTCTACCGAAAACCTACAAACAGGAACTGAATGGCAATGTTGCCGGAAAAATTCAAACTAATGATGCTACAAGATTGGCATTAAGTCAACCCATGCTTACTCAATCAGAACATCATCGTCATCATCACAGACACCTCGGACCAATGAACAAACCGGATATTTTTTATCAAGGAAGTTTAATGAATATACCCTCGTATCGCTCGCGATTGGATTTGAAACATGGTGAAAGTGGTTTGGAAAGAAGACATTCGAGTTTCGGATACAAATTTAAACGACCTCGTAGCTCTATCGAAGACGATGATGATGAAGAGGAGGAGGACACGAAACTGTGCGGAGTGATACCGTGTTCTCCAGAAACCAAAGACACTCTACGTGCAATGTTGGATTTTTCTCTGTTTAAAAATCCTATTTTTATTTTGTTCTCGGCCAGCAATTTGCTGACCAGCATAGGGTTCAATATACCTTATGTGTATTTAGTGCCTAAAGCCAAGGAAATTGGTATTAATATAGAAATGGCAGGAATGCTCATATCTATTATTGGAGCCTCCAATACTATTGGTAGAATTGTATTGGGGTATTTGTCTGATAAGCCTTGGATCAATCGATTACAGGTGTACAATTGGTGTCTTACCCTTTGTGGAATAGGTAGGTATCCTAAAAGATTTTCCAGTTGGAATTAAATCAAAAAAGAAAAAAAAGTTTAAAAATAACAGTGAATGACTGGCTAATTCCAAGTTTTTTTTTTCTATAAACAAGTTTGTTTGTACAGGTTAGTCTTTCAACACGATTTATTTTTATTATTTTTTTTTAAGCAACTTTCGTCAGTGCCTTCTGTTTCGCCTTTTACTCACTCGCCATCTACAGTGCCGTTTTCGGGTTTACCATTGGTGCATACGTGGGACTCACATCTGTAATCCTAGTTGATCTACTCGGTCTCGAAAATCTCACAAACGCATTTGGACTATTACTACTTTTCCAAGGAATCGCCTCCCTGATTGGACCACCCATTGCAGGTTCCTTATTTGATATTCATTCAATGTAAAATATATTCATTTTGTATATATTTTAGGAAGTCTTTTCGATATCACCAAATCGTACGATCCAGGATTTTGTCTGGCAGGATCCGCCATAGCGTTGAGTGGTTTAATATTATTTTTCATTCCACCGGTTCAGAAGTGGCAACGTAACAAATTGAATAGGAATACGAAAAGGACCACTTGTCCACAAGAAGTATAGCAATTACTGGAGCCTCTTGGTGACTTTAGAGGCTATAACAGCATATGACATAGTCTCAGTTTCCAAATAGGTTTTTTGTTACAATTGCAAGATAATGAATCTCACTAGTTTAATTGATACCAACAGCGACCAATAATGTTAACAATGATGATAAAATTCATATATTTGTATAATCATCTTACAGTACATATCCGTCTTGGAACAGACAATGTATGTGCGATAAACATAGTAATGACTCTCTAATTACTACTAAAATGTAAATAATTCAATGTTTAATCTGTTACTTTTGGTTAGGTTTCTATCAATTATGTTTAATTCCCATAATACTATATTCTATTTTATTATTTCCTAGCTTTTTGGTACTTTTTTGTACATTAGAATCACTATTCTTTTATTTAGGTTTAACTGACTATTATCACATCTTCCATTTACTGTATATGTCTGTATATGTATTCTGCCAATTTTCTGTAGTTTGCTTAAAATTTACTATATTTAAGCACAATTTTTCTATTTGTACTCATGGCTGTGATATTAAAACGATACATTTTAAGCCATTCAATGATTTATTTTTAAACTCTATAATTCGAAATACACTTTTTACATGTAAATTAAGAAGTGTATGTATCTTGTTTATTGAGTTGTCTAGGCCTATCGCTGGTTTATTTTTACTCTTACACAAATGTACACACATACATGTTTGAAACGGTATGTTCTGATAATGAAAAAGAGGTTGCATATACATTGCCAGTTTACTTAAGAATTTTATTTTTAGGCAAATCAATATACATTTAAAACGTTAAAATTGCATGTTGAGTTGCCTATCCTCTTCTAATTTATTTAAACATTTCTATATTATATGGTCACTACCTTTGTGCGCTGGATTACTTCTATAGCTTCAGCTCATTTACGATAAGTTTTAATTTCCATTGGAGCTGTAATGTCGTACTCTAAAATGGATGCGGCTTCGGAAAATAATGCCTCGATATTTGGATTTGCCTGAAAAAAAACCCCAGGACATTTTCTTTCTGGATACAATTCCTTTGGGTTATTTTCTTTACATTGCCTTGTTTTCGGCCATTAGTCCTCGTTGTAATTTCACGTTTGCAGCAAAATAGTTCATAGAGCAAGAGGCCTCTCATCTTGGATTGTCCGCAACGCAGTTTCTCTAAAAGAAGCAAAAGTTCTTGGCAGATGTCTTCTTTGATTCGCAGTTGTTCCAAAGACAATTCTAAAAATTTTGCATGAGGCAACGAATACACATTTGTAATATGATATTCGAACCATTCCAACTGTATCCTGATTTGTATCCTAGAATCCAAACTATTTTGTATTTTAATTCAACGGTCACTTGATTGTATTCTGGTACCACCGACTTGAGTTTTCCTTGCAAAAATCTATACATAAAAGGAAAATCGTCATTTCGAATATCACGTAGAATCGAACCCAACAATGACATTAATTCACCGATTTCTTTACCAGCAATAACATTTTTGCAGTCTTGACATTGCCATTTACCAAACGCCTTGTATTGGTTAACTGGAATGATCACGCCTTTACATAGTTTACATAGTATTGCACTCATATAGGTGCCGAATTCCTTTGGATCTTTACAACGAGGACATTTACATATGAAATGTTTGGTGTTGTGCAAGTGAAACAAGCGCGTAATGGTGCCCCAAATAATTCTGGTATATGAATGGAAAATTTCAGAATTTTTCGGTATAAATACTGCAGCTTTTACAATCATTTCACGTTTCTCGTTAAACACGTGCATAGTATTTGGGACACATGAATGATTGGCCAAACTTCCAAGTGGATATAGTCCTAGAATATATTAAATCATGATTTTTCTATTTAATAAAACGGCATAATAAAGTACCTTTTACGCTGCTTGGGGAAGTTTCACAGCCTAAAGCGACTTCAAAAGCGTTTGCATCCAAGGCACGACACACATTCTTCAGAAAATTTTCGTCATCTTCCTTGAATTGAAAGCCCAGTTTCTTTTTTAACGTATCAATTTCATGACCGTGCTCTTCCCGATCATGGGCTATTAAGCAGGAAATAACTTCTTTGTCGGCGTCATTCAAAAGTAAACTCCTAATTGGAGTAAAATTTTCATACAGGACAGAGCAAAAATCATCATACTTCTGCAAATGCAAATCACGCAAGATTTTACATTCTTTAATGTGATTTAAAGAATTTTCACAGGAGTCACTGCACAAGTTTAAACCGCAACCTTTTTCGCATAAACGTAAATTTTCTTTACTAAAAAAATCTGGAATCTGGAAACCAAAGGACAAAAAGTTACACATGTATTACCTAAAACACTCAATGCAAATTTGAGAACAATTCGGCACACATCTCGGACCAATTATCACAGGAAAATCTTTGAAAATCACTTCGCCAACATCGAAATCTCTTTTAACAAACACCCCTAGACCGCCGTATGGTGAACTTCTGATTTCCCAACCTGGATCTCCATCCAGAACACCATACCTCTGCAGAAATGCTAGGATAACGTTTGTTAAGCGTTCACTGGTTCGCTGGCCACGGTTCATCGTGCATTTTGAAGCCATCGACAACAAATTCGTTTACAGCTCGGTTCACAAAATGCTTTAAAGTCTTTGGCAGTGGCGCAGCTCACTAGCTCTGCTAAGGAGGAAATTATATAAGTGTATCGTATGTATTATGAATGTTCCCATCGACTTATATGATGGACATGATCAAAATTACAAAAAAAAAAAATTAGCAAGTGATTAAATAAACCCTAGAAATTTAAGGTGTTGTTACGCCTCTGTATTCAGGTGTAGTGCAATCTATTTCCGAGCAAATAATTTGAACTGTTTTTGATTTGCCCCAGAATAATAGGCGTAAAAATATCAATAGGATATTTGGATTGTAATGATGGTCTCCTGAAGGTATTTTTGGTTTGTTTTCAAGTAAAAAAAACAAAAATAAAGATGAAAAATGTATGTAAAAGAAAATTAATACATATTTTTTTCAAGTAACAAAACACTAAAAATAACAAATATATAGTGTAAATTAAGAAATTTATTATCACGATTCATAATTTCAATTATGAGTGTGTTCTTGAAAAGTTTTCACTTCAGCCAGTAAAGTATCTCGAAGAGTGTTGATATTTTCCTCTAAATCACTTTCAGGATTATAAATATACACAATTAGTTTATAACAAGTTCTTCCCGATTGACAATACAACGACTGAAGTTTCACTTTGGGCCTTTCTCGTGGAAAATTGTTTCCCAATTCAATAGTCACCAAACATTCATAGTCTTCAACGTCTTCGTAGATGAAGACAATTTTAAAAAACCGTTTCGCATCATATTCAACAATACTATGAGAAAAACTATCAACTATTGCAGAAACAAATAGACTTCTAGCTTGTTGTTGTTCAACGATAAGCTTAATATGATTCTCAATAGTAGTTTGTACCAATTTTGCATACTGAGCTAGCGAAGCATCTTTAGGACATTTAGGTAGCTTCAATTCCTTACCAAATAGATTTTCAAGTCGAGGACATACATTTAAAATTCCTTTTACTTGTGTGCTGTCCAAGTCTTTTATTTCAATTGTTAAGTTTACGTAGTTTTCAGAGGCACTTCCTTCATCTTGACAAGGGAGTTTTGATAAATCTATTGGAAGAAGTATGAAAAATCTCACGGGTTTACTTAGATTCCTAATGTTGCTGCCGTCAGTTGATTGGTTGTAATCAAACTCAGTTTTGTTTTCTAAACAAACTTCCAAGTTATTAGGTGGCAAATTCATTGTTTTTAAAATTTCTTCATATTGAGCTTTCAAGTTTGCATACTTGTTTTGTTTCATTAATTTATCAACCTACAAATTGCAAAATTTCAGAAATATACTTATTAATTAACCTGTACCTACTTGAGTTTTCTTATACAAACTTAAAAATTCATTTAAAATGTTTTGCAAACATTGAGGATTAGTTAGATCCCATGAATCCCAACTAGGTACGTTTTCAGAAATGTAGTTAATATCAGGTTCACACAAGAAACTGTTGTCATTGAAATCAAAATCAGGTAGTTCAGAATAGTTTTCAGGATCAAAAATCACTTCCCAATTCAGAAATTTTCCTGCAAATGGTATGTTAATCATAAAATGGTAATTTGTGAATCCAGCTATCATTTCTATGTGTTTATGCCGTTTCGTTTGAATGTTCTCCGGTTGAAACCTAGATAAACCTTTAAAAAAGAATACATTCAAAAGCGTTTTGTTAAATATGATCAAAAATCTTACCTATTTCAGCTCCATTCAATAGTGTATCTAAATTTATCTTTAAATGGTTGTAGTAGTCTGAGTTATTTAAAATCAGAGACATGTTACTTTGTTTTAATTTCTTTGTTACGATCTCTGGTGCGGAGGTTGATGGTGGAAAACACCTTTTCATTACAAATTCTTTAGAACTCCCTTGTTCATTCACCCTGCAATATAATGTTTCGCATTGAAATGTCTAGAGGTTTTTCAAAACAATTAATCATCTAAACATCTTTATGTCGCAAATTAATGAATGACGATCTTTTGTTTTTCAAGAAAACAGTACACTTTCTCGAAAAACCAGAGCAACGTATGTCTGTATCTTCGTGGTCCTCAACTAGCAAAGATTTGAACATTTTTGAAAACATATGGCGTACACATGCAGAGGAATTAAAAGAGAAGCTAATAAGTCTTTTCAGTATGAATTCTAGCGACAGTATATTAAGAAAGCAAACATACATATGTCCAAATACATATTAATATGTCTTATAGTATTTCCATATACCTGCCTGATAAAATAGTCCTCTTGCTTTTTAAGAAGTCAAATACTGTTCGCCAAGAATAATTAAAAAGACTAAAGGAAATGCCATTAGAATGAATTCTAAATAAAAACTAATTTCCAGGAATTAAATTGTGATTAAAACATTTAGGTTAAGTTTACGAATTTTCCACTTCTTCGTTTTTTTCATGCTGCCAAACTAAAATCTGTCACTATATTGTCTACATCTGTCATTTAAATGTCAGTTAAATTTATTAAATGTCAAATGTTTTGTTTATGAAAAATACATATCTAAAAAAAATGAGTATTAAATTAGTTTTAACAAATTTAAAAAGAAAATAAATGTTTTATTCTCATGTGTTGTAAAAGAGTGTGTGTTCGTGTACCGGTTCTTAGAACTGTTAAAAGTCTTTTGCTCAAAATAACAGTGTGTCAGTCAGTGATACATTTAGGTGATAATTAATTTTGTTCTTCAGTAAAATTCCTGATAGCCCCACTACATCAGCCTCTTTAAATGTCCAGAATACTCGATCACAATCATTTATTCTCACTTATCAATTTGTGTTTCAAAGGATACAGACTAGGTAAAAACAACAGCAGTTTTTCTCAAGGTGAAAAAGTTCTAATACCATCAAACACTTTAATTGCTCAAACTGAATTAACACTTTGATACAAAACGATCATTTTTAGATTTTACATTCAATTAAAAATATCCACTAATAATGATAGAGCCTGGTCCCTTAAGGCTCATTATTGGACTGTTGATATGGGGAGGTGTTGCTGTGACACAACCGGGACCATGTGATCGTAGCAGAAGAGTACTGACAACCCCTAGGGGAGTTCTCAGCACAGGACCAGTGGGTGCTAATTATACCCAGGTGATCAATTATTAAATTTTATAATATCTAACACTTTTCTAATGCATATGTAATACCACAGGACAGCCACTGTGAATGGCTAATAAAATCCAATAGTTCAACTGAACGCTTTATTTCTCTAACATTCCGTAGTATGGGTACTGAATGCGCCTATGATTATGTATTTGTATATGATGGTTCTTCGTTTGCTGCTCCACTTTTGGGCAGTTTTAGTGGTCGAACAGCTCCACCCAAAGTCACAGCGTCATCTGGTAGTATGCTTTTATTACTATACAGGTAATATACTTGCTATATACTGAATCAAAGCCTAATTACTCCCTTTAGTGATACCAATTACGTTTTGGATGGTTTTCGAGCTGATTATGCAATTTCAGCTTGTCCAGGTAATTGCAGTGGTAGAGGTCATTGCCTTAAAGGCAGATGTGTTTGTAATGGAGCTGAATGGGGTGGGGCTGATTGTTCACGAAGATTATGCCCAAATGGTAAGAATTTCTTACATGAATATAATAAAATTTACACAAAATCGTTATGTAGACTGTGGACGTCATGACAGGCCGGTTAAAGGTCATTGCAATAAAGGACGGTGTTTGTGCCGTTCAGGATACTCAGGACGGGCGTGCTCTCTACCAGAAAACGAGCCTAAAGGTAACAGATGGCACTTCTTGGCGCAAACCGGAGAAGGTTTAAGGCCTAGAGCAGCTCATTCAGCGGTTTATGTAGACATCACTGATTCTCTTTATGTTTTTGGTGGATACGATTTGAATCACGTATTGGCAGATTTGGAGGTGAATTTAGAAAGTGAAAAGTTCCAATAAATTACGTTTTGCATGTTTAGGTGTACAATTTTCAAAGCAGCAGCTGGCGGGACTCTGAAGGTAGAGAGCTTATAGATTGGGAGGCAGTGGACCAAGTGGAACCCTCTGAAGCAGCAGATTTTATTGCACAACAAGGTAATGTATATGTTTACAAAGAACCATTGTTTGTGAATTGCTTTTCTTGACTGTCAACAATGCTCTCTTTAAATCACAGGTTTTGATAAATTGGGGTTGCCTCGCAAATCCTTATTAAGCAACATTTTCTATGCGGTCGGTGATAATTCAAGTCGTTTCATGCGACGACAGCGACACAGTGGCAGAGGATATTTAGAAGAAATCCCTGTTGGCCCTTCTGCTCGATATGGGCATGCAGTTTGCGCTGTTGCTAATGGTTTTGCAATGTTTGGAGGCAAAATGTCCGATGGTTCCCTTGCCGACGATTTATGGTAAATAATAAATATAGAATGGAAATCAGTATTAATCTTTTTGTCTCTAAAATCTAGGTATTATAACGTCCAAACGCGTTTGTGGCATCTACGAGCCCGATTTTCAATGAAAAAACCTCCGCCATTGACTAGGCATAGTTTAACATGCGTCAACGATACGATATATCTATTTGGAGGAAGTACATCAGATGGAGAATTCTCGTCGCAATTATGGAAAGTATTACTCAGACCTGATGATACTGAGCAATGGGAGGAAGTTAAACCCCGAGGTGGCAAACAATTGGATATACGTGTAGTGGCACACACGACAGTTTATCATAGAGCAACAAATACATTAATAGTATATGGGGGAATTGTGGCTGGAGTAGCACGATTTTCCAAATTATCAGACAAGATGTTTGCATTCCAATTGGACCATAAGCATTGGACGGAAATTCACTATACGCGAGAGCATTTAAGAGAAAAATATGTGCCTAGGGAAAGGGCCTTTCACACCGCGAACATTTTTGGGAATTACCTAATTATATTCGGTGGATATTCACATAGACATAATAAAGAAGAAATTTGTTATGACAATCAGATGTATTTATACCATTTGGGATGTCATACATGGGTCAATCCAGATATTTTAGGCAACAACAACGAATCTAGGTAAAAGACAAACTGTTCGTGGTAAAGATAACTCCTCTAAACAAGATTATTTCTTGCAGATACCCTAAACAGCAAGGTGTTTTTGCCCATGCCTCCAGTATTCGAAATTCGCACACTTTAATTTTAGTTGGAGGCTATCATGGCAATGTTAATGGTGATCTCTTAGCGTGGACCGTACCTCTAGCTCTACGAGGAGTTCCTCCTAAAGCGTGCGCACTACATCAGTCTTTTGGTGCGTGTGCCGCTGACCCTGAATGCGGTTGGTGCAGTGCGGATGACCATTGTTATGGCCGTACGGTTGGAGCCAATTGCACAACTAATTTACAAACTGCTCGATGTCCGGGAATCTGTCCTGCATTACAGGACTGTCATTCCTGTTTGGTTCACGAGCATTTACAAGGTGGAGACGAAGAAAATCGATCTGGTTCAGCCGCTTATCGCTTAGGTATCAAAGTATTTTACCGTAATAAGAGAACATTATTGAAAAGTTAAATTTTAGGATTGGGTGAGTGTGCTTGGTGCGTCCAAAATGCTCGCTGTCATCCAAGGGATGATCCTCACGGCACGTGTGGTTCTCAAGTGGACAGCCCTAGTCAAACTTTAGGTTGGTGGGGCCCGCAAGGACAAGAAATACGTCAACCCCAAGACTGCGCCAACATGGATCGAAGACCTGGTCTAACATATGTCAAATATAACAATCCGCCCAATTTCTCACAACCAGACAGTGTGGCAACCTTAAACGCAACCACAATAGATTACAATGGAGGTCTAAGTGTTTCCTTGCGTAGCGACACAAGCACCGGCAAGATGGTAGCAACTTTATCAGGGTTTTTACGATTGCCTCTTGAGTGGAGCGAAACAATTAAAGTGTGTTCTAGTTACGCAACTGCTTCAGTTACTTTAGGCGACAAGAATATTGCCAACTTTACCACAGAACAAAAGATTTGCAGGTATAAGACGCATTTTTATGTATATTAGAAATGGTTTGTAACAAATTATATGTATTTAGAGACACACCTTGGCCTGAAGGAGTACCAAAACAAAGGATTCCTGTACATTTTCTCAGTGTTAAAACGCTGGGTCAACAGCTAAATAACGGACATCAACACAGCTTGATGGAACTGCAACACTTTAAGCCCAGCGAAACTCCAAAGGTATTTTGTCCTTCTACGCATTTGTAGTTCTAAAGCTTTCTCTTTATAAAAACCAGGTTTTTACATTCGAATATCTGGAACCTTTTGCCAATGGGTCCTGCTTTCAATACACGAACTGTCTTCATTGCCTAACAGACTCGCAATGTGGTTGGTGTGAGCTAACTGAAAGCTGTCATTCGCGCAGCGATAACGAGCAAGAGGTGTGCAATTTGAATGGAGATTGGCGCTATTTGACTCTATTGCCGGGCATGTGTCCAAATTGCAGCAACTTTATTTCGTGTTCCTCCTGCGTAAAAACGAAATTATGCGAATGGTACAGAGATATTTGTAGCCCAGGGCGTTTTTTAATCTCTTTAATTTTTGATCTTAGGTGGGTTGAAGAGGCTCGCTGCTCAAGGATTGGTCAGAGACAAGGCTCAATAGTAGAAGAGCAAGAATGTCCCACTCCTTGTTATCAAAGAGATGGATGTGAGGCTTGTCTGGATCAGAAAGGTCGATGTGTCTGGTGTCAAGCAACTCAAAAATGTTTTAGGTTAGTTCACATATAACAGTTGTCTATTTCCATTCATGTCTTGTAATTATTTTTAGTTTTTCGGTCTATACAAGTGAATATCAATTCGGTTCATGTCGTGAATGGTTGGATCAAGCGTTTCCATTAATAACAGCTCATGAAAACAGCTCGTTAACTCCAAAACCTCAGGAACAATGCAAGGCATGCACCGCCCACAAGAATTGTAGTTCCTGTTTAAGCGCTCTGAGTTGTGGATGGTGTCATGAAGCTACCAATCCCATGTCAGGAGTTTGTTTGCGGGGCGATTTTCAACAACCCACCGTGGAATGTTCCAAGTTTCTGGAAGGGAAAGAATCTAAATGGGCTTACGCTCAATGTCCGGACGTAGATGAATGTGGTTTAGGATTGCATGATTGTCACTCTCAAGCCGACTGTATTAACACAGATGGTTCATTTAGTTGTCACTGTAGAAAAGGGCACGTATTAAGGCTCATAGTATAAAAGGCAATTTAAATAATTACTTTGTACAGATATATTGGTGATGGTCGTTCCTCTTGTGTGAGAACTTGTTATAACGTGTGCGTGCATGGAACCTGCCAAGGAGAGCCTGACTATAAATGTCAATGCGATATCGGTTGGTACGGAGATGATTGCTCAAAAAATTGTGGATGCAACAACCACTCAGCTTGCTTGAAAGGTTATCAAATATGCGATCATTGTCAAGACAATACTATGGGCGAGTTTTGTCAATATTGTCGGCCAGGAAGTTACGGAAACGCTACTTCCGATTTAGGGTAAGAATCGTGCTTTCATTTATTGTCAGTGTATTATGTTACTTTCCACAAGGTGTCGCAAATGCGAGTGCAATGGGCATGGCGATTTGGAAAAGGGTGAATGCGACATTGAGACCGGAGATTGTTTTTGTCAAGAAAACACTGAAGGTTTACACTGTGAAAGATGTCGTCCTAATTATTCGGGAGATCCTAGAAACGGTCAGCAGTGTTACTATCAATGCGAAGCCCGAGGAGTTTTAACGGAACCAAAAGTGAGATATTCAAACGATTTTGTATCTCATATAAAAGTTATATTTTTAGGGTCAAGGTATTAGTTCGCTCCAGAATTATTTACCTCCGAAAGGAGGTCCTCCAATTAGAGAATGTTTATGGATTATCAAGCCAGATGTGGATTTCGGAATTCCAATAATCCAACTGCAAATGAATGCATCACAATTGAATGTTACTTGTGGCGAAAATGCTGTTTACGTGTACGACGGATTGCCGGAATTGGTTGATATGGGCAGCCAAAGCGCCTTGACGGCAGTATTTTGTTCTGAGGAAGCAGCTCCGACTGCTATAGTAGAATCTAGAACTGGTAAAGTATTTAACCATTTATACATTTACAAGATGATATTTATGGCTTTCATAAAGGACGTTTGACTGTTCACTACAAACAAGGACCTCCAAATGAAAGTTTCAGTGCTCTATACAGAGTTCTAAGTTGTGATTCTTGCGTATTTCCAAGAGAATGTCGCGACGGTCAATGTGTTTGTCAGGAAGGATTTGTAGGGCGGAATTGTGAAGAGGAGATTTGCCCGTTTAATTGTAGCTTTGCTTTGGGTCGTGGAAGTTGTGATCGCAACTACGGAAGGTGTCTGTGTAATGACGGATGGACAGGCCCTACGTGCGATATATCGTAAGTGATAATTCGAAGAAAATGTATATCAAAATTGGCATTTTTCTTTAGCTTTAATTTATGGACTAGATTCGAGTTCTTGTGAGTATAGCATTGAAATTAGGTCTAGTGAATAGTTATTGAATGTTTCTTATTTTTGTTCTATTTTTTATAACAGTATATTACTTGATTTTTACAATATTTTTTTTTTTTCGTGTAGGGAGACGAAATTACAATTAGTATTTATTGAACTGTTCAACACAGAGCGTCTATCTGACAATTATGAGCATTTAAGAAAAACACTACCTCGTTTTGGTCATTCTTTGGTTTCTGATAGAAGAGGTTCATTATGGATGTTTGGAGGTTATTCGTTAAGCCATGGCCCATTAAACGATGTACGAATGTTCGATACAAAAAACATCAGTTGGATGCAAGTATGTAAATAGTAGTATACACAAGATTTTCTCCAAAAGTCTCCGTTCTTCGAAAGAAAATAACATGTTTTATTGGCTATCCTTCATTCGATTTGAATTTGAATTCGAAAGCGAAAACTTTTAAATTAACGTTATTTTGTGAAAAATAACCACATGGAAATAACGGCTTTTAGGTAACAGTAGAATCTACACCGGACGCAAAAATGCCACAGGGACGTTATTTTCATGGTGCGGATATCGTCAATTCGAAACAGTCAATTTACGTATTTGGCGGCCTAACGAAAGCACAAAAAGCGCAGAAAAATCGTACTTTAAACGATTTCTGGCAATTTGACATTCAAAATCAGCGATGGAGCGAAATCGAGTCGCCTTATGCCCATTTAAAAACATCTCCTTATTGGTCGGGCGACAAATGGCCACCCTCCCTATATGGACACACCCTGACATATTATAGAAATGCCGATAGAGAAGAATTTTTAATTTTGATTGGTGGCGATTCGCCTCAATATGGATTTTTAAATATTGTATGGGAGTTTTCAATCGAAAATAATATCTGGAAACCTGTTGCTACTAAAGGTATTTAAAGGACATTTTAACGCATAATTAGCCAGTTTGCACAACATTTTTCTGTAATTAGGCAAAGGTCCACCAGGAATATTTGGACATTCAACAGTATTTCATCCGCAAACCAATAGTCTGTACGTGTTTGGTGGTTACGTTTACGACAAACAAGTCAGTATAATGTCGAATAGCTTGTATCGACTTGAGTACGAAACAAAATCTTGGATTGAACTGAGTGGAAGTAATTCCAGACACGTGGTAAGAATCAAGTTTAAGTTAATACCGCAAATTTACAAACATTTTTAGCCCAGAGCTCGATTTTTCCATGCAGCCATTACTACAGATCATTACATGCTTGTATTGGGAGGTCGCATTTATCCATGGAATATTACTGATACTTTATATGCATTTTCTTACTCATGCAATCAATGGATTAACTTAATGGCTGATGGTGAGTTTTTCTAAATCACTGTTCTTCCAGAAATGTTAATTCTTGTTTAAAGCCGTGGATAAAATTGGAGTTTATCCGAAACAAACCTATGCCCAGGCGATGACCATTGAACCAGATGGAAATGCCGCCTACGTAATTGGAGGATGGGATATGGAATCTCAATCAAGTGTATTGAAAATTGGTAATTTTTCATTTTTCTTCAAAAATACTTCTTGAAACATACTTAAATCTAATTGTAGAAATTCCTATGGATATTTGTAATCTGTTTTCAACGAAATCTAATTGTTTGCGAATTCCTGGATGCGGTTATTGCGCCAATCAATTGAATAACACCACAGTATCGCAAATTTGTCATAGAAATACTCTAGAATGCCCTCTGGATAATGGAAACGGTAGTCAATAATATACATATCTGGACCTCAGAGCCATACAGTATTAAGTACACGTTATTTAAACAGGACTTAATAATACCCTGTGGTTCTGAGATCCAGATATATATGTATAATATTGTTCAAATTTAAAATTTGTAAATATTACATGTATAATGTACAGGGTCAAGACTAACAAATCCTGGTCACGTTTGTGAAACTTCAGCCCGCTATCCAATTGGAAACTGTTCTTCAATCACAGATTGTGCCACTTGCAGCCTCACACCCGGTTGTGTTTTTTGCAATGGCACAAACACATGCGTTAACTCAGTTGAAACAGAATGTGTCTCTCAAGTAAGAAATTGAAATCCAAACGAAGAGACCTCATACCAAAAAAATTTTTTTAGACATGCCCCTTTAGCAAATGCGTTGCCACTAATTGTATACAGTGCTATCAACAACAAGGTTGCGAATGGAACATTTCCAGAAAAAAATGCGAATTCTGTACGATTTATGGGGTGCAATTAAATTTTTATTTTATTTTTTAAATTTTATTTGCCAGCTGTTACTGGTCAAGAAATCAATTCGATCGCCCATTGTCCGAACTCCTGCAACTCCTATCAGACTTGCGTAGATTGTCTTCTGGCACCAAGTTGTCATTGGTCGACTGGGTTGGGTGAGTGCATAAACTCTGCCTCGCAACCAGCCTATTGTGCCGGAGGCGTGTGCGGATTGGTTCTCGAGGAGAACGATTCCGCTCATTGTCCAGAACCGTGTCACGCATTCACACAGTGCGCGAGCTGTTTGAGACACGGCCCATGCGGCTGGTGTGCTGCTCCTGGGGAAAGTGGGCAGGGTGTATGTGCAGAAGGCAACAGCGAACGACCAATGAAAGGCGATTGTTTTGCTGTCATGGACGAAGATCGAAATCTGTTGGTTTGTGGTTTTGTCCAAGTATTTTCAGATTACTGAAGTTCATTTTATAGGAAATTGACGATGAAGAAATAGAAAACAACAGAACCAATCACTACTCGTGGCATTACGTGAAATGTCCAAAAGAAAATGAATGCAATAATGGCCATCATAATTGTGCGGAAGATTCTGAAATTTGTGTCGATATGGATGACGGATATGAATGCCAATGTGGAAAAGGCTATAAAGCTGGTTCAGCTGGATGCGAACCCGTTTGTCCTCAAGGTAATTGCAACGTTCTTATATTGGTGCAGGGGAATTGAATAAAAATCTAATTTTGTAGGATGTGTAAGAGGTAGATGCACAGCCCCTTCGGTGTGTGAATGTGATTTCGGCTATGTCGGAGCCAATTGTTCAATTCAATGTCTTTGCAACGGACACTCGAACTGTGAGGGACCTGATAAATTAGACACTTGCCTTAAGTGCCATAACAACACCATGGTAAGAATATGATTATTTATTTTGTAATTGAGTTATAGGCTTGGGTTTTAGGGTGATAGATGTCAGTATTGCAAGCCGTTATTTGTGGGTGATCCGGCAAATAGGACACCCTGCGTGCCCTGTTTAGAGTATTGTCACGGACATTCAGGCTTTTGTGTTGATCCAGCCGATGGAATTCAACCGAATGATTACGTAGATAAAGAAAATCTTTTATTGACACTAACAGAAGGTCCAAAAAGTCTAGCGAGGTGTCTAAGGTACATAATATTACACCGCCTATTAAGTACACTAATATTATTTTCCTGAAAACAAAACAAGGTGTGCTAATAGTACCACGGGAGAACGATGTGAAAAATGTATTCCAGGCAATTTTCGTGGTTCGGAAGAGCTTAAAGATCATTGTCGCCCGTGTGATTGTCATGGACACGGCACCATTTGTGACGCTGTTACTGGAGATCAATGCGATTGTCAAAATAATACCATTAGTGATGAATGCGGTCAAGGAAGAAATTCCGCTCAACCTTGTTGGCAGGTAAGAATTAAAAAATTCAAATAATTTTAAATTTTCAAGATCACCATTCCTTTATTTTTTAGGTTCAATGTTCCAGGTGTAGAGAGGGATTTTTAGGAACTCCAACCAATGGACGTCAATGCTATAGACAAATGTCCGTAGACAATAAAATGTGTTTTGATGCCAAACCTATTGGTACTATCTATAAAATGGCAAAAACGTTTAATCAGAGTCAATTTATTGCAGATGAATGTAAAAATCCGAAACCTCTAATGCCAGGGGAGCTAGTTTTTTTTGTTATTCAACCTCGATTCATGAATGTGGACATTAGGATCGTCATAGACGTAACTCTTGGCAGGTTAAATGTCTTTATGAGCACCCACGATGATACCTACGTAGCTTTACCGAATGCGACAACTGGGCATAACGATATTATTTTAGAGGAAAATTACAGGTAAAACATTTAAACCATTACAAAGATTTTCTATTTAAATGATGTTTTTTTCAGGCCGTTTAACAATGGATCCATAAAGTCTGAAATTCACATTGATCGCGAAGCTGCAGGACTTCGTACTTACATCACAATTACTAAACCTAGAACCGTTTTAACAGTTAAAAATCTAGATGCACGATTGGTAATCACTTTGCCAGAGGTAAGAACAGCTTAGAGACACCTTTTAAGGCAAAAATAAAATAAAATCTTAAAAAAAGGAACATCACAAACTGGAAACAACACGGTTCTTTTTGGTACTTCAATCAGCCGATGCGTATCAACCAGCTTACGGCGTAGTTTTCTCGCGCCAGGATCAATTACACATCGATTTGTTTGTCTTCTTTTCCGTCTTCTTCTCGGTGTTCTTCCTATTTTTGGCTGCGTGTGTAGTCGCCTGGAAAGCGAAACAGGCAGCGGACGCTCGTCACGCCCGACGTCGTCATGTAGTTGAAATGCTACACATGGCCAAACGGCCATTTGCCTATGTGACTGTTGATTTAAATGCAAAAACTTCAACGGGCAAAAAGAACGCGCATCACGACGTTAGACCCGTAGCCATAGAACCCACAGGTAGGAAGGAAAGAACATTGATAGATATGGTGTTCATGTTTCAAATGCAATTTTTAGGTGATGGAGTGGCAGCTGTGGCCACAGTATTTGTGAGTCTCCCCGGAGGACAAAATCTCCCAGTTAAGTTGGCGTTGGCCTCTTCGCTGATTTTATTGGTGCGACAATTTCCGACCAGCAGTCGAATTTTTTTGAGGAGGCGATCTATACACGCTACCCCTCCAACTTAGAGCGAATATACTCATTCTCAATGTACATGTTTGTCAATAATATGTCTTATTTTAAGTATCTGTTATCATTTATTAGAAAATATACCTTTGTTTTTATTAAAAGCAATGTTTATTTTTACCCATTTTGTTCTTAAACTCTATTTGATAGGAGCGTTTATCATTGTTTTACTTTTTATTTTACTCCCGGACCTTGTCATTAAGAAATTACCTTGCCAATGAGCGAAACAGTCCGCATTAGTTTTCAAGTCCACCTGAATTTTTTCCCAAATTTTCTTTTTGGGATTGAGTACACTATCTGGATCACCAGATTCATAGTTTTCTATGAACACTCGTTCGCCAATAGGTACGTCAGCAGGAGGAATTAACGGTTCTACTTGCTTCGATGGTTCATCGCTAAAATGCAATAATTTATCTAAATGTATACAACTGACAATTGTTAGTTTACATTGAAGCGCATAAAACCATGCCGTGGCTCTCAATGCCCCGTAATTTAGCTGGTTTTAAGTTACACAAGACTACAACACGTCGATTTTCCATTTCTTCAATAGGGACAAAGTTGACCAGACCACTGACAATTGTTCTTAATGATCCTTCACCTACAATGCCAATTCACATTATTAAGAAATCTGAAATTTTATAAAACCCGCACCTAAATCCACTTGTTCAACATATAAACTATCAGCGTCCGGATGGATATTGACTTTGTTAATTTCTCCTATTCGAATATCTAATCTGGAAGGTAGTATTTCATCTGTTGGATTGACTGTTGTCTTAGTAGTTGTTGGATACGCTTGTTGAACTAATTTTTTCAAATCCTGACTTTGAAAATCCTTAATTATTGGCGCGAGTAGTTTATTAATTTCTGATTCCACAGCGGTTTTTAAGTCTGCAGGATGAACTTCCTGATAACGCAATCAAGGTTATCTTTGATTTTTTTTAATGTTAAAAACAATACCAGTTTAGCAAAAGCTTCCTCAAGATTTTCAAATGTTTTGAATGCGATGTCTCCACCATTTTCTGCTTTTCTTTTAATTACTAAGCTTTCTCCTGATGTTAAAAGTGGAAAGACCACATGCTTGACAAATGATAGTACTCCATTATTTTCTATGTTTCCTGGTTCACAAAAGGCTTTCTTCAATTTCTTCTTGACATTAGCTGGTGAATCTAAGAGATCAATTTTACTCTCGTCTTCGGATGAAGACATTTTTCCTCCAGTTAAACCCGGTACTAAAAGAAATCTTACCTTATATTAGATAAAAATATAACTCTTACTACACATACCCATGGGATTCATTAAATGGGCTCTTTTTTCATAACCCAATTGAGACAAGTATTTTTCAGCAAATGTAAAAATTTTTCTTTGATCCACACCGCCAAACTGTGCGTCTACTTTTAAATATTCCTCATCCAACGCTTGAAGACCTGAAATTTTAAATTTCATACATTGATGGATTAAAAATTAAAAAACTTGCCTGGGTATAATAAACCGCTTAACAATGGATGGTCAACTTGCTTAACTACTTCAGCTCCAGCTTTCTTTGCATCATGTTCAGTTACCAGAGATGATAACCTAATGAATAACTACTTAGCCACTGTGTAAGTGATTTTTTCTCTGGTCACTTACTTGTATACGTCCAAGGTATATTCTCTGGAGAGCTGATATTCAGTTCCTTGAACAAACTTTAATTTATCCAATGGTACGCCAATACTTTTAAGCATAGACTTGATACTTTGCTCATAGTATTTGGCACGTAAAAGCAGCAAATCCCAAGGAGCTTTCATATTATCTAAATAAGCATGTAGGTCAGCAAATAAAATTGTTACCTAAAAGGCCTCTACTGAAATGCGTCTGAATGTTTAAAATTTTATTTTACCTCTGCTCCTGCTCTTAGAAAGTCCGCAATTTTAGACATTGGAACGAAATAAGCGATATGAGGTTTACCGGTTGTAGCAGTACCCCAATAGATTTTCAAATCTCTTTCTTTCAGAATCGACTTAATTTTGTCCTCGCCAAGAACCTCTTGCAAATTTCTAGATATTAAATGATATTTTTCGTCAGGGCTTAATTGTCTTTCGCACATTTTGATGGCCTAAAAGAGTCAGATATGCTGATTACAACATATGGTGTTAAAATTCTAAAATATAACTGAAGCAAATAATTAAAACACGTGCTTTTGATGATTAAACACCAGAATTTGCAGACTTCCATCAAGAAACTTACCAAGAGTATTAGAAATAAAAAAAAATAGGATTGAAAATTAACCCGAATAAATATGGTTAAAGGTAATTAGAAAGTTAGGTTAGATTTTTGACAGTTCGTCAAGATTAATTCACAATGTCAAATAATTGACAAATGACAAAAGCGACATTAAAAAAAACAAGCACCTCAAAAAATAACAAAAATCTATTTAATAAATAAAGTGCTGTATGACAACTTGAAAATTTAAGGCACAGTGCAAATAAATTTTATTCAGAAAATGGCAGTAATTTGTTTACATCTAAAAGACATTTATTTTATATACTCTAAAAAAGCTTAGCAATCCTAATCTAAAAATACATTGTTATTTAACATTTTCTTATATAAATATAATAAAATATTAGCCGAGAAAAATATATTCGTCATAAACGACAATACATCCATGAAACACAATATTTCTGTTAAAAAAGGTAAATACATACAAAAATACAGTTATTTCATATGTGTTAAAAAGGAGTTATTTCAAAATTTCATTGAAAGAATATTCTGCACTAGAGTATGTTGTACTTTAAAGTAAGCGAAAAAATGCTTTAGCGGAACCATCGACATCTAAACAATATTATACCCTAAATCAGAAATCAATTATAACATTTTATAATCCTCTGTAACTCCTCTGAGCGAAAATGGTGCTCAATAAATACAAGGCGGAGTTCACCAAACCAATTATCTAAGAATAAAAAAGAAAAAAGATATTAATTAATTATGAATTTAATTTTTGACCTACTTACCGCTGCCGCAAAATATGGTTCGTAATCATAAGTATATGATCGTTTCTTGTGATTTACTTCAATTATGAATGTCAAACTGGCCGCTAACAATAATAAAAATGCGAATCCGTGATAAATCACTTCCTAAAATGCAAAAATAACAATTTAAATGCCTCTAAAATGACTATAATTTATTGTTGGCACACACACTTCACTTGAGCGGCGCAAATGGCAAAATTATTTTAAATTTGAAACCGTCATCATTGGCGGTATTTTATTAAATTTTTATAAAATTTTGATGCCCAAAAGAATTGGCAACACTGCTCATAATTAATAAATTGTTTTTAAAAGATTCCTTCAAAACTTGAAGGTTCATTATGTTAATTGCTTGTTAGAAATAACGAATAAATAATTAATTGCCTAGCAGCGTCGCTCATGAGTCATTTATTTTGCGATATGTTGATTATTTTTTCCATATACAGAGTGCGGCAATATTATATCATTCATAAACTGTTACTTACGTAAATGGTTTTGGAAATGATTGATGACGTCGATATTGAAATCAGACAGGATAATAGTAGGAGAAACGTGCCAATCATAAAGGTGACTGCGGTCAGCAAGAAAAAGGTCTCAGGAGTTTGAGTAATATTATATTTTTGATAATAATACGCCACAAGGCCCACTGTGACGATACCCAATATCTGAAAAAAGGTGTCAACCGGTTAACAATTTAAGGCCACTTATGCAGGTCAAGATCATTCAATCCGACAATGAAAGTGAAAACACGTAAGACATATAATATGTACATATGTAGTTTAAAATAACATATGGAATTACTAATTTTCTTGATTTGGTAAAGTGGCTGGCTTTAAAATTGTCACGAATTCATCAAGACCCAGACCATAATTTATTACAAATAGGATTGCCACTATAAGGCCATAAAACAGTACGATCTAGTAGTACTTTTTTTTTATCTGAAGAATTGCTCGCTTAGTTGCTTCTGTCACCCGGTATATTGGTTAAAATTTAAAGAATCATCTAAAAATGTTAAAATTTCCTCAGTCACATCTTTTTTTAAATCTATTTAAAAAATTCTATTGAGCAACTTAGTTGAATATATAAAATACAAATTGGTAGAAAATGACAGACAACTGATTGAAAAACAATAATTAAATATAGCAACGTTGCCGGATTGTAATATAATTCTGATTTGCCTCGAAATGTCCTTTGACTGTTTATATTTTCATTGTGAATGGTATTGCAATTGTGGCTTGTTATTACTTACCAATTCGGCTAATTTAAGAATACCCGGCCATGTTTTTAAATAGCCAGTGTTTATTATAATGGCCGAAGTCGTAGTAGTTGTGGTGGTTCTGGTTACTGTTACACTGTGAGACATTTTCAAGTAGCGTTCTGAAATTAAGAAAAATATTTATATCACTTATACCAAGCCTTTAATATTTTTATGAATGATTCAAATCAAATAAACAGTATTTTCTCGAAAAATGATTTCACTCTTACAAACACGTTCAAAAGATAAGGGGAGAAACATGGATTTTTCGAATTAATACCATTATTTATATGAGAAGTATTTCTCTTACTAATAACAAAAACAATACATGTGTGAGCAATCACGTATAAAAAAAATATTTCGTTTCAAATTACATATATTTGCATAAAAATTTCAAACTTTTTCGCTTCAAAACATGGTTATTTAAATTTAATTACCAGCTACATCAAAAATATCAAGTAACCATTAGAAACAAAACAATCTGATAAAAACATAAACAAAAGTAAACGTATTTCGATAGAATAGAACAATTCATAAAAGCGATGCATGATTTACCGTTAAATGATAGAAATCTTAATCTTGACACTGCACTGAAATTTGCTGAAAATATGTATAAATAGGTTGATGACGAGGTTTAATTCAATCAAGGTTAGCTGAAATTCAATATACATCGAATGTCATTCCATCATATGTATTCAGATGATAATAACTGCACATTTTATTAAANATTAAAATTAATAAATATTGTTGAAATTTTAATGTAAAAATACACTGATGTCATATTTTGGACATTTTTCCGTATGTATAACTTTAGCACCCACATACTATGTAAATGACCATTAACAGTGGCTAAATATAAAATGTAAATATGACTGAATTCCAAATTATGTCATAGATTAATATGGAATATTCTTATTTTGGACGCGTCCTTATACATAATCACTTTTACTTTAAATAAATGCTATTTAACGTCATAAAAAAAAAACTTTGTAGGAACTTACAAATGAATTTCAAACAAGACACACCCAAATGTTATAGAACGTTAATTTTAAAAAGACTATTATGGACAGTCCGAAAATAACCCCTATGAGAAACTCGAGCGCGAATGAAAGCGCGAACACGATTAATAAGATTTCCAAGAGTTCGTTTCTCCACAACGCACACTAATCAGGCAAAGTCGCAATCGTTTTTTTTATTGTACTACGACCGATAATAACACCAACATTAAATAAATAGTGGGGCGTTATCCTCAACAACAATGTACATATAAACAAATAAACAGGATCAAAAGAAATTAAGAGAACGTAACTGCAGACGTACCTTGGTTGAAATGATGATATGTTGTTGATGATGCTGTAACTCGTTTGACCGAGGAAAGAGTGGGTGGTGGTCGGTTATGGGCTTGGGAATCGAACGTTTCAGCTTTGTTGTTGCCTCGAGCAAAACCATCGACTCTGACCTATTTTTAAATTTTTGGAATTGATTCCAATTGAAAATCTTTAAAAAGATGGCATGAGAAAGTTAATTTTTTTCTTACAAAAGTAAATTTACCAAATTTCTAACAAAAATAACAACATATTATAAAATTCATTGGGATTTTAACCATTTCTTATAACATTACTCCAAAAACATTACTTACCACTTACTTACCGTAACTCAAAGACTACCCTGTATATTTTATGACCTGGATTCCTGGCAACACTGTTTGATTTCACAATCGAATGTGAATGCACTATTTTCGTGACATGACGTCACATCAAATAAACGCGAAACAAATGACGACCTGTTTAAAAATGAACACGGGTTTCCTACCTAGTTTAGTAGGAAAAAATGACCATTTTCGAATTTATTTTTACAAAATGTTTAAACAATTTCAAGAAATAATTTATTTTTTAATTAATTTAAAATAACAACTTGTAATAAAATTTTTCATCAAAGAGCTTTCTTTCTGGTTGACTTTCTAATCGATTTTGTGGCATTTGAACTACTACTCCCTTCCGAATTACTGGTTTCTTTCTTTTTTCTGTCACTCTTCTGCACAGGTTCTTTCAAAATTCTTTTATTTTTAATGTTAGATTTTTCAACAGTTTCATCATCATCATCATTGAAAATTTTAATTTTTGGTGGAGGTAATATGGACGGAATTGCCAGATTTTTCCCCTTTGTTTTAGGCAAAACGAACAGTTCTCTTGTATCATTTTGACCATCTTTTTTTTGGGAAATTTTTTTCCACATTCAAACCGACGGTTTCAGTGAAAAGTTTACGTTTCTTGAATTTCCCTTTGGGTGGTGATGGAATATTGATGTCATTCGTTGTTACTGTAACGCTGCTCATTTGTTTACTGGGAGTCTTAAATAAACTACCTTTGGGAATGATATTTTCTTCCTGCGTTTGGTATTTATTTTGTTTTGAAATCTCGTTTTTAGTGACCGTAAAAGCCAATCTTTGCATTAGCGCTTCTTTATACAAATAAGCATACCTAAATTTTTCAGGTTTCAACACTTTAACTAACAGTGTATTAAAATGTAGGGCACTCAATTTAGATTGTGTGAGTTTCAAATTCGGATTATTATTCATAATATTACATAAATCGTATACAATTCCCGCGTAGGTCTCTAGGAACACATCTCGAAATTTAGGATGAATATAGTCTGGAATCCATACAGAGATCTTCCTTTTAAAACCACTAAATGTTTCATTTAACCTCTCGTATAAATGAATGGCTCCTTTAAGGAAATCTACTGCAATACAGTATTCGCCTTGAGCAGCATACAGTTTTGCTTTCGCATGGTATTGTTGCAATTGCATCTGTTGAAACTCAACATTCACGCACATAAAACACAGACAGTTACTTTCATGTTCCAAAAATTGAGGTTGTCGGAATCCATCTATTTTCAAAGTGGGCGACGATGGACGATATTGTTTATCGAATTGATGAGCATCTATCGACAGGTTTCGCATTGATTCAACAATACTTCCACATTCCACATCATTTGTAGGAGAATTATTAAGTTTCGATGCATAACTCTGTTCGAGAACCGGCTCTATGAAATTTGTTAAATCAAAAATATCATCAATTCCGTTCAGTTTCACGTTGCAATCGTCGACTCTATTAGTTACAACGTCTGAATAGGCTAGTAATAGTAGAAATTGAACGCATCTCAGTGGTATGGCTGATTTTTGTGTTAGAGTTAAAGTTTGCCTAGTGTAGGCTCGTAAATCTCTAGGCAGTCTCATTAGTTTGTACACTTTACCTAACTCATAGGCAGTATCAAGTAAAATGCAACGATCATAAGGAGAAACTAGAACACTCAATGTTATCAGGAAAATTATGAATTCTAAATAAATGTCTTACGCGAAAAGCTCGTCTTCGATATGCTTGAAGCAGTATCATAGGCCTCATGTAATTTCAATGTCATCGGTTCTCTCTCGTGTTCCCCTTCAATTAAATCACAGTTATTTGACAATTTATGAAGAATTATTAATAATTCGGACTGTAACATCTGAAACATTGGTCTATCCTCACTAGCCGTACACAAGGCATTTGACACTTTCCAAGCTTCGTATGCTTCTCTCTCATTATCATATAAAAGCACTTTCGCCTTTGACATGTAGTATATAGGTGCGGTTCTCTTGTATCTGAAATTAGATTTTTACCTGTAGATGATGGACAGCTAGATATGCCTATCAGAGTCCTACACTATTTTGTTAAATCCGTTTGTTGTTTCCACAGTTATATTTTAATTAATTTATATAACAAAACGGATTAGAAATGTGGTAAATGATGTATGACCTACATAGTATATTACGAAGAAAGGGGTCCAAGCCAATCGCGATAGCATGACATTACAAATGCTTTTAAGTTGAACTGACGATGTAGAACTAAGCGTTATTGTTTTGTTCTCACACTTACTTGCCTACGTCTTCTTTTTTCAAAATATTCACTAATTTATCTCCGCATTTAAGCAATTCTTCAGTCTCCGTGTTTTTGAGATTGGAAGCTTCCAAGAGAAAGCTTAAAGCGAGAAGTTGACCTTCTTTGTCTGAAGCTCGTTGGGCGTATGTCATTGATAAATGAAACGAGTGTGTACTCGCAAGTGATAAACAGTTCAGCCTTAAATGTAAAATCACTATGTATACATACAAATCATTTTTTTCATAAAATTTACCTGTACTCAAAGCCCATAGCCAAAAGTAGTTTGGAAAGGATTTGAAGATGTTCTAATGAAAGTGACTCAATTGGTACTTTTGCTAATATATTTTTACACCTATCAAGACTTTTTAAAATATCAATGTACGTATTCAGTTGCAGATTAGAATACGAAGAAACTATGTCACATACATCATTGGCATCTTTGGGCACGAGTATTGGGTTACTGTTACATTGAGCTGAATCTGGAAATGAAACAATAAAATGTAACATGTAGTCAAAGATCTGTTTCTTGTAACTTTTTACCTTTCATTGCATTCATTTCTTCTAAATTTTTTTCAGCACATAGTTGCGACGATGCTTTATACTTGTAAAAATACAAAATTGCCAAACCGATATCTTCATATCCTGTAATCTTGATTCCTTCATTTCCTGAATGTTTCTCTATCAGTTTTATAGCGTTTTTGCAAACCGGCAACATGAGACTTGTGATCGGAATGTTACCTTCACCATAAATTTCAATAACAGTGTTGACCAAATTGTAAATATCTGCAACCTATATGAAATATTAACATGGAAATTAGGAAATGACATACGTTATACCTTGACGAGTTGATTAAAACATGTTAACAATGCATTTTTACTCTTCCATACGGCTTTATAACAACGCATTTCGAATAGTAATAATTGAGTTTTGTTAATTTTTCTCTTCAACTTCTGTTCAAAATCTATAGTTTCTTTCAGTAAAGGTTGTAATACATCCAATTCCAAGACGTCAACCATGGTATAAACAGGTGTTATTGATAATTTTTTCTAAAATTTTATAAAAAAGAATTAAAGTCTGTAGTGAATATACAAAAGTATTGATATTACCTTAGCTTTAACCCACCAATCAAGATAAAACGAATCGGAGCCCTCTTCGAAAACAAGGCGATATAGAGCTGCTAGGCCCATGCATTGAAGAAAATTCTGATTTGTATATTCCCAATAACATAATAAACCAAAAACTGTTTCCAATATATTTTTAGGAAAACATGAATTGAGTACTTCAGAGTTGTAATTCTTAATAAAACATATCGCTATAATCCGGTGAAACTCGTTTTTTGCTTTGTTCAATGCGCAATGTACGTTGAATGTATTCCTGACTAAATTCTGATACATTTCTTTCCAATTTTTGTATTTGTTGCTTTTTAGTTCTTTAATTATGTTGAAAATAGAGCGGAGACATTTGTTTATTTGAACAATTGATTGCTTGCTAAGATTTAATTTAGTTTCAACTATATCTACACATAATAACGATATGATGCTTGTTCCTAGTTTTGCAATGAAAACTTTATATTTCTCGCATTCACTTTGGTTAAAACTACAAAGTTTATGTGAGTAATTTACAAATTCCAAAAAAAGTCAAGGAACGTTTGAAAATCTTCTTCGGACATTTGATTACACCATTTCGAATGTTCATTGGAATGTTTTATTATCATTTCCATTGGTTGACTTAATAACAGTAGAACTTCATAAAACAACTCTTCATTTAGGACGCTATGTTCTTGGAAACTTTTTGAGAAACTTTGCAAGGTCTTCTTCAACATACTTATGTTTTTTGGCATCAAATACTTGACAAATTTAAATAGGAAATGACCTATTTGAAATTCTTTACATGGAAATAATGATTTAATTTGATTTTCTGTTGCACTCATAAATTTTAAGCAAAACTCAAAATCATTCCTTTGAATTACAATACATACGATCGAACTGTATACAGTTAAAAGTAATTTTAAGTTTTCTGTGTTATTGTAATCACTATTTACTGATAATTCTTTCATTACACAAACGTAAAATTGCCATAATTCTTCTGGTTTTGCTTTTGATTCATTTAACATGTAGCAACATTTCTGGGCATATAACAGAAACCTATTGCTACTCTGTGACTTGTTGGTGGCTCTCAATAGGACCATTAACAATTTAAATATGTATTTATATTGTTTTGATTTAAAAAGGCCATTAAGTAGTTTGGTTATTACTTGAATTACTGCTAAATAAGCTTGTTTAGCTTTAGTTACTTCTTGTACTATATGTTCATCTATAAAGTTGGGTGTAATAACATTTTGCAATTTCCAAATATCTTCATATTTTTCCTGAAAAATAAATAATTGGTTACTAATTGATTACTTATCAGTCATTTATACTTGCCTTATTGCTTAATACTTTTACTATGTGATAGAGACTTTGACAATAAACTGTTTGATGTTCCTTTTGAAGAACAGATATGTGAATAATTAATTTATTACATAACGATTCCAATAAAAAGTATTCACAAGTTTCAGGATTCGAATAGCAGCCGTTACATATAGCAATAAATAAGTTCAATGGGTCTTCTGGTGTTGATAAAACTGACTCTAATGCACTTAGAACCTTGGAAAACTCGCCGGACTTTGCATAATTCATTGTTGTATTGAAATCCATGATTTAAATAGAAAGGAATACCTTAAAAAATGAAAAATTCGGTTTATATGTGTACAACCATTGAAAATTTCTATTTCCAGTACCTTTTTAAAAATTCAAAAGTTCAGCTTATAAAAAATTGAAATCTAACCGACATTTCCAGTCACTACAACGTGAAGATAGCAAACGATTGAAAGGCGCTTTGCCAAATCACTTTCACGAGAACCGTAAATATTTTATTTCAATGATTTTCGTTTAGACAAAGCATAAAAAAAAACAAACAGAACTGGTATTCTATTTTTTAAGTTATTTTGAAGAATTCTTGAAGTTCAATAATAAAAATGAAATAACAAAGTGTTGAATTTTTCAAAATTAAAAAAGAAGAATCAAATGACAACACTGTCAGTTTAAGCGCCAAATTTCAAATTTATATACAATGTAATTGTAAATTAACGTCGATTATCAATATTGAAATAGGTAATTCATTGGCTTAGTTTATGACTGAAAATTTATATAAATATTTGGTCTAAATGTTTTGTTTTCGATATACAGGGTCTTAAAACCGAATTGTTTATAAGCTATTTTGTTGTAGGTTTCAGCAATAAAAATGACGATTTCAAAGTAATAAAAATACTTTTATTAGCGTGTTATGTACGAACAAATATTAATTAATAAAAATCAATTAAAGTATACAGGAAGAGCACAAATAATGACTCTTTAAATAAGAAAAAAAAATATATAAAGAAAACTCAGTTAAAACATATATAAAATATATAAAACTTATAAATACGTTAAGCGGTGATCTGTACAGAAACGTTTAATAAAATTACAGTCGAGTAACAAATTAAAACTTCAACTTTATGTGCCATTTCATAAATTATTTCTTAAATGAACCAAATTAATGTTTTACGACCTCATGTATGATTAATTGTAAATAAATTAAAATACAGTATAATTAAAACTAACAATTAACAAATAAAATTGTTTATAGTNACACGTTTAAAGTTTTTTTTCTACAAAATATTAGAAAATTCTTACTAATGCCTAATCAACAATGCCTGTACCATGCAAAATGCCTTTTGCATCTTTATGTAATTTAAAAAAGTGTCAAAAAAAAAACGATTTTTCTGAACCGGATAAACTCTCGTTATACCTTAATATACTGTGCGGACCAAAATTGTCTCCCCTACCCTTAAACTTTTAAACGGATGAATTTTTTGAAAATTCCAAAAGTGACTTTGAATTAGACTAAAAATAATATCATTTGACCATTTTGTTTCACCATAAGTGTTTACTATTTTGTCGTGAGGCCAAAAGAAGCATTTTTTTTTAAATAGAACATCTTATATATTTTTCAATATTTCGATTCCTTATTGAATTCTAATCAAATTTTATTTGAAACATTTTTCTAACTTTAACCGTTTTTTTAAATAAAGGGTGTTCAAAAAGGAACGTGCTTGGAGTTGGCTATGATATCGAAAAGGTATAGCGAGATTAATTCGATATACAGGAAGTCTCTCTGTTTACATTTTCGGTGACAGATATCATAACCCATATTTTATAATTAATAATAATTTATTAATTACTGAAGGATGATTACCTCGTCTGGATATTTTTCCCTAAACTCCTCAAAGCAGTGCTCCAAAGTAGAAATCTTTAACCTTTTAATGAAAATAATTGACGCAGATAAACGTCTTCTGTTATAAAGTGAATTCCTTGATAAAAAGCAATGAAAACTGCTATGAAAATTAGCATTATATCAAAATGCCGGAAAACTCGAATAACAAGAACCGTTAACGTTTAAATTCAAAATATAACCTCAAAAACGTACATGTCATCAGGCCCTGATGATCAGGGCGGCATTTGTCTGAATTCAAATACGACATACGTTTTGACAGCCATAGCCAACTCCAAATACATTCCTTTTTGAACATCCTTTATTAAGTTCTTGAATAGTCTCTTTATGCAAAACAGATACATGATTATGATGGCGATTAATATAATATTATGACTTATAACTGACAACACATTACAATTTTTGTTTCTTAAGAACTTAAAATGGTTTAGCAAATGAGAGAGAATAACTTTTTAATGATGCGAACTTATGGAGATAGAGCACGAGAAGAGATAATTTATTTAAAAATGAAATTAAAAAAAAAATCTTATTTTGTTTTAAGTTTTTAAAAAACAAAAATTGTGAAATGAATTAGATGCCAAAAATTTCAAAATGTCATTCGTAAGTCATAATATTAAATTAATCGTCATGTATTTTAAATAAAATTTGTTTAGAATTCAATAAGGAATCGAAATATTGAAAAATACAGAATGGTCTGAATTTAAAGACAAAGAATTTAACCACATATCCTACGTCCAAAAATAATGTAAAAATGTCATATTAACTATATTCCAATAAACAAATCGTTACAAAATTACAGGGTGTTAAAGCTTTATTAGAAAACTCAAATTTTATTAATTTCTTTAGAACTATTTGATATATTTAAATGAATTTTGGCACGTTAAGACAAATAATCTAGACACATCTTTTTATGTAAAAATATTATTTTTAATTTCACCAATGACGTACATACAAATATATTTCTGTAGAATTTTAATAAAAAAAATATTACGCCGCTAATTTTTTTCAAGGTAAAAATTATCTCTGGAATCCTTGTTCAATTAAAAAAAAAGCTCATTTGATTTTTTTTCGTCCGACTCACTGTTTTCGAATAAAAAAATAAGCATTGCAATGGTAATTTTGATTCTCGATTAAAACCAATACTTTATACCAGAGGTTATCAAAGTGATCGATATCGATTCTCAGAGGTCGATATAATACAATTAGGAGTCGATCCGGTCTAACGGGTCGACAAAATATTTCTTAGAAAAGTCGCGTATGTGCGAACACCCCTAGAAAAATAACATTTTTTTTATAGAAAAAGTCGATAAGAAAATTGCCAAATTTTTAGGGGTCGATGATCAAAGAAATTTGGCGGCCCCTACTTTATGCCCGTGTAAAATAACGTGTATTCAAACGGCTGTCATTTTTTTTCTGAAAATGGTGAGTCGGACAAAAAAAGTCAAGTAAGCTTTTTTCTTCTAAACTGAACAAGGATTCCAGAAATAATTTTCATTTTGAGAAAAATTAGCGGCGTAGTAATTTTTTTTCATTACAGTTATTGTGCAGAAATGTGTCTGTACACACACGTCACTGATGGAATTAAGAATATTTTTTACATAACAAGACGCGTCTAGATTACCTGTTCAAACGTGTTAAATTTCATTTAAATATCTCAAGTGGCTGTAAAAGTATTAATAAAATTGAATTTTTTAATAAAACATTAACATTAACCTGTAACTTTGTAACGAAGCTTTATTGGAATATAGTAAATACGACATTTTTACATTGTTTTTAAAACGTAGAATACGTAGTTAAATTATTTTCCTTTAAATTCGAATCACCCTGTATTGATTGGTGATTCACAATATATCCAACAAATTTGAATCACATGTGCACTTTTAAATAAAACGTCGATTTATCGAAAAAAAATACAATAAAAGTCCAGAAAAAAAACATTTTTTAATAATTCAATAGCAAGAAGGCGGAATGTTTGAACTAGTGCGGCGAAATTGAATTCAAAGAGTCCAAGCTTGCTTACAAGTCGATGGAATCAACTATGAACATCTTTTGCAGAAATAAGTAAAATACCATGTTATATACTTTAAGAATTTTTAATTCATTTCCTGTTGAACCTTTATTATACATATATTTTTTTTTCAACAAATCGACTTCTTATGTAAAAGTACACATGTGGTTAAAATTTGTCAAATAAATTGTAAATCACCCTGTATAAGGTAAATGATAACCTTTGAGGCATATTTTTGACTGTAATCGCATTAGTTACACTTGGCGCAAATAAAGTTTGCGTTCTTTCTACATTGTCCATATCTTTTAATCAGTTGTTGAATACTCAACCAAATAATTTTTGTCATTGAATCGTGATTGTTCTGTCATTTTGGCTGAAATTTCTTCATAGTACAATTTTATTTCATAAATAAAGCAAAAATTATAAAAATAAATACAGTAAAGCTCGGTTAGAGCGTATCCGACGGGACCTTAAAAATAAGTACTTTATATCAAACGTATTTAATAACGATATCCATTTATACACAATTCTTAGCGGCGGGGACTTTTTTTTATACGTTATAATCGTGGATTCGAATTAAGCGTATAAATTATAAGTGAGTTTTACTGTGGAAGTATTTTATAATAATAACAGTATAAACTTGATAATACGGATCAATTAAAACACACGTCACCCGGATTACCGAGAACCTGGACTAATGTGACATTTTATGTTGTTATAGATGAACACAAAAAACCACCTTAACATTAATACATACATGTATTTGTAAAATCAATATTTAATGATATATGTATATTTTAATATATTTAGTATAATGGCTTATACTCTTATATGGTGTACATACATACAGGGTGAAAATTTAAAAATGAACAGTATTTAATATATTTTTAACTGATGACACTATGACAAAAAAAAAACAAACGAAATCCGATTTATAGAGAATCCGGTTTACCGAGTCTATACTGTATAATAATAAATTTATTTGTCGTTACTTATTTTTACAAGCTCGTAGTCGTGAAATACACGCATCCCCTAAAAAGAACTCTATGCACTAATTGGTTAATTGAATATTGCAAAACTCAAAATCCTTTGGATATTGGAAAAAAAATGAGGTAACATGAAAATAAAGAAGAAAAAATTAGACATAAAAAGATTTTTCAATGAAAAATAATCAAATTGTACTAGATCTGGTCATTACATTTGCTTCTTTCTGTTCTATTTAAAAATATGAAAAAGAAATAATAAAACTAAGCTTGCACAAGGAATGTGTAATAGATCTCGTTTCAAACTGGATATAAATAGTTACAGCTTGGAACTGATTCTTATAGAAAATTGAAATCCAATTTTTCAATAACATTGTTTTCAAAAATATAACAGAAAAAATATACACGCACTATATGTATATACTAGGTTTAAAAAAATATATATACGTACGCCTGCAGTAATTTGGGCTCCTCTTCGTGGATGATTTGGATGTAGGGATGAAGCCACAATCAACTGGATAATGAACACAATAAAATAGCATACGGTACAGATGCCAGTGTTAACCAATTCCTAAAAAAATTACAATGTAATTGCCAATCCACTATGTAAACATTATTGTAAATTACAATTGTGTATCAAAAAAATATTGTTTACTCACCGTGAGTATCCAATTTATGGGAAAAGTGAGAGCTTCCCGTATACCTAACAAATAAATGAAAATCCATATAATGGTTCCGATAAAACTGACTGTAACAACGAATAGGAAAAAATGCGATCCTCCAAAGTAAGCGGGAGATCCCAAAGCCATACAAAATATGCCCAAGACCTAAAAACAAACAAACAAAATTACATTCTTCATAAGTCAATGGGTTATATATAGCATTAACCGTCCTAAATCACCTGTCGCTCTTCTCCGACAATCTATATGTCCATTTAAAAGACTTTTAACGGTACCAAAATCGCTGGTAAATAGATGGTTTGAACTAGTACCCAAATAGAAGTCGCTGAACTTTTCTCGGTATTGTTTAAGGAACCTTGTCACGCACGCCAATTCCGCAATAGCAATTTCATTTTTATATTACTATAACCACTTTCTCTCATACCTCTCTTGTAATCTTAAATATTTGAAGATGTTGAATGATTGAAATTTCTTACATTTCTCCGTTATTTATTAGATAATTTGTCTGTCGTTTTCGTTGATTATTTTTAGAAATTTGTTTAATTTTGGAATCATAACATGGATTTCCTCCAGGAACCAGCCTTTATCCATGAAATCCAATAATTATTCGTTATTCTTCTGTTACTTAAGTGTCCAGTTATTAATCGAATCTCATTACTGACTTTGTTAAATTATTCGTCCATGTAATATGTTGCCGTAATAGGCACAAAACGTACAGCATACATTCTTTACTTTCTATGCATGGTATGTAAAAATAGATAATTGCAACATGCGTTGGCGATATAATGAAAACAGCGCTAAGAATGATTGAAAATGAAAATATGCATGGACCTTTACAGGTGATCTCAAAAAGTGTTTCGAATTAAATATATAACTATTTTTTCTGGGTTAATAGGACAAATTATTCCTTCTTTTTTCAACAAAATCTCGAAAATAGATCAGTTGGCAATGTAACAAAAGACATCGAGCCAAGTAGTAAAAAGTTTTTTTTAATGAAAATCATGTCATGAAATTGAAAAATTATAACATCCTGTATAAGAAATTAATTCAAATATATTATATATTTAGATTTAGGTAGTGTGGTCAAAAAACTAAACATCTAGAGACCGATTTTACTTTCATTAATATTCCTGTAGGATTGTCGATATCAATTTTTATTTAAATCATTCTTAATGTACTCTGACTTGTCGTTTTCCTCATTTTCCTATTCCTAGAACAGTGGAAAAGACTGACGTATTGAAAATTACATAAATAAAAACTCTTGTTAATTTAGCGCCAATCTTCGAAACNAGTGCCGAAAAGTGCAACCAAAGGAAAACGCTATAAGATTAGATACATTATTGACATCTATCAGAGTTGAATGCGTCAAGTTAGCTGCTTCATATTTGATTTCGATTCAAATAAAATACAATCAAATGCCTCCTGTAGGAAGAAGGAAAAGTAAATTCGTTTGCAATCAACCTCTGCGATCTACATTCTACGTCTGTCTACTATATACGTGTCTGAAAAGACAACAATTTAAGCTAAATTTCCATATGCAATGGAGTCAATCAACGGTTTAACTTGTAGAAATTGCTGAACTCGCATAAACAATGGCGCTATTAATACTTATATTTTTATAGAAATCCAATTTTAGACAAAAATTTATGTGGATTAGTTATAACCAAATATCAACACGTTTTGTAATATTTCTGTTTGCCTAAAAAGAAAAATCGACACGTTGACGTAACAACGAATTTGCCTTTTATAGCCACGATTCGGATTCGCTTCAAACACCCACCTTTAGTCGATTCAAGAAATAAACATGCAGGAAAAGTAGGTGTGCACCTAACCTACGGATCTCAATGTTTGAATCAAAGACTGAAATGGTGATGGTACTTACGTCACCACAGTTTCAGCAGATATCTATTTGTAATAAAACGAACGAAAGAAGAAATTCTAGTTGTTGACTTAATAAAGAGTCCCATATGGACGACGCTACATTTCAAAGTCAATTTCTAAATTATCAACGATAATATTTAATTAATTGGAGTCATAAGGTCGCGTTCACAATCCTGGTATTGCGCCCACGAAATTAGAAGAAATTAAATTATTATGTTAATACAAGGCGCAGTTGATTTTTGAGGTATCTGATAAAAATAACAGTTACATTTTTAACAATGAAATGATGCATTTGTTTATCTAACGATGTGCAATTATAGTCATTTGTAACTAAATAAATACCATCGTTTTTCAGAAAAATAAAAATGAATAACCATTTGTCGAGGCGAATAATGAAATATCACTTTTTCTCAGTCGATTTCCAACATAATTTACCTAAAATTTACTACTGATGGCTTATCAATATCGAACAAGTCGTGAAATATTCATATTTTTATCATATATGACAATTTCAAGGTGTTGCTGTTTAAGGTATCGGGTGTCTTCTTGGAAATATTTTAATATATTTTAAGAAAAAACTTAAATTACAGACGGAAGTGACGTAATAGGAAGAACTTTTGCCGTAGGTCGGTTTTTGCGTAAGACCTTTGTAGGAAACTGCAATAATAGACCTTAATTTCTTTCAACATTTTCAGGTAATACGAGTATAACAAGAGAAACTCTCTTAATAACCCCATTGTATGTGTTCAGAAAACTGCGATGAACGGTCACTGTCGAGATGACATATTTTTAGGACAATCTATTATTAGATTGACGCGTTTTAAATCAGGATTCCAGCTTTTCGTATCTGGACTCATGGAAAGGCAACGACAATTTATTTGTTCAGTTTTTTTTTCTTTTCACAGAAATTTCCTTAATATAACGAAAGTTGTATTGTGTTGAGTTAGTGGGAAACACGCCTTAATGCGAACACAATGTTCCATAAACAAAGAATTTTCCAATTTCCATACTGGGGCCGGGTTTGTTCGTCTTTTTTCCATTTGGCTAGATGCGCGCTCGATCATGAACAAATCAATGTTGATCGTTGCAAATTCGATGGACAGCAACACTTTTAACGTTCAACGCTATTGACCCTGCACATTTTACTATACAGGGTGACTCATTTTTAAAATAATTACATCATAAAAATTTATTCTCGTGTATGAGATATGCTTGAACAAATCAGAAAAGAAATATATCGGTTTTCTAGTATTATCTGATTAATCATTAAGAAGATAATGATGAAATCGAAAATGTCTATTTTTTCTGGCCCGCAACATTAGGATGTGGTCCTCTCCTAAACAGTAACTACGGTTAATGACACTTCCGATACATTCTGGTTGCGTGGTCGATTGTATGTTGAGAAGCCGCACCTGCAGTTTCGTTTTAAAACCAGGTCAAACAGCTCGATGGGCCCGAAAACCGTTTCAAAATATTTTCATTCCATATGGGGCCTTTATCAAAAAAGAATACTCTGAAATGCGGGGGAAATTCGCAATTTTAATGAGGAAAACCCGTTAAAGAAAATCAACCTTCACTAATAGTTTCTATTCAATTAAGCCGGTCTGTTTAATGGCCGTCTGAAATTAGTAGGTAATCTAGATCTGGAAATTAGATTTTCAAACTACTGAGTGTGCATTATCGGACCGTTAGGTATATCGGACATTAATGGCGGCCCAATGCCTATGTACAGTTTTAATTATGGCACTAGCGACAGTTAGGTTAAGATAACCATCTCGTTTCACTTTAAAAGCTTCTTCAAGATTGAAAATTCGAACGACAAAACTTGGGTTTAAATTTTTTATATAGTTTGTTCACTTCAGCTATAGTTGGCCTACGAACCATTCAATTACCTCATTAAAAATTCAATTATATTTAGAACACCCTGTGAATCCAAACATAACACTCAAAGAATTCATGGAAGAACACACTAGTTTATGTCAAATTTATACAGAGTAAGGTCCATGAAAGAAATGTCTTTAATTTCATGACCTACCTCGTTTTAAAATGTCATAATACAATCGAAACAAACTTTTTATAAATTGTTTTGACCACACTGTTAAACGCCTCTAGTAAAGTACCCAAGTATTTAACAGTTATTAGAAATATACCAGTTGTTTACTCTTGCCGTAGTCAATTAGCATTTTGGCGTAGAAAACCAAAACAGTTGCTACAGGTACCAAAACAAGAAATTAAGGTCATTCAAATTGGTTCCTTTATATTCTTTCTAAACAACCAAATTTTTTTACTTACAAATTCGGCAATTTTTAACAATCCTGGAGTGGTTTTGAAGTAATCCAAATTTATTTTAATCCAGGCCAAAGGCTGTTCGGAACCACCTTGCTGCGTTTTATTTGGTGCAGCGTTGTTGTTGGGCGCTTCTTGTACATTCACCACGGTCTCCGTCATCATTCGGCCGGTTTTTTTTCACACAAATCGAAAATTTTCGTAAATATTCGACCAGCGGTAGGTACCCACCACTACGAAACACCTGTTTGGTTCTAGAATAAAACACGAACACGCCGCGATTCGACCTTTTATTTGTTCGTGTAAAAATAAACAAACGATACGGCGTAGAGGAGTTGTTGATTCTTACTGGCGGCAACGCCTGTTGCACGGGCTGGATGAAAGGTGAGACTGCTACGGAGAAGGCCGCCAAGTATTATAAAATCGTTGAATAACATGCGGCCGCTGCGACAGCGGCGGAGAAAATGAGGACGTACCTATTGGTGTTTTTTAAAAGACGTGTGGACAGTTTATTACTCTTATTTTAGATCGGTGGTTCTCAAACTGTGAAACGTAAAATTATCAGAAATAGATACATTAGTTATAAACTGCTGGTTCAATTGCGCTCAGTTTTCGATTTATCTCTTGTTAGCTTTACTACGAGGGTTACTCAATTAAAACCCACTTTTAGGTTGTAATTAAAGCTGATTCAACAGGCTTGATTTATCGCCTTGTGATTTATATCTTTTATAAGCAATATAGTTAAATATGAACTCAGAATGAGTAAATGTAACACAAAAATCAGTTTTTACATTCTCAGCTCCAAAAATAAAATTGTTATCTTATATTCATTATTTTCAGATTCCTTAATTCTAACGTAAATGAAAAAATAAACATATTTGACAAGAAATCTATTGTAGTACATAATTTTTTTAAGTACATCATACATAAATTGGTTGTTTTTGTAAACAATCGATTTATACATGATGATTTACCCATGATGATCCAATACATTTATAAATTCAAATTACTACCCTGTTTTAAAAGTATTAAGTGGAAAATATTTCTATTCAGCTCGATGATATGACGAAACGTGTTAACGGCCCCAATAGAAATATTTTCTTTAAGATTACATATATTTTTTTAAATTCGTAAATGAAACGTTGTGCGACAGACACATGGACCTACTACAGCTAAGAAAAAAAGCAATTTTGTTCGCTTTAGGGTAAAAAAACCGTCAACGATTGTCAATAGATATAACCTATTGCCAATCATTGACAATAACCATATGGTGTTTTATTTTGCGAGATTGAACCAAATATTTTATCTCGTAATAAAAAAATCTTTTTAGTTAGTCTTAATTAGGTTGCCTTATGTAAATAGAACCTAACCTTAAGATACTATCTTAACACTATGTACAGTGAGCTCGACACCTATACTGGAGAGTGCACTCAATGCTAAATAAACGTCCCTGATTAGAAAAGGACGGTTTAATATTTTCGAGTCCAAACCTATCTTTGTCTGACTTATTGACAATATTTGAAAAAAAAAGGATAGGTTTGGACTCGAAATGCCCTCTCACTCTGCCCAAACTATTCCGTAAGAGTGCACACTCCAGTATAGGTGTCGAGCTCACTGACTATGTATGTGTCGCAGGCAAATGGTTATTTCAGGCATATAGCTTTTGCCTAGGCAGATAGTATTTGACTGGGCAAATGATTAACCGTTATGATATATTATTTACCTAATCAAATTTATTTATTCATCATTCAATTCAATTATCAATAATTTATTATTTGCCTGACCAACTTTTAGGCAAATTATGATCAACGACTTATTTAATGTGAAGCGCCATCTAATTATCTTTTATGATATAATATTTTTGATGTTGACATTTGGCGCTTGATTTTTGATTTTTGATATTATTTTAAAACATTAGACGTAAGAGTTCGTTAATTTTGTTCTCGCTATTCTTGTAAGAGAAAGGGCAGTGCTCTCTGTTTAAAATCAAATTAAAAATAAAGCAGTATACATTACAGGTATATGTCTGATTAGAAATTGTTATTATTCAAAGTACATAGGAGGGCGAATAAGGTAAATAATTCCCAGTATATAATAATATGTCAATATGTATTTTTGTAACTTTTAGATGAATTTTATTCTCTATTAAACGAAAAATATAAGAATAACACTGTGAAAAAATCCTGGGACAAAAAAAAATAGTCAGTGTAATTGAAATTTTGAAAGAGTTTAATAGAAAAATATCAGCTGGTGAGGCAACACTGAGAACCGAAAAATATTTGGCATCTATATATGAAATTATGGAAATATCAGGCGTATCTAAAGTGATATTGCAAAGGAAAAGTGAAGAAAATAACATCGTTTATTTGGTACCATTTGAAGATTTTTTCGGACGAATTTATGAATGCCACAAAGCTCTTGGTCACGGAGGACGGGATAAAATGTTGCACAATTTAAAAAGCAAATATTGGATACCTCGATTGTCTGTAGAAATATATCTTCAACTGTGCCACTGTGCAGTGTAACATGAAAAGACACAAAAGCATAAAGGTCTTGTGATAAAGCCAATTATATCGACAGATTTCAATGAAAGGGTTCATATTGATCTAATGGACTTTCAATCGTGTTCCGACGGTGAATTCAAATGGTTAATGAATTACCAGGATCACTGTACAAAATTTCTATACTTGAAACCATTGCAGACAAAAGAAGTAGCATTTCAGTTGTTACAAATATTTTTAACACAAGGGTCACCAGCAATACTACAGTGACAATGGACGGGAATTCACAGCCGGAATAATTAGGGAGTTAATGTGTCTTTGGCCAACATATAAAATAATTCATGGCAGATCAAGATATCCTCAAAGCCAAGGCGCAATAGAAAGATCTAATCAAGATGTGGAACAGCTTCTTCGTGCTTAGATGAGTGAAAATAATTCTACTAGTGGGCTGTCACTTTGTTCAATGGCAGAAAAATATTGCTTATCATAGAATTATTAAAAGGTCTCCATATAAATGTCTTTACGGATCTGATCCAAAAATAGGTTTATCTTCCTCCAATATGCCTATAGAAGTTATTGAAAAAATCGTGACAGAAGAAGACTTAGAAACTATCAATTTGGAGCAACAAAACAATTTTACTCAGGATATTAATAAGAATATTTTGTTTTCATCTTTTCAAGTAAATAAGCAAACTGGTCAAAATGCAGACAATTTTCATGAAAATGTAATTAGCGAGAAACATAATCATAAAATATTCAGCGAGCAAAACATATTTCTCGAAGAAATACGGATAACAAATCGGGTCTTAGGGATCCCAGAAACTGCTAGCATGGATTATATTCTTGCATCCGATATCAACATGGCCTATGACGATGTGAAAGCAAACAATTATTGCTGCGTCTGTGAAAGAATAACAACAGATTTGATTAAATGTGATCAATGCAAAAATGACGTACATAGTTCTTGTGGTAACTCTTCTAAAAATAATGCTTATATTTGCGGTAGTTGCAAAGAAGAACACTTTGTTCAAGCTCAAAGATTAGAATCATACAGGGGACAAAACGTGGCAGCAAATTATATGATGAAATTAAGCAAATCTGTCTTTAGTGCATTAAATATTGGAGAAACAATTGTTCTTGCAGTGCCGAAATACGATCGAGGCCCCCTAGATAAAAAAAATAGAGGGTATAATACTTGACATAAGAAATGATGTTTACCAAATTGGTACTAAAAGTGGCATTCTTAAAAACTGGTTTACGCGAAATGAACTAATTCCTGTTTCATCGTTATATTTTTGTAGTGACGATATTCCAAAAAAACAGAATCTTATCATTACGGGAAGCATCTTCAGAAATATCGCAATTTTCAGGACAACGATACAAAAAATGTCTCTGTCAGCCAAATAAAAAACAGTGCGGAACAAAACGTTGTACTTGTTTTAAAAATAATGTTATGTGCAATAGCCGCTGCCATCAGTCTTTAACATGTACGAATAAATAATTTTTTTCAAAACATTTTCATTTGGTTATGTATATGATAAAGTAGTACGTTAATAAAGTTGTTTTTATGTTTATTTCTAATTTTGGGTGTTACACTTTATGCCTAAAAAGCTGTCGGGCATATAACTTTTTCCTAGGCAAATGGTATTTGACTAGGCAAATCATTTAATAACTACAAGTTTAATCATTTGCCCAGTCAAATACTATCTACTTAGGCAAAAGCTATATGCCTGAAATAACCATTTACCTGCGACATATGTATGGCATCAAATATTTTCTGCTGCTATACATACATCTATCTAATACTATATTAATAGAAAAAAAATATAAAAAAACTTTTTTAATATAATAATAATAACTACCGTAAGTATAATCTGTTTTTGAGTTTTTGGTCCTGATGTCATAAAAGACAAAAAAATAACGAAGTCATGTCGAAGCTTTTTTTTTCAAACGTTTTGGGAAAAAGTCATTAGTGACAATTCGAATTTCATTTTATTAATTAAATTTAGTCTTTTATTAAGTTTTTAGGGAACTCAATATTTACTTATTGAGGATTTCAAAAATTTAATTAATGAAATTAAATTCGAATTGTCACTCATGACTTTTCCTCAAAAAAATAAAAATAATAACCGATATGACATTTTTTGACACATTTCACATCTCATCCATTTTACTACTGTTGAACAAGAATAGTTTTCAATGACGTCAGGGCCAAAAGCTCAAAAACAGACTATAGAATCACACTTTATGTACGACAATTCAGAAAAAATTAATTGCACAAAAGTAGATATATGATAATTCCCTTGATGACGTCAAACTATTAAATTTTTTTCAAAAAACAATTGCAAAATTGTCCTACACGTAAGTTCTTAATTACAAAAAACATATCAGAATAAAAATTCAATAAAGAGACCTGTATTTCACATTTTTATATGTAACAAAAATGGGAAATACTGGTTTCTTTATTGAATTTTTATTAATAATGCTAAAGAAAAAAATAAATTACAAATCGGTGTCATACCAAGCGGCTACTTGGTTGTTGTCCTGCGGAGGCGTGGGGAGCTGATCAATGTTGTCAAAATTTAGATCCGTCTCGGCCCCGGTCACGTCCATGGCGTCTAAGGGCGAGCCGATATCCATTGTCTGGATATTTATGGGTATCTGGTCATAGCCTGTCAAATCATTGATATTATTTCTACAGCAACTAGTAGTGTTGTAAACGGTTTTTATCTACGCATGCTTAACAAATTTAAAATAATGAATAATATTAATTTAACTCTCGTTCGTTGAGCCTTGATGAACTCTGTCATTGTTAGTTGAAATGTGGTCCAATTTCAATAGGATATGGGATTTAATATGCTATGTAATTACCTATTGGGTGTTTAGTTTTTATAGATAATAAAAACTTAACAGTCTCTATGGTAATATAATTTCAACACAATAATAACTCCGTCTTATGTTTTTACGTTATATGTCCAAATCAGATTTTTTCAAAGGAAGTATACAGAGAATGAGGAAACGAAGAAAATTTAGTTTTGGCAGGTTTGCTGTACAAATTGTTGTTGAATTAAAGTTAGAATTATATTTTTTTGTAAAAGAATATATCCCCTTTATACCTCCTTTTATTTAATATAATAAAATTCCGAATCTCATTGATATTTGGACCACTAATACACAGGTCACCGTCCAATTACCTTGTTGTTGATAAGGCCTGCCAGCATGGCTACTGTGAACACTCGGAGGACCTTGGTTATACATATTATCATNAGAAATTGTTATTATTCAAAGTACATAGGAGGGCGAATAAGGTAAATAATTCCCAGTATATAATAATATGTCAATATGTATTTTTGTAACTTTTAGATGAATTTTATTCTCTATTAAACGAAAAATATAAGAATAACACTGTGAAAAAATCCTAGGGACAAAAAAAAATAGTCAGTGTAATTGAAATTTTGAAAGAGTTTAATAGAAAAATATCAGCTGGTGAGGCAACACTGAGAACCGAAAAATATTTGGCATCTATATATGAAATTATGGAAATATCAGGCGTATCTAAAGTGATATTGCAAAGGAAAAGTGAAGAAAATAACATCGTTTATTTGGTACCATTTGAAGATTTTTTCGGACGAATTTATGAATGCCACAAAGCTCTTGGTCACGGAGGACGGGATAAAATGTTGCACAATTTAAAAAGCAAATATTGGATACCTCGATTGTCTGTAGAAATATATCTTCAACTGTGCCACTGTGCAGTGTAACATGAAAAGACACAAAAGCATAAAGGTCTTGTGATAAAGCCAATTATATCGACAGATTTCAATGAAAGGGTTCATATTGATCTAATGGACTTTCAATCGTGTTCCGACGGTGAATTCAAATGGTTAATGAATTACCAGGATCACTGTACAAAATTTCTATACTTGAAACCATTGCAGACAAAAGAAGTAGCATTTCAGTTGTTACAAATATTTTTAACACAAGGGTCACCAGCAATACTACAGTGACAATGGACGGGAATTCACAGCCGGAATAATTAGGGAGTTAATGTGTCTTTGGCCAACATATAAAATAATTCATGGCAGATCAAGATATCCTCAAAGCCAAGGCGCAATAGAAAGATCTAATCAAGATGTGGAACAGCTTCTTCGTGCTTAGATGAGTGAAAATAATTCTACTAGTGGGCTGTCACTTTGTTCAATGGCAGAAAAATATTGCTTATCATAGAATTATTAAAAGGTCTCCATATAAATGTCTTTACGGATCTGATCCAAAAATAGGTTTATCTTCCTCCAATATGCCTATAGAAGTTATTGAAAAAATCGTGACAGAAGAAGACTTAGAAACTATCAATTTGGAGCAACAAAACAATTTTACTCAGGATATTAATAAGAATATTTTGTTTTCATCTTTTCAAGTAAATAAGCAAACTGGTCAAAATGCAGACAATTTTCATGAAAATGTAATTAGCGAGAAACATAATCATAAAATATTCAGCGAGCAAAACATATTTCTCGAAGAAATACGGATAACAAATCGGGTCTTAGGGATCCCAGAAACTGCTAGCATGGATTATATTCTTGCATCCGATATCAACATGGCCTATGACGATGTGAAAGCAAACAATTATTGCTGCGTCTGTGAAAGAATAACAACAGATTTGATTAAATGTGATCAATGCAAAAATGACGTACATAGTTCTTGTGGTAACTCTTCTAAAAATAATGCTTATATTTGCGGTAGTTGCAAAGAAGAACACTTTGTTCAAGCTCAAAGATTAGAATCATACAGGGGACAAAACGTGGCAGCAAATTATATGATGAAATTAAGCAAATCTGTCTTTAGTGCATTAAATATTGGAGAAACAATTGTTCTTGCAGTGCCGAAATACGATCGAGGCCCCCTAGATAAAAAAAATAGAGGGTATAATACTTGACATAAGAAATGATGTTTACCAAATTGGTACTAAAAGTGGCATTCTTAAAAACTGGTTTACGCGAAATGAACTAATTCCTGTTTCATCGTTATATTTTTGTAGTGACGATATTCCAAAAAAACAGAATCTTATCATTACGGGAAGCATCTTCAGAAATATCGCAATTTTCAGGACAACGATACAAAAAATGTCTCTGTCAGCCAAATAAAAAACAGTGCGGAACAAAACGTTGTACTTGTTTTAAAAATAATGTTATGTGCAATAGCCGCTGCCATCAGTCTTTAACATGTACGAATAAATAATTTTTTTCAAAACATTTTCATTTGGTTATGTATATGATAAAGTAGTACGTTAATAAAGTTGTTTTTATGTTTATTTCTAATTTTGGGTGTTACACTTTATGCCTAAAAAGCTGTCGGGCATATAACTTTTTCCTAGGCAAATGGTATTTGACTAGGCAAATCATTTAATAACTACAAGTTTAATCATTTGCCCAGTCAAATACTATCTACTTAGGCAAAAGCTATATGCCTGAAATAACCATTTACCTGCGACATATGTATGGCATCAAATATTTTCTGCTGCTATACATACATCTATCTAATACTATATTAATAGAAAAAAAATATAAAAAAACTTTTTTAATATAATAATAATAACTACCGTAAGTATAATCTGTTTTTGAGTTTTTGGTCCTGATGTCATAAAAGACAAAAAAATAACGAAGTCATGTCGAAGCTTTTTTTTTCAAACGTTTTGGGAAAAAGTCATTAGTGACAATTCGAATTTCATTTTATTAATTAAATTTAGTCTTTTATTAAGTTTTTAGGGAACTCAATATTTACTTATTGAGGATTTCAAAAATTTAATTAATGAAATTAAATTCGAATTGTCACTCATGACTTTTCCTCAAAAAAATAAAAATAATAACCGATATGACATTTTTTGACACATTTCACATCTCATCCATTTTACTACTGTTGAACAAGAATAGTTTTCAATGACGTCAGGGCCAAAAGCTCAAAAACAGACTATAGAATCACACTTTATGTACGACAATTCAGAAAAAATTAATTGCACAAAAGTAGATATATGATAATTCCCTTGATGACGTCAAACTATTAAATTTTTTTCAAAAACAATTGCAAAATTGTCCTACACGTAAGTTCTTAATTACAAAAAGCATATCAGAATAAAAATTCAATAAAGAGACCTGTATTTCACATNTTTTATTAATAATGCTAAAGAAAAAATAAATTACAAATCGGTGTCATACCAAGCGGCTACTTGGTTGTTGTCCTGCGGAGGCGTGGGGAGCTGATCAATGTTGTCAAAATTTAGATCCGTCTCGGCCCCGGTCACGTCCATGGCGTCTAAGGGCGAGCCGATATCCATTGTCTGGATATTTATGGGTATCTGGTCATAGCCTGTCAAATCATTGATATTATTTCTACAGCAACTAGTAGTGTTGTAAACGGTTTTTATCTACGCATGCTTAACAAATTTAAAATAATGAATAATATTAATTTAACTCTCGTTCGTTGAGCCTTGATGAACTCTGTCATTGTTAGTTGAAATGTGGTCCAATTTCAATAGGATATGGGATTTAATATGCTATGTAATTACCTATTGGGTGTTTAGTTTTTATAGATAATAAAAACTTAACAGTCTCTATGGTAATATAATTTCAACACAATAATAACTCCGTCTTATGTTTTTACGTTATATGTCCAAATCAGATTTTTTCAAAGGAAGTATACAGAGAATGAGGAAACGAAGAAAATTTAGTTTTGGCAGGTTTGCTGTACAAATTGTTGTTGAATTAAAGTTAGAATTATATTTTTTTGTAAAAGAATATATCCCCTTTATACCTCCTTTTATTTAATATAATAAAATTCCGAATCTCATTGATATTTGGACCACTAATACACAGGTCACCGTCCAATTACCTTGTTGTTGATAAGGCCTGCCAGCATGGCTACTGTGAACACTCGGAGGACCTTGGTTATACATATTATCATAGGCTTGTTCGGGACTCAAAATATCCTAAAAGTTTCAAACAAAAAAAAAGAAAAACTAAACAAAAAGTCTACAAAATATAAAAAAATTTCTTCTAAAAAGAATAACAAATGTGCGTCCATGCAGACCTAAATTTAACCTTTTCTCGAAACTTCTTCTTACCTGAAAATCTGTGCCCATGCCCAGATCAGGGTTCCATAACGTTTCTTCTCTAAATAACGAACTCGACAGTTCCATTGAGAGTCTCTTCTTGTAATCTTGTGGTTTATCTTCGGACATTCTGAATAAAACTGCAGCGGCATATGTAGCTACGCCTAAATATTTCACGTTCTTTCAATACGAAACTTTTAAGATATTTATATTCACCTTCATTACGCGAATGCAAAAGTTCGGTTAATGGTGCCGTAGCTCCTTGCTGTTCAATCATGTCGGCTCCTTCTTTGTCTGCTGCTAGTTCGCAAAGAACACCAGCAGCCACACGTTGAATATTTTCGATATCGTTAAAGAGAAGCCGAACAAAAACTGGTACTACTCCCTGTTGTCTGATTTGTTCCCGATTGTAAAATTCCCTTGCCAAAATATGAAGGGCACCGACGGTGCCTTCAATAATTTCTTCCATTCGAACACCATCAGCATATGTTCCTGGTTGCTGACTGCCCCCACTTGCTAAACTTGCTCTCTATAAAATAAGTGAAAGTCAAAACCATGTAGATAAAAGTTATAATTCACTGACCCTCTGAGTGTCTTGATAAGCTCTCATTAATAACTGGACCAAATATTCAATAGCACATGATTCTCTTAATGGGGCAAAATTGTCTTGGCACAGCGCTAAGTTTCTTATCAAACCAATTACGGCTTTTACCAATGGCCAGCGAGAGGGCGGATTTAGCAAACGCACTATAACAGGTATTCCACCAACAAGCCTAAAAGGGAATAAATCAATCATAATGCATTCAGATTCTTTATTTAAATATAAACCATTTACCTGACTTGATTTTGGGCAAGTTCTGATTTGTCGTGTCGCGAAGTCAAGTGTCTTAGAGCACAAACGGCCGGTTCAGTAATTTCCTCGCGATCTCCCGCATTCATAATGGTTCGTACCAAAGCCGAAATACCATCAAATTGGCACACAGTTTCTTTGTTAAACTGATTGTTGCAAGTTAAGTTAGATAAAATACCTAAATGGAAAGGAATTATTAGAAATGAAAGCTACTGGTTTAATCTTTTAAATTTACCTGCAGCGCAAGTAACCACATTGACGTCGGACGAAGCTAATACTTGAACTAATGAAGACAGTAAAGAATCTAAACCGTTCACTTTTGTAGCAGCGTCCGAAAGATTTCTTAACGTCCATAGACAATTTTGAACGAGGCGCTGACTCGAATTACCCAAATGCATGGCTAAAGCCTGCATACCTCCAGCTTCCACAATGGCTGGTTTGTTACTGGAGCAAACAGACAAAACCTAACAGCATTAAATATTAATTTTTTGGATTTCTAAATGAAAAAGATATTCTCACCTTTAAGACTCTGGAAGTGGTCCATAATAGTTTTTCATAATTATAAGAACGCATAATCCGGACTAATTCCATTGGGCCCTGAGAAGCCAAAATGATCAATTTTGACTCTTGGTTTCCATAAGCTAGTATCTGAAGACAATCGGTGACAATCGCCAAAAATTTTGTATTGTTTCTTTGAAGAAGAGTGACCATTTTTTGCAGACCACCGGCAAGTCGGACGGCCATTTTTGAACCGTCTTGATGCAATAACAAATTATGCAAAGTGGTGATTGCATAGAACAGAACGCTTTCCACAGATGAACAGAGCAGCTTCACCAAAGCAGGTATTCCACCGCTCTTAAAAATCGCCAACAAACCTTGCCTGTGATGAGACAATTTGTGTAGGGTACCGACAGCACCTTTGGTCGTTTCGAGATCGTTTGAATTGGAAATGGCGCGTACCAATGCGGCTACCATTTGCGGACTATTCATTATCGCGTGTCTGGATGCCTCTTTTTTGGACAACTGATGTACCATCATCGCTGCCTGGGATACAACCACTTGATCTTCATCGTTTAGCAGTTTGATTAATTCGGGAATAGCTCTGGTGGCTAATTCGGCATCGTCTTGGTAGTTAATTAAGTTAACTACGGCGTGTTTTAGCATTTGACTGGGTTCAGCCAAACGTTGAACGGCCGTTTGGTGTTGTGGATCAAATTGAGTTGAAGGAATTTCAATACCTGTCAGGCAATTTTTTATAATATGAATCTGATAAAAGTTAAAAGATTGACGAACCTTCTTCTAAAGTTTCTGGAAACATGGCTCCTCTCACTCGATGGGCGCGAGTTGATATCAATTGGTTATTCATGTCATCGACTTGATCTTGAGTAAATCCTTGATATCCACCCTAAATTAAAATTGAAAAAGTTGTTGAAAATTCTAATTCACAATTCTCGTCATGCACATAAATCAAATTTAGTATTTAACGTTCTTCCAAAAAATAAATAAGTGAATACTTACTTGATCAAGGTCAAAGAGATCCATCTCTTCTTCCTCTTTTCCACTCAAAGACGGAACTTGAGTTTGAGCTCCGGAATGGATTCCAGAATCAGCTAAGTAGCTGCTTTGTTGCCACATAGCGGTTTGATCCTTGGAAATATCTCCTGGATTTTGATAGGACACTTATAAAGGGAAAAAAATGTGAGTAATATGTGATAGGGAAATCTTTAAAAAGTTATTTATACAAGAAATAAAATTTTTCTCCAAATGTCAATATTGAAATTTTCGTATGTATCTACTTGACTTGTTACTTTTCGAGTATATCCAGTAAAACAATATTCAAAGGTATTAAAATTATTCAAGGCATTACACTATAGAGGAATGAAAGTCAATATCAATGGCAACAGGTGGTGTGCGCCCTCCAAGCTAAACGAGGGCTGCACCACCCGATTTACGAACCCCACACACGACCGACTAGGTTTTTATCAACATCAAGCTCCACCCAACAAATATCAAACAATTTTTAAGCATTTAAATCGTTCTTTTATTACTAAATGTTAACAAAAAATAGCTATAGTTATATATGGGACAATATATTTCGGGTAAGTCGGCCCTTTTTTGTAAAACATAGGTAAAAAACGCATACAAAGAACAATCAGTATATAATTTGCTATTTATGCCAATCCGTGATGCAGTATATTGACCATATCCCAATTTAATGATGTTCTAAGTGACTTCGTAAAGATGCTTTACTGATCATCATAGACGGTCAATATGTCAATTGACAACAAAATTAATCGTCTCTAGATCCACTAAACGACACATCCTATAACACAGATTTAAAATATTCGTATTGAATAATTTCTTGATTACGATTACTCATTCCTGGCAATTTATCGATAATTATTTATAGATCATTTTTACCTAAATTTCATACAGAACTCCTATCTTTTTAGAAAGTAAGGATTGCCCAAATTATGTTTAAAAATATTCAGAATTCTTAGGTAAAGTACTTACTTGCCCTAGTTGGGTAGCTCATATCGGCTCGGAGTCAGATTAGTCACACCTGAAATGAAAACACATATTCTGAGAATCCATGTTTCTACTCGATTGTTGCTTCACAATTGGCCGGATATTTGACGAGTCATAAAAGGCAGCTACAATTTTAAGAGTAACGTAAAATTTCTAATTAGACCATCTTTGAACTAGAAACGCGACAACAACAAGAATAATACAAAGACATATTATAAACATTGCATCCCACGCACAAAGAAATATAGATACCTCCATATTGAAATCGTACACAAATCAATGAACCTCATTTTTAAAGCATGTTAAATCGCATTTAAAACTGATCATGTATCATATCACTTAAGAACCAATTACGGAATTACTCAATTAACTTACCTGAACACCAAATTTATTCAACTTGAATAGTAAATGGCACAATAAACAACAAATTTAAGAATTTTCTGTACCGCACCCGTTAACAAATTTCTCACCAGTTGGAGTTGCGCAATGTGTATAGCAATGTTGTCAATTGTCTAATAGGTTATTTAAATTCCAGGTAATTCACAAGTTTTTATTAATAATTATAGTTTAGAACACGGACAATAGATACATTCAGTGTTACTGAAATTTATATATTTTATTCTGGAAGTTAAAAAGCCAAAAAAAACTTTACTGAAAAGTGGCAACCTGCGCGCAAATCAATATAACTGTCATTTGGCGCTTCGAAGTATACAGCCAGGTATACATCCAAAAACCATTTAATTTATTTAATTATTAGTAAAATCGTTTATTTATATTATTTTTCGTCTTTATACTGAAAAATGTATGTCGTTTTTAATATAAAACGAATTGAAAATACAAGTTTTGCATTAAGAGTATTTTAAAATTGTATAATGGATTGCCTAAACTTCAGCATGTACTTCTTCAAAATTAATTATATCCAAACAAAATTCAAAAATTATAATAAATAATATAAAGGCGTTATAAAATGGGGATTATGTATAAGTTAAGACATGACTTTATTAATTTTTTCTGACAAGTTGTCTTCTTTTTCTTCATGAACTCTTCCATTGTCGGTACCCGTGGGGAATTCTTTTCCGACACGAATTTGTTCTCCTTCGATTTGTTATCAGTTTGTTCAAGGGATTTTGGCTTATTTTTTTCAATCAACTGATTCCTCCTGTACTGGTCCAAGTAGATTAAAAATTCCCTAAATGTAAAATAAGTTTTGTCAGGGCCATTCCAATTTCTGGCTGGCGGTTCCTGCAGTCCCAAAACAGTGTTCCAATGTTGAAAGTCTTCATTTTCCTGACCGTACCAGTATTTTATGATCACATAACTGGAACGAAAAATCCAAATCAATTCAATCCAGAAATATAGAAAACGAGAACGTTTGTATTCCTTACGCGAGACCGTCGTCAATCATTTTGCAAATCCTTATATCCTTAGCCAGTTCCATAAAGTCTGGATTTTCGGGATTTCGTTTAATGTCCACTAGTTGCCAGGGGGCTATGTTTCCAAATCGGACACATTCAAGAACATCGTACTTAAATTGATCTCGATTTTCCCAATCGTGCTTTAACCAACGTACCGACGACATGAAAATTTCCATTTCACAGTTTACAGCTATATAGTTCGATTTTAATAAATTTTTTATGTCGTCCACTTCGAGTTCTAGCCAGTCTTGGGAGCTGACCAGCATTAGGAAGAATAATTGAATTCTAGGCAGCATAAGTTCTTTTACTTCAGACAAATTACGTCGTTTAGCGTCCATGTAAAGCAAAAAGGCGGTGTCTTCATTGAAAACATCAACGTTATCGATAAAGGCCCAACATTGCTCAACCAAATCTACATAATTCCTTTTGAAACAGATTAATCCAGTGACAAGTTGGTATTTTTACCTTTGATCTTCAAATATTTTGCTGATATAAAGATATCCAAGACGTTTTCTCTGTTCAAATTGACATAAGAAGGTTCCCCCGTTATCATCCAATCGTAAATAAAGGAGAACGCTATTACACTGCATTTATCCTAAAAGAAATCCATTAAAAGAAATGGAAAAGAGAAACGATTTTTCCATAGTTGTAGGTTTAATATGAAACAAATCCAACAGCTTGGAAAAAATGCATTTCTCTAGCTAGCTAATGGAGCCGATAAAGGAAATTCCACATTTTTCCAATTATTTATCGCTTAAGAGAAAGCGCCAAATGCTACTTTTGGCAATAACCAGTTGGAAAATGTACATTTTCCTAATGAGCCTTTCTCCATTGTTTAATTGCAATGGAAGGTTGGTGCTAATTTCACTTTACCGAAGGTAGTTCAACTTTTTTGACTGCAACATAAGCGTCAAACAATTCGGAATAACATTGTAATACAATCAGATGACAACTGAATTCTTCATTGTCAATGTAGACTTTGCAATCAGCATTTCTGGAAACTGGAAAGTTTAGTATGTTTCGAAAAAAAACCAGGTAAATTTTCGTATCACTCAATACTGTTTTACTCAAGTATTCAATCAGTGCTTGACTTTATAGGGCGGTAAGAAATGATTTAAACAACGGCTAATATCTAGGTACCCAGTGATATGAAAACCTACCGGAAGTTGTATTTTTCTTTTACGTATTATTGGTAATCCGATGATAAAGTTCCAAGTACAAATTGTGTTTTTCCGGCAATTTAACTTTCTCCCAACTAATTGGGTCGCTACCATTGTAACCTAGACGGTTCAGGTTCAATTCAGGATCAAGAATTTCATTGGTTTGTTTGCTTTCATATTCGGAAGCTTCTTTGGTTGGACTACGAACTGGTGAGTTACCTATTAAGGAACCCAACGAAGAAAGTCCTCCAGTCTAGAGTAATAACATTTGTGAATAATTTTTGTTGTTTTAATTTTAAAGAAACGTTAAGAGTACTTCATTTATTAAATTTTCCATCGGAGTGCAAGGAGTTCTCGTGTAATGCTCATGGGCCATTTTCTCAGTTCTGGGACTGAGTTGTTCCGAACTAATGTTGACTTTTGTGTTTTTCGGATCTGCTACGAGTACGCTTAGTTTTTTTGAAGCGAACACCACCTTAATTTAGGGTTTTTTAAAAATAAATTAAACAATATATAAGTGCCTATTAAACCTGGGATGTTTCAACTTTTAAGTTGCCACTGGGTGTTAATTTAAATGGAAACGTAATTCTTGAATCGGTGGTTTGTGGTCTAGAGCTGCATAATGGAATTTTAATGACCTTAGATTACCATTCGAAACATATATTACCAATTGTTTTTTTGAGAAGATTCCACTGTGTCTAGAAAATCTATTGTTCGTGCTTTGACTTTTTTTTTTCGAGGGATACAAAAAATCGTCCGGATTTATCGGTTCCGATTTTACGATCTTTTTTCTGCCGTTTTTCGAATAAATCAGTACAGCGTCTTCGGATTTTCCACTACCTTGTATTGTTGATTTATTTTCATAAACTAAAATGATTTTTTTTTAAATTTAAATGGCCCTTGGAAAAGACATAGTTATACCCTGTGGGGTCCTGTTTGTGTATAAAGGAAGACCGTAACGAACGACCCTGTTTTGAGACGACTGTTGATGAGTCTAAAAATATCGTATTCAATGTGCAGAGATCTTTATTAATGTACAAGATACGCTAAGAAATTGACCCAGCCCAGGAAAAAGATATATAGGATTCATTTGAGAATTAGAAAGTGAGGCAGCTTTCTTAGCCAATTGAAAAAATGTCTACCGGTCTTAACTAATTCCCTAACACTTACTCTATTTTCGGAAAAAAACTATCTCTTGAGTCTTTTTCAAATTTGTTACTTCGAGATTGTTCTTCTTGGTGCTGCCGATGATGGTTGGATGGTACGTTCAGCCTTTATACAAGTAATTTTCATATTAATTTCAAATAATTTTTCAGGTTTACCTTAAATTAATCAAATCTAAATTCCCCAACGAATACTGATCGTTGTTATCTTCTTGTCTGCAATATTTCTTAAAAAAATTTATAAGTATTTTAGGCTTAACAATGGTGTGATTTCTAATTAGATCTTACACCATCAGAATAGGAAAGGCCTCTTCTCATACTACGTTAAATGGCAAATACAGAAAATTTGTCGCTCCTTTGTCAGGTTGGAAGAAATGCAACCGATTCGAATAGAAATTAAAAAATGAAATTGTTAAAAAATGACAATGACTTGTCACAATCAGACAAATGACATTAGTGACTGTCATAAATAAAAAGGAAAGCGGGTGGCGTCAATGGAAACTGAAACTGTTCAATTATGTTTCTTAGATTTGATTTCTTTTCTTCAACTCATCGACAAAATTACCAGTTGATTTATAATCAAATATCATTCATACGCAGATACATATAATGAGAAGTGAAGAAAATTCAAGTCTAGAATTCTAAGTGGCTAGGCTAGAATATTATTTGACAAATCATGCCTCTGGTGTTAATGTTTGTTGTATAAACAATTGAACACATGGCATTCAAGTTGCCAATTCTAATATGGCTTCCTAGATTATGAACATAAAATGAGACAACAATACCCACTACAATTGGGGGTATTGTGTTTGACTCGCAGTATATGAACGATATTCTGAAGACAACAATTAAAACTAAAAAATCCATATAATTTTGTACAGGTTGTTTAAAATATTTCGGTCAATGTATTTTTAAATTGAAATGCAATCCTGAAACGTAAATCCTGCTATAATATCACAATTAGTTACAAGAATTCTGTATTAGCGATTTATATACGATATTTATTCAGGTTAGTGTTATCTATTCAGGTAAAGATAGCCCTCGAAATCTCGTTGTTAACCTACCTTCCAGTGACTGCATTGATATCACTCGGGCGTATGTCATGGGGTCCATCCCGGATGAGTGGGTCGAGGTCAGGGCTGGTCTCAATCGATGGAGCTCTTGGAGTTTGCGCGCGACGATCGAGGATTTTCCAGAAAAGTCCGACTTTTCCTAATTACCCACTATTATTAACGTATGAAATGGATATGGTTGCTGTTAAATCAACAAGAAAAATGTATATAGACAAATGAAATCAAATGGAAAAAGCAAAAAGAAAAATCATAGAATAATTCAATTTTTAATTACATTTTTTTCTTATTTAATCTGGAAATAGCAATTTTCAATGCAAAACAGGAACGATATCTATTGGGAACGATCATCACGCAACCGGAGACCCATTTTCTTTACAGGAAGTGCAACTAAAGGTGAAATTTATGCCAGGTAATACAAGCGCATTATGTTTTCTTGGCACTGTACATGATACGAATACTATACCTATAGGTATATACGGAAGTTATTTTTTTCGTTGAGGAAACATTTAAACATAAATCAGAATAGATACTAATTGACCTGTACACTCTCCAGAATTGAAGTCACTTCATTTTTTTTTTATTTGCAAAAGATGAATCAGAATGCGAATCTTAAGGAAAACGATTGCAAAACAATGTTTTTATTATTTTTTAAACTACAAAAAAATACATATTTTTTACGGGCAATGATCGTCATTGCTGCCAAATGGAGTTTTCCATCCAAAAACGAAATAACCACATACCAATCCCATTATCACAGCTAAACACAACCAAGCATTATATGTCATTACGATTAACATTAAAAAGTAGCTGAGTATTGCTTGAATTCCATGAAACAGTGTTTGGATCAAGTGTGATTTACTTAAAACATTCAAACTGAAAAGATAAAGAAAAATAAACAATTGAAATTTTTAAAACGATTACTTACTAAGAGAACCTTTCTTCGCCTGACCCTTGGTTCTTTTTTCTTATATTGGCAGCGGAAGACAGAAGATATGATCTTTAAACAAAAACAATTATTTGGTAAATTCAACAATAATGAAACCGACCTGTAAAATTTTAAACCTTCAAATGCGAATGCCATTGCGTAAGCGGCAATCATGGTTCCTATTAAGCCCCCAATTGAACTAAACGTCCATTGTTTAAACAAGACAGTACCACTTCTTGAAAAAAAGAACTACAACAAGGAGTTGTTGATAATATTACACGTCATATTACCCTTATCATAAATGATATAAGATCTTGCTCACCGACATAACCATAGACATATTGTCCGAGGAATCGTGATCATGATCGTGATCCATTAGGTTCTTGCACAATAACACCAATCGTGAAACTTAGTGGTTTTAACTTGTTATTTTAAACAAAATATAATGTGTAGTGTTACTTTGTTTATTAAGGAATTTACCTTACTTGCCAGACCAGTGATAAGAGTTAATGTCAGGATTTAGATAAATATTCAAATTTTTGTTTACAACAAAATAATATATAGATATTTTTATGTAATTTTTTCATTTTTTATTATTCGATTTGTGAAGGATTTCAAATATCACTCTAATCGTTAAGGCATGTCTACTGATTTGACGCAATTCCGATCGGAATGACGCAAATCCCCGGATCCATACCCGAAATTCAACTTTTCAAACTTACCAAAACTGGATCAATCGCGGAGTGTTCTTTTTCCAGTTTAAAAATAAATCAGGTTTTTCCTATAAAAATAGACCAGAACAAATGCCTGTAATGGAACCAATTACGGGGAGAGTAACATAACGAGACCTTTGCCCTTAAGCTCTAATTTGTCGATCGAGCTCTTGGCGAAAAGCTCAGCAGTTTGTCGCAAATGAACTTTCACATTTAAAAACAAGCTGTTAGCAACTTTTAAAGCATCGACTTTGAGTTCAAACATGACTTTGTTCAAGAATACAGTTTGCTTAACAATTAACTAAATATTCTCTAAAAAGGTTAAAGCCCAACTTACAACCATTTAGTAAATCTCCATTTAGTTAATAAAGAAAGAAAAATTAAAATCCTGCACAATTTCGCTGTTCCCTAGGGTCTTTTACGTTTCCAAATCTCTGCGGAAAAAAGTTAAACTTAATAGAATCGTTCTTCTTATGGCGACAGAGTCCGAAAGAAAGTGTTTGTGTTTTGTAGTTTTCTATATATATATATATATATTGTTGTAGAGGTCGGATTTTGGTTCTTGTTTAGGGGTCGACGGACACTGATGAGGATATAGAGTCGTTTCGTGTCGTCTGCAACACAAATTGTTGTGTCGTTTCCTCTGGAAATCACGTAGAAATGAAAGTGTAACTATACAAAACGTTTTCACAAAAATCGAGTAATTTTTACATAAACTCGTATTAAGGGGTGGGTTTTCGTGTGGCAGAAAGAAAATGTGTTCTACAGTAGGGGCATCGAATCCTTTACGATTCGTAATGAAAATATGGAATGGATGAGTGCACTTCGGCTCTATCGTCGCTCCCATTTTTTGGGGTTAACAACATTTTTATCGTGGAACTTTCCTAATAATACACTACAAGTCACTGTTTTTGTTTTCTATCATTTAATAAGAAAATGTCTATTATGGTTTGTAATTTTTTGAAATCTGTCTTTATAGCACTGGAATGAAACTTTTTGGAATGGATTTCTTTTAAACTGCTTTTGTACGTTGAGGCGTCTTGAATAGAAACATGATTAAAGGTTCTAAAGCATTTTGTATTTTAGCTGAAAACGTGATGATAACTAGTGGACAAGACGGGACTGTAAGCTTTCCGAGTTAACGTATTTATAGTCTTGACGATGACCTGCAAATGGTTTAAGATGTCTGCAAAACACATAGGTTTGGCATTCCATTTTTTGCTGAAGGCTAGAACTGGAATCATTGTATCCACTAACGAAACAACAATTTTTCAATATTCTTTATTGTATCTGAAAAACGGAAACTTTGCACTGCAAATTTTCTGGAAAAATTAATTCTTTCGAAACAATTTTAATTAAAAGTAAAACACAAACAATCCAGTTATTCTAGATTGTTATAAAAAAGATTAAAATATTAATTAATAAAAAGTAAATATGATAAATTGTCTGACATTTTAAAACAAACACTCCATTTCGTTAATTATAACGGTCATTAAAAAATATAAATTAAACATTTCCTTTCTCAATTGATTTTTTTATTACATATTCCGTATATTCTGTATTCTCTTCCGTATAATTTGGAGTAGCAGCAATACCACAAAATTATAATCTGAACAGAAATACAACAATATGTTAGTCAACACACAGTCACCCGCCCAAAAACAATAAAAAACATGAAGCAATCGCAACACGGTGGTTAGAAATATTAGGAAACTGGTCAAGTAATCTTGTAATGTGTCTCAAAAATAAAAGAAAACATTTCATTTCATAATAATAACAATCTCAATAAGAATACAGGTTTAAGTTTGTCAGTCTATTACTTGAACCACTTAATTTATTTGGCCTGTTCGACGGTATTTTTTACCACTGTAATGGTGTAGCTCATCTATTTATAAAGAAAGGTTCAAAATTTTTCATTTTATTTCTTTTGAGGGGAACTATAACGGTTATTTTAGGACCTAAAATCGATGTTCACTCCTTAGTTAATGAGTTTGAGCGTTTTGACTTGGAAAGAACTGGGTCGAACACCTGATGAAGTCGGGTCAACAAAAATGGCATGTCAATTCTCTATTAGCGTGTAGAATAAAGGATTTTTTTAATACTTAGTCGTGCTAGGAATAAATAATTTCGATGCAAATCAGCCCCTCAAAATTGCTTTGTAAATGAAACGCAATCATAATGTTATGGCTTTGTTTCAGACAATACAGAGTAAATTAATTTAAAAATAATTTTTTATCTTAAACTCCAATGAGAATTAAGCCAGAAATTCTAGCCTTTATAATCTTAATTATGCCATTTTCGATTATACACGATGATATATTGAAGTTCAATATTTCAGCGAATACATATTAAATTTAGAACATTTTTAATATTAAAGTTTTTAAGCGGGGTAAGGTCCGTATTTTAAAATTATTTTCAAGTATACAGGGTTCGTCATAAATGTGCGGCAGTACTAAGTTATATTTTTTTAAATGGTAGCATCAAATTTTCTATAGACGGTTGAGTTCAGCTCTAATTTCTAAATTTTATGTCATTTTTTGAGATTCTGGTATGAGTAGATATCGAATTTATTGAACAATACATACTACAATTCCAATTCAAATCGTCATTTTTGAATATTATAATAATAACGAATTAATTCTGTTACATCGAAATGTTTTTATAATGTACAAGATGTTCAGAAAAACTTAGTCCACATAATTATTTTTAACTAAAAAAAATTGATTTTTTTTAACCCATTAACACCTAAATTTAAATGAGCGACTCAGAATATTTAATATTTGCGTTTCTGCATAAAAGAAGGTTTATAAAAATAAAGAGCCTCATATTATAAAGAAATATACGGAGTGTTCCTAATTACTTTGGCTATTCCCTATTTTTATAACAAATTATTTTGAATAAACAGAAACTAACCTGTACAGTTACCAATGTACGTTTTTGCAGATACATACTTGTAAATACAGAATGGTCTAAAATCGAGTTACGACAACAAACTTCATTTTTCAAACGGAGATATGTATTTTTTATTAGTACATTTCATGTACCATGTCTTATACCTAAACTCATACATCATAAAGAATAAGAATATTTGAGTAAACGTTTGTAGTCGTAATTCGTTTTTAGGTCAACCTGTGTATGTACACAAGTATGTACCTACAGAAGAGTATATTGGTAACTATACATAAAAGGAGGTTTTAGTTTTATTCAAATATCTTCATTTGTTGTAACATTAGGGAGTGGCTAAATTAGTTTGGAACAACCTGTATATAGAAAACAGTTTTAGGGGATTGTACTTAAAACGAGCACAACACGGTAATCTTTACACATTTATTTGAAATAGACTAACGAATATGAAATAATTTTAAATAGTTTCTTCCAATACATAAGGTTTTTACACATTAGGTAGATAGCGGAGTATCCATTGAGGAATAGTTGTGAAAAATTGCAAAACAAAATTAGACAGATGTTAGGTTAGCACTCTTGAATCCAATGTAGCGCTGTACCAACACAAGGTGATATCCTAAAAAATGTAAACACTATTGATAACTGAAAACACTATTGCTGTACTCGCTTGAATACAGCTGGCGGTAATGAATTAATGAAACACCTTGTATATTATTTCAATATTCTAAAATAAATCGTTGTTCAATTATTTCATATCATGTAGAAACAATGGATTTAAACAAATGAAACTGACGTCAGTTTTGTCAAATATGACAACTTTGTTTTAATTTAACTATTATTTAACTTTAATTATTTTTGTTTGCCTCTAATTTTAAATTAATTATATAATAATGAATTTCACTACAGAAGAATTAATTATATCGAGAGTGATAAAAATTGTTTGCTTGTGACAAAGCTTTATAAACAATCATTTCCCGAAAGACAAGCAACCCGGAAAGAAGCTTTTAAAAATTTATCGGAACGGTTTTCTGTTACAAAAGAAAGTGAATTAGAAATTATGATGAAAGTGGCCGAAAATTCTGATTTATCGCAAAAGGAAATTTTAAATAAATTCAAAATAATGTTGTCCAAAAAACAATATACATCCAACATCCAAGAGGTAAATGAGAAAGATTGTGAAAACTGAGTCTTCTTTTATGAATGAGCTCAAGGTAAAATTCAGAAAAATATTAATTTTTTCAACTATGCAGATACTTTTTCCTGTTAATGGGGACAATTTTCGTTTTTATACATCTACGAACAGATTCGTTGAACTTGAAAAAACGTCATTGAGAATTTTATTATCGAACCTTATTTTTTTAAAGGACATGCATATGTATACAGAATATTTCCTAACGACGTATAAAAAATTAAGAGTATAATCCTCGATTAATTTTAAATAGAAAACGTCTATAAATATATGTCTCTAAATGCTTTGTTTTCAAAATAAAGGGTGTTAAAATGTACCCAAAAAAATCGATTTCCTGAATATTTCCTAAACGGTTCAAATTAAATGTTTATTACAAATTCACATGATAAAATTCAAATATCCATTTTGAACAGTTTTGGAAATATTCATGAAAATGATTTTTTTTGGTACAATTCAACACCCTGTATTTTGAAAACAAAGCATTTGGAAACATATATTTATTAGACGTTTTCTATTTAAAATTAATCGAGGATTATGGTCTTAAATTTTTTACACGCAATTAGGAAACACCCTATATACAGTATGGCTTATTTCAAATCGGGTCACCTCTGTAATGTCTTTATTTACACTCAGATTTTCATGGTTTTTTCCCCAGTTGTAGGACATATAAAACTGTAATTTTGGACACCTTCTTGTCGCGCTCTCTTCAAATCGAAAGAAGTCTAGATTGACTCTTTCTTTATGGCCGAAATTCAAGAAATCCTTTTAAGAGATTTTTTTAATTTGACTTCGATATTGTCTTCGAAATAATTCAAAATAGTTTTATTCTAAATTTCATTAAAAAATGTTTATTCATAAAAAAAGTTACACGACAATGAAATTTGGATTTAAATGTCGACAACTAAGTTGCCTTTGTACTATATTGTTGTCATACGAATATCAAATCCAAGGGCTACTTTGTCCATTTTCATAATCAAAGGACCCAGCACAAACCTTATGGGTTTGGGTTCCCGATCAAAATGGCTATATTCGTACTATGTTATATTCCATAGCGTTCTCATCAAAAAATCTCATAGGCAAAAAGTTCAAAAATGGACAGTTTTCGAGATATAGATATAGAGGTCAAAAGTCGACAAACTGACCATTTTCTGAATATCAACGATCAATTTTTCATGAACAAAATGGCCTTTTTGGAAAGATCTTGAATAAATAAGTTGTATTAAAGTTGCCTTCAATCGCGACTTTGTGAATTCAACTACGAATATTTTTTTTAAGTTTTGCATAGATTTTAATAGTTCTTGCGCTAAATCATAGGCATTTTCATCTTACTATTAATCATTACCTGTTATCGATTTTGCAATGACGCCTAATTATTTTGTTGTTATACAGGGTAAAATTAAGATTTATATTTTGTTCCGAATTTCTAAATACTCTGTGGAAAAATTTAATGTCACAATGAGATATCTCTATATGCCATTTTGATGCCTCATCTTTCCTTAACATTTCTTTTTTTATTCATAACGCCATCTCAATTCCGAAAGAAATCAAATCACATTTTTTTTTTAAAGTAAGCAATGTTCAATAAAAATTAAAAAGTTTTGAAAACAACTCATCAAATTCCCATGGCCCTGATCGGAACCCAATCCAGCATGTGTAAGGCATGTTAGGAAGAATTATTCGTAAAAAAGAAATTAAAACCATTGGAAATATCCATTATTAATAATGTTTGTCTAATAAACTTTGATAATTTGTTGAGTTGTTTTTAAAACTTTTTAATTTTTGTTGAACATTGCGTAGTTTTCTTTAAAAACTTGTGATTTCTTTCGGAATGGAGATATTGTTATGAAAAAAAAATGTTAATGAAAGATGGGGCTTCAAAATGGCATATACATACATAGATATCTAATTGTGACGTTAAATTTTTACACAAGGTATTCAAAAATTCGGAACCAAATACAAGTCTTGACTTCACCCTGTATGACGACAAAACAATTAGACCTTTTTGCAAAATCGATAACACGTAATGATTAAGATGTGAATGTTTATAATTTGGCGCAAGAAGGATTAAAATCGATGCAAAATTTAAAAAAATATTCATGGTTGAATGTGAGAAAAATGTAAGTTGTAGTGGTTGTTTTGTCCAGGAAAGTATCTAGAAATGCCTGTAAAATTCCCAAATGCATCTAAAAATTTCTGGAAATTCCCTAAAATTTCCGGAAATTTCCTGAAATTCCCAAAAATACTTAGAAATTCCCGGAAATATCTCTAAAAGCCCCGGAAATACCTAGAAGTTGTCAGAAATGCCTGTAACAGTTCCGGATATACCTAGAATTTCCCGGAAATGCCTGTAAAAGTTCCGGAAATACCTAGAAATTCCCGGAAACGCCTGTAGTAAAAGTCCCGGATATACCTAGAATTTCCCGGAAATGCCTGTAAAAGTCNTGGAATGGATTTCTTTTAAACTGCTTTTGTACGTTGAGGCGTCTTGAATAGAAACATGATTAAAGGTTCTAAAGCATTTTGTATTTTAGCTGAAAACGTGATGATAACTAGTGGACAAGACGGGACTGTAAGCTTTCCGAGTTAACGTATTTATAGTCTTGACGATGACCTGCAAATGGTTTAAGATGTCTGCAAAACACATAGGTTTGGCATTCCATTTTTTGCTGAAGGCTAGAACTGGAATCATTGTATCCACTAACGAAACAACAATTTTTCAATATTCTTTATTGTATCTGAAAAACGGAAACTTTGCACTGCAAATTTTCTGGAAAAATTAATTCTTTCGAAACAATTTTAATTAAAAGTAAAACACAAACAATCCAGTTATTCTAGATTGTTATAAAAAAGATTAAAATATTAATTAATAAAAAGTAAATATGATAAATTGTCTGACATTTTAAAACAAACACTCCATTTCGTTAATTATAACGGTCATTAAAAAATATAAATTAAACATTTCCTTTCTCAATTGATTTTTTTATTACATATTCCGTATATTCTGTATTCTCTTCCGTATAATTTGGAGTAGCAGCAATACCACAAAATTATAATCTGAACAGAAATACAACAATATGTTAGTCAACACACAGTCACCCGCCCAAAAACAATAAAAAACATGAAGCAATCGCAACACGGTGGTTAGAAATATTAGGAAACTGGTCAAGTAATCTTGTAATGTGTCTCAAAAATAAAAGAAAACATTTCATTTCATAATAATAACAATCTCAATAAGAATACAGGTTTAAGTTTGTCAGTCTATTACTTGAACCACTTAATTTATTTGGCCTGTTCGACGGTATTTTTTACCACTGTAATGGTGTAGCTCATCTATTTATAAAGAAAGGTTCAAAATTTTTCATTTTATTTCTTTTGAGGGGAACTATAACGGTTATTTTAGGACCTAAAATCGATGTTCACTCCTTAGTTAATGAGTTTGAGCGTTTTGACTTGGAAAGAACTGGGTCGAACACCTGATGAAGTCGGGTCAACAAAAATGGCATGTCAATTCTCTATTAGCGTGTAGAATAAAGGATTTTTTTAATACTTAGTCGTGCTAGGAATAAATAATTTCGATGCAAATCAGCCCCTCAAAATTGCTTTGTAAATGAAACGCAATCATAATGTTATGGCTTTGTTTCAGACAATACAGAGTAAATTAATTTAAAAATAATTTTTTATCTTAAACTCCAATGAGAATTAAGCCAGAAATTCTAGCCTTTATAATCTTAATTATGCCATTTTCGATTATACACGATGATATATTGAAGTTCAATATTTCAGCGAATACATATTAAATTTAGAACATTTTTAATATTAAAGTTTTTAAGCGGGGTAAGGTCCGTATTTTAAAATTATTTTCAAGTATACAGGGTTCGTCATAAATGTGCGGCAGTACTAAGTTATATTTTTTTAAATGGTAGCATCAAATTTTCTATAGACGGTTGAGTTCAGCTCTAATTTCTAAATTTTATGTCATTTTTTGAGATTCTGGTATGAGTAGATATCGAATTTATTGAACAATACATACTACAATTCCAATTCAAATCGTCATTTTTGAATATTATAATAATAACGAATTAATTCTGTTACATCGAAATGTTTTTATAATGTACAAGATGTTCAGAAAAACTTAGTCCACATAATTATTTTTAACTAAAAAAAATTGATTTTTTTTAACCCATTAACACCTAAATTTAAATGAGCGACTCAGAATATTTAATATTTGCGTTTCTGCATAAAAGAAGGTTTATAAAAATAAAGAGCCTCATATTATAAAGAAATATACGGAGTGTTCCTAATTACTTTGGCTATTCCCTATTTTTATAACAAATTATTTTGAATAAACAGAAACTAACCTGTACAGTTACCAATGTACGTTTTTTGCAGATACATACTTGTAAATACAGAATGGTCTAAAATCGAGTTACGACAACAAACTTCATTTTTCAAACGGAGATATGTATTTTTTATTAGTACATTTCATGTACCATGTCTTATACCTAAACTCATACATCATAAAGAATAAGAATATTTGAGTAAACGTTTGTAGTCGTAATTCGTTTTTAGGTCAACCTGTGTATGTACACAAGTATGTACCTACAGAAGAGTATATTGGTAACTATACATAAAAGGAGGTTTTAGTTTTATTCAAATATCTTCATTTGTTGTAACATTAGGGAGTGGCTAAATTAGTTTGGAACAACCTGTATATAGAAAACAGTTTTAGGGGATTGTACTTAAAACGAGCACAACACGGTAATCTTTACACATTTATTTGAAATAGACTAACGAATATGAAATAATTTTAAATAGTTTCTTCCAATACATAAGGTTTTTACACATTAGGTAGATAGCGGAGTATCCATTGAGGAATAGTTGTGAAAAATTGCAAAACAAAATTAGACAGATGTTAGGTTAGCACTCTTGAATCCAATGTAGCGCTGTACCAACACAAGGTGATATCCTAAAAAATGTAAACACTATTGATAACTGAAAACACTATTGCTGTACTCGCTTGAATACAGCTGGCGGTAATGAATTAATGAAACACCTTGTATATTATTTCAATATTCTAAAATAAATCGTTGTTCAATTATTTCATATCATGTAGAAACAATGGATTTAAACAAATGAAACTGACGTCAGTTTTGTCAAATATGACAACTTTGTTTTAATTTAACTATTATTTAACTTTAATTATTTTTGTTTGCCTCTAATTTTAAATTAATTATATAATAATGAATTTCACTACAGAAGAATTAATTATATCGAGAGTGATAAAAATTGTTTGCTTGTGACAAAGCTTTATAAACAATCATTTCCCGAAAGACAAGCAACCCGGAAAGAAGCTTTTAAAAATTTATCGGAACGGTTTTCTGTTACAAAAGAAAGTGAATTAGAAATTATGATGAAAGTGGCCGAAAATTCTGATTTATCGCAAAAGGAAATTTTAAATAAATTCAAAATAATGTTGTCCAAAAAACAATATACATCCAACATCCAAGAGGTAAATGAGAAAGATTGTGAAAACTGAGTCTTCTTTTATGAATGAGCTCAAGGTAAAATTCAGAAAAATATTAATTTTTCAACTATGCAGATACTTTTTCCTGTTAATGGGGACAATTTTCGTTTTTATACATCTACGAACAGATTCGTTGAACTTGAAAAAAACGTCATTGAGAATTTTATTATCGAACCTTATTTTTTTTAAAGGACATGCATATGTATACAGAATATTTCCTAACGACGTATAAAAAATTAAGAGTATAATCCTCGATTAATTTTAAATAGAAAACGTCTATAAATATATGTCTCTAAATGCTTTGTTTTCAAAATAAAGGGTGTTAAAATGTACCCAAAAAAATCGATTTCCTGAATATTTCCTAAACGGTTCAAATTAAATGTTTATTACAAATTCACATGATAAAATTCAAATATCCATTTTGAACAGTTTTGGAAATATTCATGAAAATGATTTTTTTTGGTACAATTCAACACCCTGTATTTTGAAAACAAAGCATTTGGAAACATATATTTATTAGACGTTTTCTATTTAAAATTAATCGAGGATTATGGTCTTAAATTTTTTACACGCAATTAGGAAACACCCTATATACAGTATGGCTTATTTCAAATCGGGTCACCTCTGTAATGTCTTTATTTACACTCAGATTTTCATGGTTTTTTCCCCAGTTGTAGGACATATAAAACTGTAATTTTGGACACCTTCTTGTCGCGCTCTCTTCAAATCGAAAGAAGTCTAGATTGACTCTTTCTTTATGGCCGAAATTCAAGAAATCCTTTTAAGAGATTTTTTTAATTTGACTTCGATATTGTCTTCGAAATAATTCAAAATAGTTTTATTCTAAATTTCATTAAAAAATGTTTATTCATAAAAAAAGTTACACGACAATGAAATTTGGATTTAAATGTCGACAACTAAGTTGCCTTTGTACTATATTGTTGTCATACGAATATCAAATCCAAGGGCTACTTTGTCCATTTTCATAATCAAAGGACCCAGCACAAACCTTATGGGTTTGGGTTCCCGATCAAAATGGCTATATTCGTACTATGTTATATTCCATAGCGTTCTCATCAAAAAAATCTCATAGGCAAAAAGTTCAAAAATGGACAGTTTTCGAGATATAGATATAGAGGTCAAAAGTCGACAAACTGACCATTTTCTGAATATCAACGATCAATTTTTCATGAACAAAATGGCCTTTTTGGAAAGATCTTGAATAAATAAGTTGTATTAAAGTTGCCTTCAATCGCGACTTTGTGAATTCAACTACGAATATTTTTTTAAGTTTTGCATAGATTTTAATAGTTCTTGCGCTAAATCATAGGCATTTTCATCTTACTATTAATCATTACCTGTTATCGATTTTGCAATGACGCCTAATTATTTTGTTGTTATACAGGGTAAAATTAAGATTTATATTTTGTTCCGAATTTCTAAATACTCTGTGGAAAAATTTAATGTCACAATGAGATATCTCTATATGCCATTTTGATGCCTCATCTTTCCTTAACATTTCTTTTTTTATTCATAACGCCATCTCAATTCCGAAAGAAATCAAATCACATTTTTTTTTAAAGTAAGCAATGTTCAATAAAAATTAAAAAGTTTTGAAAACAACTCATCAAATTCCCATGGCCCTGATCGGAACCCAATCCAGCATGTGTAAGGCATGTTAGGAAGAATTATTCGTAAAAAAGAAATTAAAACCATTGGAAATATCCATTATTAATAATGTTTGTCTAATAAACTTTGATAATTTGTTGAGTTGTTTTTAAAACTTTTAATTTTGTTGAACATTGCGTAGTTTTCTTTAAAAACTTGTGATTTCTTTCGGAATGGAGATATTGTTATGAAAAAAAATGTTAATGAAAGATGGGGCTTCAAAATGGCATATACATACATAGATATCTAATTGTGACGTTAAATTTTTACACAAGGTATTCAAAAATTCGGAACCAAATACAAGTCTTGACTTCACCCTGTATGACGACAAAACAATTAGACCTTTTTGCAAAATCGATAACACGTAATGATTAAGATGTGAATGTTTATAATTTGGCGCAAGAAGGATTAAAATCGATGCAAAATTTAAAAAAATATTCATGGTTGAATGTGAGAAAAATGTAAGTTGTAGTGGTTGTTTTGTCCAGGAAAGTATCTAGAAATGCCTGTAAAATTCCCAAATGCATCTAAAAATTTCTGGAAATTCCCTAAAATTTCCGGAAATTTCCTGAAATTCCCAAAAATACTTAGAAATTCCCGGAAATATCTCTAAAAGCCCCGGAAATACCTAGAAGTTGTCAGAAATGCCTGTAACAGTTCCGGATATACCTAGAATTTCCCGGAAATGCCTGTAAAAGTTCCGGAAATACCTAGAAATTCCCGGAAACGCCTGTAGTAAAAGTCCCGGATATACCTAGAATTTCCCGGAAATGCCTGTAAAAGTTCCGGAAATACCTAGAAATTCCCGGAAACGCCTGTAGTAAAAGTCCCGGATATACCTAGAATTTCCCGGAAATGCCTGTAAAAGTCCCGGATATACCTAGAATTTTCCGGAAATGCCTGTGAAAGTTCCGGAAATACCTAGAAATTATCGAAAATACCTATAAAATTCCCGGAAATACCTATAAATTCCTGAAATGCCTGTAAAATTTTGGAATATATCTAGAATTTCCTAGAAATGCGTCTAACATTCAACAATGACAATGAAATTTATAATATTGACATTGACAACAATAATACAGGTGAATTCACAATCTTTTTTTTAAATACAAATTTTATTATTTGGTAACTTTTTATGAATAAAAATTTGTTTATCAAATCCTCGATCAAATTTATCAATCAAATCTGTTATTTTTTAATTATTATTTTAAAGACAGTACTGAAATGAAACTTAAAAAAAATCATTTAGATGTACGAGTGAAGTTACCTGTTTTATTATTATAAACTAGGCCTTATATTTGAAATGAGCGCTACAATAAAGTGTCCAAAAATACAATTTTAGATGCCCTACAACTTGGAAAAAAAACATGAAAATCAGAGTGTACTAAGTGAGTCAAATTTGGGTGTTCCGTAACTTTTTTTTATGAACAAACCTTTTTGCACGAAATTTGAAATAGAACTATTTGATATTATTTTAAAGTTGACCTCAAAGTTAAATTAAAAAAAAAAAATTTAAAAACGTTTTCTTGAAATTTGGCCCTGAAAAAAGAGGCGAAACAGGCCTTGTATTTGAAGCAAGCGCGCCAATCAATTGTCTCAAGATAGATTTTTTGATGTCTCATAATTAAAAAAAAAGCATCAAAATCGGATGGTAAATAAAGATTTTATAGGGGTGGCCCGATTTAAAATTAGCCACACTGTATGTCTTTTAAAAAAATAAGGTCCGATAACAAAATTCTCAATTATGTTTTTTCAAGTTCAAGAAATTCAGGAAAAAGGGGGATTACGCTCTTAATTTTTCTACACATAGTTAGGAAACACCCTGTATATTTGAATTTCTTATAAAATGAGTTGTCAAGATGGCATGATGAGCTTAAGAACAAAATGTAATACTTGCATACATGAATATCTAAACAATGAATTCACGAAGAAGTAGATTGGACAAGCTGAGCCATTTCGGTGACCAAATTTAATAAAAACGAACTTTTTCCTATGGGGTCACGTCAAAATTGAAATGTATAAAATTCCCCCAACAATAAAACATGATATGAAGCAACGAATTGTCCAAGTATTTCAAAACATTTAGCAATTATGTGTTGAATAATGGGAACATTTCATGCGAAAGACCGATTGACATCTGTTTAAATATAAATTGAAGCCATATTTAAATAACTGATTCAATTATAATAATATTTTTACTCATTTAGATGATTTTTTTAAATGTTGTTTAATCAAAGCCCACTTATCAATTTCGAAAACAATATAAGTATGTAATTTATTCATATATGATTCACGGTTACGATTAACGGTTAAAATTCTTTACAAAATAGTAAAATAATACAGGGTGATTCAAAACTCGACCGACAAATTTCCGTAGATAATTTCTCATGAAATAAGAAGACAAAAGTTCCTTTGATGTTTTTCTAGATTTTGCATTCTAACAAATATACGCACTTTCAAAGCTTGTTACTTTTGACTAGTTTTTTTTGTGATTTCTTCGATAAGGCTTATCGTTTTCTCTTGAAAACTTGTATGATTCACAACCACTTGATTCTCTATTAAATCTATCTTATCAATTTCTGAAAATTAATTTGGAACCGTGTGAATCAGCTGGTGCCCTTAAGACATTTTTTGCAAAATCTGGAAAAACATCAAAGGAACTTTTGTTTTCTTTTTTAACGAGGAATCATCTGCGAGAGTTTGTCGAAATTTGTAGCGGAATTGAATTTTGAATCACCCTATATTCAAAATATTTCATTAAATAAAAACAACTTTTCTCCACTTGAAAATTATTGTGTAGACAAAATTTTTTTAACACCTTGTATAATATAAACACATTTCGATACAATAGAATTATTTCGTTATCATTACAATATTGCAAAACCTAGACTTAAATTGGATTTACGATTTGTATTTTTCAATAAATTAGAAACTTTGGATACTTTTTTCCAATAAAAGGGTATAGCCGGATAGGAATGCAAAAAACCTGCCCCCAGCGATTTTTAAAAATACATATGGGTGATCGGTTTCTAATAGAAGTAAGAAATTTTCCTGACAATTTCAGCTTTTTAACTCAAAGACTTAAGAAGTCATCCAAAAAAGTGTGATTCGGTTTTTATTCTATTGTGCATTTTATGTTCAATTTTAGTTAATAACGATTTTTTTCATCAAAATTATTAACTAAAAACCTTCAAAAATAATTTTTGTGAAAACTTTCAAATGCATCTCTTCTTTTTAAAAACCAGAATAGTTTTGTTCGCTATTTTTTACGTATATTCTTTAAAAGTGTCAATTGAGAATTTTTCACAGAATATTCCTTTTTTGCACTTCTGTTCAGAATGAAATTTCCAAATTAATCTAGTAGATAGTGCAACACAGTGAAAAAAATAAATAAAATAGATTTTTTTAATATCATTGGGGCAGTTTTTGCATGCTTATGTGACTAAAATGGACTAATTTCATAATGTTTAAAAAAAAACTACATAACTTGTAGAAATTAAAGCTGAATTCAACCACTTATAAAAAATTCGATTGTTCCATTTAAAATTTAACATAACTTAGTACTGCCACACATTTATGACGGACCCTGTACATATGAAATAAATTTTAAAATACACATTTTTCCTTGGCCAAAAACTTTCGTATTAAAAATTTTCTTCGAAATCTAATATTTACTGAGATATTGAATTTTCTCACATTAATATGCCACCCTATATGGATGTCATATCGCAACAAAAACCCCATTTGACCCAATTCGGGCCGAGGAAATCTTGAAACGTGGATATTATCCTGGAAATTGACGTTTAAAAGGTCAAAGGGTTCTGAATTTAAATACGCCTCTTACCTTTTTACATTCAAGTATTCCAAGTAAAATTTAGGAACTAAGGAACTCCATAAGCGGGAGTAAAAATAAAATTAGATACAATCTCCTTCTCGAGCCCGGTTTTAAGGACTTCTGCGTGGTCCCGGACCAATTTCTATTCATAAATTCTTAAGGCTCGAATTGAATTCACGTTGTCGTTTCCAGAAGTATTTTTATTCGAACGAATTACAGGAGGAGAACATCCTCCTGCCTCTCATCTCTCGGTTCCCTGGATGTGCCGGGGCCGCTTTATCGATTGCTCCCGCTGCCACTGTGAACTTTGACATTTTCGAGCCTTAGGACCTGACGTCAAATACTGCCGGGGTTCTCACGGATGCATCTCGCCACTGCTGCTGCTACTCCTGCTGTTGTCGCTGCCGCTTTTGGCCCAGTGAACCTTTAACTAAATTGGGCGTGAAAATACTTCCTTTATATTCTGCTTTAAATATTTATTTATTAAATACTTTTGTGACTAAAGTAGTACACATTGCAGCCATATAATTTATAATTTTCTTTAAAATTCAACGCCTTCTAGAATTGCAATGTTAGTGGTTAATTAAAAAAAAGTCAAATGGTCTTAAGTCAGGCAATTCTTATTATAAACCCAACACACGACCGAGTTTTCTGGTACACATCTAAGTATGCCATTGTAAAACAATTGTTCTTATTCTTTTAGCTTTATTTTGTGGGCTTTTCTAAATTTATCATGCACTTTTGTTCAATGTTGTAAATCGTACTCTTTAATTAGGGAAATACATTTGTAAATTATTTAAAATCTATCAATTTTGTAACGGCACTCCTGCTATGTTATTAAAAAACAGAATTGGAGCAGAAAACAAACCGTTAATCAGTAATCCAATCAATGATTGTTGTGTAGAGCAGTAACAGCAGCAGCAGCAGCAGTAGCAGCAGAATTTCCAATTAAGATGTGGGTGGAAAACTAGAGTTGACCTTATTGATCTGTTTCCTCTTTTGTTCATTTCCTAGTGAGAAGCTTTCAATACGTTTTATTGGAAAATTAACACCGAATAACTGATTTTCGTGAATAATTAGTCCAAACATTTCTAAAAAGGTCAAAAATACAACTAAAATATGTTTAGAAAACAACGTAGCTGGAAAGAACTATGTATAAATTAACATTTTTTTAAATGTATCTTCTTTTTTCGATTCAGAGCGTGTGGATGTTGTAAATACATTCTTGGTATGTTTGACACCATTACCGGATATTATTATGTGCATTTAAGACAATTTTTTTATCAGCATGGATTAAAAACGCATTTAAGATGTTATAAACATGTAAGAATCTTATATACAGTGTGGTACAGCCAAAAATAGAATAAAGTTATTACCCCAATTATTGTGTACATTTATTATACTATAATATAGTCCCGAGGCACGACAATTTTCGATTCTGAAATGACATCCTGCTGTGGAAAAGTTTCTTTCGTAAGTAAATTTTTAAATTGGGAGTAGGGGGTTTATGACACCTTATTTGAAAAGTCTTTTTAACCTTTATTTAAAAATGCTGTGATTATTACGATATTGAATTTATTCCATTCCACAAAAATAAATAGTGGTAACTTCACTGTTACCCGATATGGAATTAACAATATTTTTAAACTGCATTCTTTTAATTTTCTGTTGTGGCAAAGAATGGTAAGCCATGTATTGATGGTGTCCTATATTCTATAGTTTCGAAAGTGTAGTATCTACATTTATCAGTGAGGTAGCATTGGCATTTGTTTTGCTCATTATTAAAATTTTCTATTTATGCACACACGCCTGTTTACCTCTCTGGTACTGATATAATATTTCCATAATCGCCTTTTTCATATTAAAACACGTTTTCTATGAAAACAGAAAAAAGACAATTTGATCAAAAAATTCATTAGAAAATAAAAATCCAAACACGCCCACACATCAGACCAAAATGGAGAAAAGGTATAAAACCACCCTCTCACCCTTCAATTCCGGGTCCAGAGAATGAGAGAGATAGAAAGAGAGAGAGAAAGCAAGACGTCTGGACGAGCGGGAGCAGCAAGATCGGCGACGGCCAGTCGTCCATGATGACGCAATTGAGCGCGGACCGCCTGATAAACAAACCGTCGCCGTGGTAACGACGCCGTGACGTCACCGATGACGTAAAATCGTCGTGGAGCACGGGCAAGTTATATATCGACGACGGGCGCCGCTCGCCGTCATTGTGCATCAGCGCTGAGCGCGACGCGACGACGAGTTTGTTTGAATCCGTCAAGTGATCGAACTAAACTAGTCCACATTTTTTTTTTGTATTTTTCTACTTTTATATCTGTATAGGTTTGTTTATTTCGCAACTTTTTGACGTTGAACGGTTCCGATCTTGATTTTGTGATTGTTCGGTGGATTCGCGTCGGAGGCGGCAGGAAAATCAGCTCGTATAGCCGGTAAGTAGCGCCCCCTGTTAATTGACCTCACCACATATATTTTTGGTGTCATATGGTGATCTATTGATGTAGGTTATCGAGTTTTAACCGACAAATCTTCCATTGGCACCGTTTATATTCGTGTCACCTTGATAATCATTCAAAATTTACGACCTCTATTGGGTATTTGCCATCCCAATCTAATCATAGATCCATTTCTTCTGTTTGTTTTATAAAACTTTTAACATTCGAAGACATTTAATATTGATAGGTGCTTACAAAAATCATGGACCTTATCGAGCATCTACAAGGGTAATTCGAAAAGTTTCTTTTAAACTTAATAGCTTTTTCTTGGACTCCTTAAAAGCACAGTCGCGTGGAGCCAAGTCAGGACTATCAGTTAAACGTGACATTTATAGAGACCTATTCGCTTACTTTTCACTGATGCGTTTTTTTGCTAGAAACATCCTGACTTCATGGATTTTGATATATTTATCATTTGCAAAAGGTTATCGGGGTGATATAAATTTTACAAAACTCGCCAAATACAACAAAGAATAATGATAAATTTCGCGCACAAACGGCGAGAATCGTCGCAAATACAAATTCTATGTCGTTAATTTGATAAATTTTCTTCATCATTTGTAAATGGTCTTTTTCCTTGTATTTTAACTACCCATTATTTGCAGTTCTCCATTTCCAGCTTTTCTGCGCTTCTTAAGGAAATCAAAATTCCACTTTTGTTCCTACAATTTTCCTTTGAAAACATAAATTTTCCATTGTTATACAAATAAAACAGGTAATATCAAGATGCAAGCAAACAAGAATAACTCCCATTGGTGTCGTTATGCATAAAAATAATGGTACTAGCTCTGCGACATTTTTTTACGAGATAACGAGAGTTTGACCTGACATTTGACATTATGGGTATGCATTTAATTCTTGCAATAAATATTGCAATACACAGTTACTCAAAATTAACGCATTTTTAAGGCATGGCGCATGCTTCAATGCTAGTACTTTAATGTACATACAGTTTTCTCGCCTATTACGTCATCAACTTTGTGATATGCGAATATGATTAGACATATGTATAAATATGTATCTGATTGACATTCAAAGTTTACTTAAATGCCTGTTCAAATCACTTTCGTTTACATAAATGAGTCCTCTCCATTAAAATTTAATGTTGAATATGGTTATTTTTTCGAAAAAATTCAAAACCTACTTATACTTTTAATGAACCGATTTGAATTTGAAACACGTTTTATGCCGGCCTAGAAGAACCACAGAAATAAATTGGTATTGACACGTCTAGTTTCTGTAACCGTCAGTAAAGGTAAAGCATTAAATTGCATAGTAACCCGCAGGTCAAGGGTTTCGCCTTTACCCTGAATTTATCGTTTTGTACTTTTTCATGTTTATTAATTTATACGCTTTTGAAGAAAAAATATATGTAGATATTAAAAACTATTGTGAAAATGCTAATTTTTTTTAATGAAATGTCACGATAAAGCATTAACATTTCGATTAACCTTTAGGTAATTGACAGGATAATTTTTAATGTTGATTAACTGCAATTAGACCGTTTTTTTTGAAGATTTTCATTTTTTGTCGCTTATCATTTTTGTGTATTTATTACAATGTGATGGTTAATTGTTTTTCGAAAACTAATCGATTTCGATATTCGATAGTTGGTGGTAAATTAAGGAAAAAAAATATTATTTTTAGTTTAGTCGAGCAGTCTTACGAACTAAAACAAAAGCATTATTAAAATGTCACATTTCGGTAATTGTGCCAAGACCTGGCCTATATTAAACCCTACATTGTACATTTCATGGCACGCGGCCAAGAATTCTCGTAGGCCAAATGTGGAAAGTACTTCTTATCCATTAGTTTCAGAATGGAATTATGGAAAAATTAGATTGATGTTGAAAACCAATATATGTAGTAGAAACCATAAATCAAAGGTTAAAAACGGTAAAACATATATTAATCTATGGAGAACCTTGAGGTTGATGATGGTATTAAATTTATGGTTTTAAACAAAACGGTTCAATATTTTTCATAGGTAGCACAATGTGTCAGTCAACATGTCCTTGTTTTGAACCGGTACATACTAAATTTGCCAAAAAAAAACATTTGTTTATCTGTTTTTTTTTCTCATTTGTCATTTTGCTGTTAAATATTATTTATATTAACCTACTATGAGCCAGCTGATCAGCGCTAGTAATTTTTCTGGTCCTATTACCTACCTGAAACAGCGTTTCATTTAGATATTTATAAATAATATTGGCCACTTCCCTTTAGATTATTTAAACAAATTTGGCACCAGGGGTCGAAACAACTGCCAAGAATGCAATATTCGATGTTGGATCAAAAATTTCCTTGGAATTTTTACAATTTTTTACTCATTTATCTGTATGATAAATGACAATTTCTACTTTTTTACCTTCAATTTTTATTATTTTTCATTTTATAACAACGTAAAAAATTTTTTTGTTAACATAATCACGAGATAACCTGAAGCTTTATATAACAACACACTTTACCTTTAATTGCCTCCAAATCGGGACTGAATATTATCATAATTTATCTTTTAATTGTTGTTTACCATTATTGTTCCCTATTCACTCAAAATGTTAAAAATATATTACAATGTAACCCATATTACATATATCTGTAGCAAAAAAATACTTATGAAGTACCACTTAATTAAATGAAAAGAAATTGCATGTGGTCAAAACTGGAGAATGGAGTGGCGAGGCATAGACAACAATTTGTAATGTAATTCAATCTGTTTCACCGTCGAGTCGGCCTTATAAATCAGTGTAGTACTGCCTCGAGATTGGTGTTTGTTATCTATAAATACTGTCAGGAATAACAAAAATCAATACTATAACGCCCTACACACGTAACAATTTATCGTACCGCATGCAGTAGGCGTCGTGTGCAGTTCTACAATAATAAGAAATCGCAACCTGTCTTGGTAGATTAGATGATTTGTAGTACGCATTTGTTTGAAAAAAGCAACACTACTTCAAATTATACGATATTCTCTATAATCTGCAGTACGATAATTGTTATGTGCGAAAAGCGTTATATCATATACAGGATTGCTTGAAATTATTAAAATAAGATACTTTACATAAAATACGTTACCATTTTAATTGTGAACAAACCCTATAGGTACACACGAGAGATTTTTTTCAAAAAATACACCGAAACATTAAAGGTACACAAATTTAAAGATACAAGATTGCTTAAAAGTATTGAACTAATTTCAAATGTATCACATTCGCTCAAACTGTAAAGTAAGTTATACTTGTAATTGAACTCTGTAGATAATAACAAGATATTTTTCTTAAACATATATAAGTAGAGATTAAAATCATAGAAGTTAAATATGCAATGTATTTACTTGTTATTATACAGGATTGGTTAACCTTATTAAACTAATTTTAAGTGTATTACATTAGGTGCAACTGTAAAATACGTTATCCTTGTAACTGAACTTTGTAGATAATGACGACATATATTTTTTTTTAAATATATGTATATAAATAGGGATTCAAATAATAGAAGTTAAATATGTAATGTATTTACTTGTTGTTATACAGGGTTGTTGAAAAGTATTGTACGAAATTTAAATGTACAATATATTTTTGGTATTTTATTTTATGCAAGTAAGTAAATGAAGTATGTACATATTACAAAAAGTTGAGACAAAATTAGTTTTGCGTGCACCCACACATGCGCCAACTTACGGAAAATTTCGCATTTAATCTAAATAAAAAATAACGGTAAACATCGCCTGGAAAGTTTTCCATTATTTTCGTGCTTTGGGTTTTAAAACACGAAAATAGATTTTAAACTCGTGTGCTCCTGTCATAAATTAATCTTCACAGGATTTTTACTACACGTATTTTGTTCTTGAAAAAATCGTACATCGAACCGAAAATAAAATGTCAACATTCTAGATACCTGCCATAAATGGAATAAAATTTTCTATAAGAGCTTTTAACCTTGAAGGAAAAACCCAATTCAATATTATTAACAATAGTGGACAAAAGTATTAACACACTGTATTGCCTCAATTACATTTTCCTACAGGTATAATTATTTTATTTCATTGGGAAGCTGTGTCGATACCTTTGTTCCTCACTGTAAGCGGAACAATTTATATCTGAAATTTTTAACTTCATCTAATATACAGAGTATTTACAAGGTAATTGTCACAAAATGGAACACTTTTTCTTTCGTCATTGCGTTGTTTGTTATTTAATAAAGTTAACACCATGACGTTAATTACATACTTCAATAATAAGAAGCTCAGCACCCCACAACTAATAAAGTGTTAAGTATTTCGTCTATGGTCCATAAAATGACTATAACAATTTAGCTGGGTGCATTTTCGCCATGATAAACGTAACATTGAATGTTCCATAAAAAATTCTTGAGGAGTCGAATGAAAAATTTTTATTTACAAAAATGACCAATAGCTTTTGTCACATTGTTCTCAGTTGTGTTTAGATTTGTCTCTGAGACACTCTATAAAACAATTGGCCACGTCAATGCAAAAACAAATTCTAAATAATGACGACAGTACGAATCGCTATGAGCCTAATCAAATTAATAGATGAAAAAGTAATTGAAAAAGTGAATTATATATCCTATTATCATGTGAGTTCCGACGTACGTGACCTTGTCGCCTTAAGCCATAGGCGTCTCGTCACGTTGAAAGAGGATTAAAAGTAGATCCAAGCTTAATTTCTTTGTAAACGTACGTCGCGCTTTAATTAAGCAACAACGCGGATTAAAGTGCACCTCGCTTTTTGTTTTTTTCTTATTTGATTGTTTCATATAAAATTTCCTCCCGGTTTTAGCCTCTTTGCAATTGTTTAACGTCAATTTTCTTCATTATTTGTAGCAATTTAATTTTCACTCCGTGAACAAACAAGAAACATAATATCTTTAAGTGCTTTTTGGAGCCTTTTTTGTAAACTTGCTGTACTTCCCCAGCGAATAAAAACGTTTGTTTTTCTACCAGGTCCAGGTCTTTATTGAAACAATCGATCACCTGAAAAGTCTATTTTTGCAACGTTTTGGCTCAAAAATATATTGGAAGGTTGGTTGGAGTTGCGGTGTGGAGAGGGGGGAGGGGCCTATTCTTGAGGTCGGTGTTACGAAGGCCAAACATCTATTTGCGGAATTTTAATATTAATTTTTCCATCGACGCCAATGATTTGGAAACTTTGAGGAATTTTAGTTTCTGCATGATTCTCTAATGAATCTGCGGAAAAAGATCCCAGTAGAAACACCATTAATCTAAAATTTATAAACCGATTTATGACACCCCAGACATTGTTTTTATTCCCAATTTATAGCTGTTTCGTTTCGGTTTTTTTGCGTGCTTTTGAAAAGGAAAAAAGAATTAGTAAATTCCGGACTGACCTAGAGAACACAATAGACATTATTCGCATGCATTATAATTAGTAGTAAATTGGATGTCAATTGGATTAAAACTGTTGGCGTTCCCTTCAATGTCGTGACATTGCTTTAGAACGAAGCCATTATAGTGAAAAACCGCATTAGATGAACAGTAATTGGTATTAACGAGTGATGTATGTGAGAAAAACTGGTTGTTACGTATCATTTCCATTAAAAAAAAACCACAAGAAGGGATTGTTGAGTTGGATTTGAACAGAGAATTTCAAAATTTAGAGAACAGTTCTGATAAAAATCCAAATCGGTCAGCTGAACTTTGACTAGATTAAGCTGCACTTTAAAACAGAAAAAAGAAACACTCTGTACATCTTTATACTATTTAAATTGCAATGTTAAGCTTCATTTGTCATGTCTTTTTAATACTATAAAATTGTTAAATTGAAATATAATAGGTTCTATTAAAAAAAATTAAAATCATGTGTAAATGCGTAGATCAATCCATCAATCCAATCAACTGCACACAGTGATTTCCACCTACATTTTTTTTTAAATACCACAAAAATGGTAGGTCTTTTGTTTCAAGTTACCCCCCAAAAGTAAATTTCACGGGCCATTGGATTAAATAGTGTAAAAAGTTGGTTCATTTCTGCCATGGAATTCCTGCGTTTTATTAGTTTGTTTACGTGAGCGTCTTTTGTTAATGCGAGTGTCAACAGAGCAGCAGCAAAAACGAGAGAGAGAGAAGAAAAAAAATTCCTCTTGACATAAATGATTAAGGAGGTCATTATGGAGCAGCTAATTCTCGACAATTTTCACGTATAATGCCAGTAATACATTTTCTAATTATGCATTATTTTGCATTTAAATTCCATACCATTAGTGTCGAATATGATCCGTTGTACAATAATGTTTTATTAAGTGGTATCTTGACATTATAACCAACTTAAATTTGCCGCCATTTATTAGTATCATACGGAAACTGCCTTAATGGCCAACATCAATTCAGTCAGGTTAGCAATAAAATGACAGATTTTCTAAAGGTGGAAAAACAAATTTAGCATTAATATATATGGCACAGCTAGAGCAGAAAGGTCTTGCTGTTAGAGTTATGCACGCTACTTTTCATAAAATCGTCATAGATTTTCTTCTTTGTTAAGTGAATATACATTTTTCATAACAATACAGAGTAAGCGGTGAAATTTTGACAATTGTAGAATATATTATTCCTATCTCTCTTGAATAAGTTAAGAACGAGAGAGTGACAAAAGAAAAACGTTAACTGACTTTTTCGTCCAGCTACACAATTAAATTTCTTCGTCAGGGATGGAAGTTATCTGTCGTCTGCAATCGCTCATTTTCAATTCGCTCTCTTAAAATGTCTTTCTTTTTGCACTGGGTTTTTTCTCATATACAAAACGTAATTATCAACATATTACACATTGTCCTTGACCGTATACATACATACAGAAACACATGATAATCTCCCATTGCTTGGAAAATAAATAATCAAGCTTGACGTAGGAGTAGGTAGTATGTAGTACGAGGCTGAATTAAAAAGTTTCCGGGAGCCTCCTGTGGGTGGTGGATGTTATTCAATTTATATATCTTCAAGTAGGCTGCAATTGCAATTGTTCAACAAGTGAACGCGTGAAAATGGAATGACAAAGAAAAAAGTCAATGCAAAAATATTAGTCATCCTCATTACTTACTCGATTTCCTTCTACTGGATTTTTCCAGAAATTGAAGATAATTCTGGAAGACAACTACTTAATTGAAAAATTAAAAAAGTTTTTGGCCCAAGTGGGCACTGAATTCTAAAGTGAATTTAGTAGAAAATTGTTTGTTTTCACTTTCATTCTGGAAATTTTTCAATCCAAACTCGTAGTACGTTAGGAAAAATATCGATTATTCTCATCTGGCACGGGGAGGCTAAATGCTTTATGTAAGAGGCCACTGTATAAATCGATGAACAAACAACAAAAAATCCAAACTGAAAGTATCGATTAAATAACAGATCGGGCCTCGCAGTGATGAAATCCTTATGATTATCTATAAAAAATCTAATTTTCTGCTCGATTATTGCATATCTTGGCGTTTTTTCTTCTACATTATGTCATTGAATTGTTATAATATGTATTTCTAAATTAAAAATCAATATAAAGTCTTTGTAAAGTTTTTTCTTCTTATGAATTGCTTTAAAATTAATTTTTATCGGTTCTTAAAAACATTTAAATAGGCTTTATTAAGCCGTTTTGAGTGAAACTTTATAAAAACACAGAACCAATGTAACTTCTTATAAACGGAGTCAAGAGTTGCTTTTTGAAACGGGGTCGCGTCTTTAGGGGTTGGAAAATCGATATTATGACGCTTTCGCCAACGCCCGCAACGTGCAAATAACACTAACCATTGGAATTTGATTAAATTCAACCTTTTTAAGGTCGTATCCAGAGTCACGAGTCAACATACATATGTACGTGTGATACATATGAGAAAGGTAGCAGGAAAATTGAATGTGAAAAATATCTTATTTCAAACCCACACATTTTGTATTGCTTCATTTTACTTTTAATTATTGCAGTTTCAAATTTAGATACGATTTTTACTGCATATGTTTGTTTTCTACGTACATTATCCTGCCAAAAACCTAACATGATCTTTCCATTTCCTTAGCCTGTCAACATCATATCGTACAAATTACACAACTTTTATTAGGGATTGTGTTCGAATAGCTACCTTAAAATTGAATTTTTTATGTGTTTAGAAAAAAAACGTCTTTATGACGTTCTTGTTTCTAAAAAAACAATTTTCCTTTGTTTTTTTTTTTCTCAAAACAAAAGTACTCGTTGTGATAACTCATTTAAAAATATACAGGGTGAATTTGAAGAAAAATTTTCTAAAAATTTTTCTGGTGATCGTTTACAAAAATTATGAATATTTGAACAAAGGTCACTCTCCTTGTGAACTAAGAACTTTATATCAGAAATATGCGTTTATGTATACAGGTCACAACCGAGATACTCAAACAATACAGGGTCTGCAAACATAATAAATCATTTTTCAAGGCTTACTTTGCAAATTAGGTCTGAAACCAGGAATGTCAGGGCAACTGTTTGTTCCCCAATATTTTATTTGCTATTGAGAGATGGTAATGAAGTTTGAACAATTGCCGATTTCCATAACCATAACAGTATTACCACTTTTAAAAATGTCTTTTTTTTGTTTTCGGTACCTTGATCTTAAAAGTTTTCTAGCTCACTCTGTATACATATAATTTTAATTTCATAGACATTTCCAATGTTGCAAAGCTTGTTTTCTCATTGTGTTTTAGTCAAATTGGATTTTGCGACTACCTTTTAGTGAAATTTCTTAAATAACTAATGTCTTTTCTTCTTTTTAGTGTCATTCATCAAGTCGTTACACGAGGTAAGTTAAAAGCTACGTGAAATTTATAAACTTCCGANAGTGTCAACAGAGCAGCAGCAAAAACGAGAGAGAGAGAAGAAAAAAAATTCCTCTTGACATAAATGATTAAGGAGGTCATTATGGAGCAGCTAATTCTCGACAATTTTCACGTATAATGCCAGTAATACATTTTCTAATTATGCATTATTTTGCATTTAAATTCCATACCATTAGTGTCGAATATGATCCGTTGTACAATAATGTTTTATTAAGTGGTATCTTGACATTATAACCAACTTAAATTTGCCGCCATTTATTAGTATCATACGGAAACTGCCTTAATGGCCAACATCAATTCAGTCAGGTTAGCAATAAAATGACAGATTTTCTAAAGGTGGAAAAACAAATTTAGCATTAATATATATGGCACAGCTAGAGCAGAAAGGTCTTGCTGTTAGAGTTATGCACGCTACTTTTCATAAAATCGTCATAGATTTTCTTCTTTGTTAAGTGAATATACATTTTTCATAACAATACAGAGTAAGCGGTGAAATTTTGACAATTGTAGAATATATTATTCCTATCTCTCTTGAATAAGTTAAGAACGAGAGAGTGACAAAAGAAAAACGTTAACTGACTTTTTCGTCCAGCTACACAATTAAATTTCTTCGTCAGGGATGGAAGTTATCTGTCGTCTGCAATCGCTCATTTTCAATTCGCTCTCTTAAAATGTCTTTCTTTTTGCACTGGGTTTTTTCTCATATACAAAACGTAATTATCAACATATTACACATTGTCCTTGACCGTATACATACATACAGAAACACATGATAATCTCCCATTGCTTGGAAAATAAATAATCAAGCTTGACGTAGGAGTAGGTAGTATGTAGTACGAGGCTGAATTAAAAAGTTTCCGGGAGCCTCCTGTGGGTGGTGGATGTTATTCAATTTATATATCTTCAAGTAGGCTGCAATTGCAATTGTTCAACAAGTGAACGCGTGAAAATGGAATGACAAAGAAAAAAGTCAATGCAAAAATATTAGTCATCCTCATTACTTACTCGATTTCCTTCTACTGGATTTTTCCAGAAATTGAAGATAATTCTGGAAGACAACTACTTAATTGAAAAATTAAAAAAGTTTTTGGCCCAAGTGGGCACTGAATTCTAAAGTGAATTTAGTAGAAAATTGTTTGTTTTCACTTTCATTCTGGAAATTTTTCAATCCAAACTCGTAGTACGTTAGGAAAAATATCGATTATTCTCATCTGGCACGGGGAGGCTAAATGCTTTATGTAAGAGGCCACTGTATAAATCGATGAACAAACAACAAAAAATCCAAACTGAAAGTATCGATTAAATAACAGATCGGGCCTCGCAGTGATGAAATCCTTATGATTATCTATAAAAAATCTAATTTTCTGCTCGATTATTGCATATCTTGGCGTTTTTTCTTCTACATTATGTCATTGAATTGTTATAATATGTATTTCTAAATTAAAAATCAATATAAAGTCTTTGTAAAGTTTTTTCTTCTTATGAATTGCTTTAAAATTAATTTTTATCGGTTCTTAAAAACATTTAAATAGGCTTTATTAAGCCGTTTTGAGTGAAACTTTATAAAAACACAGAACCAATGTAACTTCTTATAAACGGAGTCAAGAGTTGCTTTTTGAAACGGGGTCGCGTCTTTAGGGGTTGGAAAATCGATATTATGACGCTTTCGCCAACGCCCGCAACGTGCAAATAACACTAACCATTGGAATTTGATTAAATTCAACCTTTTTAAGGTCGTATCCAGAGTCACGAGTCAACATACATATGTACGTGTGATACATATGAGAAAGGTAGCAGGAAAATTGAATGTGAAAAATATCTTATTTCAAACCCACACATTTTGTATTGCTTCATTTTACTTTTAATTATTGCAGTTTCAAATTTAGATACGATTTTTACTGCATATGTTTGTTTTCTACGTACATTATCCTGCCAAAAACCTAACATGATCTTTCCATTTCCTTAGCCTGTCAACATCATATCGTACAAATTACACAACTTTTATTAGGGATTGTGTTCGAATAGCTACCTTAAAATTGAATTTTTTATGTGTTTAGAAAAAAAACGTCTTTATGACGTTCTTGTTTCTAAAAAAACAATTTTCCTTTGTTTTTTTTTTCTCAAAACAAAAGTACTCGTTGTGATAACTCATTTAAAAATATACAGGGTGAATTTGAAGAAAAATTTTCTAAAAATTTTTCTGGTGATCGTTTACAAAAATTATGAATATTTGAACAAAGGTCACTCTCCTTGTGAACTAAGAACTTTATATCAGAAATATGCGTTTATGTATACAGGTCACAACCGAGATACTCAAACAATACAGGGTCTGCAAACATAATAAATCATTTTTCAAGGCTTACTTTGCAAATTAGGTCTGAAACCAGGAATGTCAGGGCAACTGTTTGTTCCCCAATATTTTATTTGCTATTGAGAGATGGTAATGAAGTTTGAACAATTGCCGATTTCCATAACCATAACAGTATTACCACTTTTAAAAATGTCTTTTTTTGTTTTCGGTACCTTGATCTTAAAAGTTTTCTAGCTCACTCTGTATACATATAATTTTAATTTCATAGACATTTCCAATGTTGCAAAGCTTGTTTTCTCATTGTGTTTTAGTCAAATTGGATTTTGCGACTACCTTTTAGTGAAATTTCTTAAATAACTAATGTCTTTTCTTCTTTTTAGTGTCATTCATCAAGTCGTTACACGAGGTAAGTTAAAAGCTACGTGAAATTTATAAACTTCCGAAAACGATTAATATTTCAAACACGCAAAAACTAACATGATTTTTAATCATCTTGTTGATGTCCGCAATTCGTCAAATTTGAGAAATTCCATCCAGATTCACGTGTCCCCCCCAAAGTTCCAGATTCTCGGCAAAACAAAATCGGTTGCCAAAAACTTTATACATACATATGCATATATACGATTTTGGGGTTAAATAATTTGTTTTGATTTATTACTATTCTTGGGACATATCCATAAGGATCAAATTTGCAAAAAGAATTGCACAGACATCGATTTATTATTTATTTAAGTCTTTTTCTGTAATTCTACTATTATAAAATGTGCTTTTTTTCAATTTTTAAGTTTATTTTCTTTTATAGACGATACCTACTGTCCGTTTCTAAAAATATTGTTTCGGAGGCGTAACAAAATAATGAGTTTGAGATGTGACTCAACTTACCAACATGAAAACATTCTTGATTTCTAATTTTATCGTTCGAGAAGTGATTTGTTGCTAAATGCTTCACCACTGGGGATAAAAATACACTGACGGAGGGGGCATTGGGAAAAAATGCAATGACGTTCACTTTTGCGAAACCACATTCATACCTACATTTATAATTTTCGTGCCAAATATGACGACTTTTAACGAACTAATTTTATCAACAATCTAGTGTCAGGGATGTGATCGATACATTTTTTGTTTTTGGCTATTGTTTTTCTTTTATTTTTGTCTTCTAATCACCATTTTTCATTTCGTTTTGTCAATTCGAATCTATATTAATCTTGTTTCTGTAACTGGTGCTAACTGACAAAAAAACTTAAAGAATTGTTCGAAAATTTCAGTTCGTGCTTTAATATTTATAAACTGCTTAACGATTAAAGTGTCAGAAAAAGGCTGCTTGCAGTTAGGGATGAGTAGGTACAAGTGGAATTTTTTTCTCTAATTGCGCTTTACAAAACAAGAAAATGGTCATCCTTCGTAGATTTAAAATTGAAATTTCGGAATTTTTCTTTTCAAGAAGTCTGAAGATAATACAACACTCAAAGCACATCAATATTAACACCTGAATAGCAGGGTCCTGATTTTAAAAATAGGAAATTCGAGTCGTCTGGACTGGATTTCACTTTCAAATTAACGTTAAAAATGTCGATTTTGTATATACAATATCGAATTTTTTCCTCAACATTTCAAACAGAAATTCTATTATTTTCTTGCCAAAAATAACGCGAAAAATATGCATCGCAAGCGGTAATTACGAAGCAAGCGTAACCACCGTCGGGAATGGGTCGGATCCATAATAAATTAACAAAAAATGAAGCGTTTATTAATGGAACGAACTGAAAATTTCGAAAATAACTACACAATGACGTCACGGACCTAGCCGTTTCGTGATCAAATAACCTGAAGTCGTCATGTGCTGAGATTCGGAAAAGAAAAATTGGGCGATGCTCGTTTAAAAAAAGAGATTTGTTCAGGCCGATTGCCAGGCAGATTTTACGTTTCGGAATTTTCTTCTTTTTTTTGATGGAGCTTGTTTTGACTGAAAAACCTCTTTTTCGGTTTTATTGATTGCGGTATATCCAAAGTGTAATTAGAGCGGCTTTTAACAGGAAAACAATACAATAAAAATATATTCTTGGACGAGTTTTATTGCTAATGCGAAATAAATTTCTTGAAAATTGTCAAAATAAACTATTAAAATGTCAAATGTTTTGACATGATCATTAGGCAATTTCCAAGAAAAAATACTGTTTTCCTAAAAATACATATAAGTATTTTCGGTTTTGTCCTAGTTATTAACAATTTCAGCCTATTAACTTTTGTATGTATCTCCTGTTTGAAAAACTCCTGGAATAATCCTTGTTTATTATTTACTTTCTAAATTTCTTTGATTGATAATTTTCAATAATTTTTTCGCAACTGTATAAACCAAAATGTTTCAAATAAACAAACAAACTCTGTGTATATATGTGTATATAGATATTTTGCCTCCTCTAAGGTCATGTCAACATAAAAATAGCATCTTGACGATTCTTCTTACCTGTCTCCCGTGCCCCTGTATCCGGAAAATTCACCTGGATACGAATGACGTCACCTTGGACCGCCCATAAAATCTATTTAACGTGCATTTGAGGTGCTTCTAGTTACTAAATGTAGATGGAGGAGATACTTTATATCCCTATAAATAATAGCCCTTAAAGGAGGGTAGATTTGTCACGGAACAGATAAACAATAAAAATGTACGACATTTTTGTAAAACTATAAAATGCGTAAATAAATATTTTATCTAAATGATAAACGCATTTTACGTCAGAGATATGACGAAACAAGTAGGAAAAGCGAGTCAAATATAGTATGGAATGTTGGAATTTGTCTATAAAGTGCTAAACGGTATGACAAAATAACACATAGCTCTGAAAAAATAGACGACTATCTTGAGATTGAATGTCAAAAAAACAATTGCATTTCGCCAGTAACAAAATATAAATAGTCTATTAAAAGGGTTGTCGCAAAAGTTTCGCGTCTAAACACGTTCAAACAAGTATTTTCATAACTAAAACGAGAACATACTAGTCACACGTAATAGCATCTTTTTCTCGAACTGAAAATTTTAATTTATGCATTGATAACCCGGAAACCAGGTTAACTAACCTTTCCTATGCACTATTTGTACTTGAACTGACTTTGTTAGTTGCATAGCGCTCCTCCCATATGAAACGATGCAAATACGTCTCGATAATAAAAAGGAAAAAGCGAATTATTCGTAATTCCCATAATTTGATAAATTGTCTTTGGTTAATTGTCATTCCACTTGACTATAATAACGTCATCTGAAGATCAAATCATAAATCCGAGTCTAATTTCGTTTAAAACGTACCATAAAACAACCAATTTCAAAGTCTTATTAATTAAGAACGGTATAAAAATCAATTAAATCCAATAACGCGTATTGAACTAAAAAAGAAAGAAATAACTGTATTGAAGAGGGAGTAAAATTTATTAATAAAAAACATTAATTATTGCACTTGTTAGCCTCGTGACTGGCTGGACTACTCAGAAGTATCGATGCTGATGGAAAATACACAATAGAAATAAAAATTCAATGAGAAACCGCAGAACAATAACAATAAAAATCAATATTAATTAGTTTAACAGAAAAATAAACAATGCAGGTCAAGGTGCAGGCGCGTTTCAGTTTAGTGAATCCGTATTTTTACATCACGGGCAGAGCAGAAGGTCGGACCATTAAACCTTGCCTAGGTTTTGCACGACAAGTCTCAAGTTCACCATTTTTATTATGAAAAAAACGACCACATTGCTAAACCTAGCAGAAAATAAAAATACGTAAATAAACACTAAATTAAGAACATTTTTCTAATTTCGCAAGTAAGTCGATCAATTTTCAGCCACCATATCCCGAACTGTCGTTAACTTTACTCAGCCAGAGGCAGAAGAGCTTTAATCACATTTCATCGATTAGAATTTCCCCCCAAACACCACTTTAATGTCACGTTGAAGAAATGGAAGATTCTATTTTAGCAACCAAAAAAGTGGTTTATTTTTATTGGAACATAAAGAGTTTCAGTACACCACAATAAAGTTTTTCTTTCTAAGTCGTTTCGTTAACGATTTATTTTTATGTGTCTGAAGATGACTTTCTACCCTTACAGTTGAAATGTCAACTTGAAATTTAAAAGAAATCTTTACTGAAAAGAGGAGGTTGTGGAAAATACTCAAATGCCAATTTCTGGATCACGAACACCATTGATTATACTCAAAGAGCTGCGTCTTTTAAATCCGATTGCAAACTTGAAAGAGTTCTTTACTAGTTCTCTATGTGTATACTATGAACAGAAACTTTGTTAGAGCAAGTAGCTCTTCGAAATTGCCTCTTGTGTATCTTCCACTCAAAAAAAAAAACATTTAACCATCATTTTGTGTTATATAGAAATACAAACTAATCCAAGTTAACCGGAATTAAACGCGACCCAAATTTCCCTTAATTACCCTTCCCTACTCTATTTGAAAAAAAAAGCTAAAAACATTTTCCTTCTTTGTACTACGGCCTTGAAAACGATATGACGTGAGTCCGACTCGATTTCCCCAAAATAAAAATCAATTCTTATTTGACTGCGTGCACGTATGCGTGAAAAAAAAAACGCCGTCCCCAGTTTAGCTACGTATATTCGTTCAGGAAAAAATGTATTTTTAGGTTGTCCAGGATGATCCATGAAAAAACAAATCTGGAATAAATTGAAGGTTGAAAATTAATGATGAAGGATGGACATTTATTTCTGAACTATTTTAAACATTCGTCATATTCGATGTTTCTAAACGTTTCGTTCACAACTCTAGTATACATCTTCAGGTGACACGAAGGTGAAAGTCATCTTATTTTTTTGTTTCCAGCTGCAATGTCACGGACAAATATTCTAAAGATGTCTGCTGTGGCTTTAAACGAAACGTCAATTGTTGTAATCTACATAATAAAATTAACAGTTTTTTTTTGTTGGTTAAACATCTATAACACGTTTACTTTATGAGTTTTGTATATTATTTATTGGGAATTCTAGGAATGAAGTAACGACCCAGTGATATCCTGGTGTGTTTATCGATAAAATATGGCTAATTTGCATTTGCGTCATGTTTAAGCATTTTTCTAAATTGATATTAAAACGAATTTTCATACAACCTGCAACGTAAGTTTCACTTACACTGCGTATAAAGCGTCCCACCAAGTGAAAGTTTCAACTATCAATTCGGTAGATATTTAATGTCAATCATACTACCACATTTTCGATTTGAGCAACATTTTTGAAAACAACAGCTTTTGATATGGTTTTTGAGGTTTGAGGTTTGAGGTTTGAGGTTTGAGGTTTGATGTTTGAGTTATCGCTATTATTCCCTCAATTTTTTTGACAAAAAGAGGTCTGTAATCTATATTTATCTGGACACGAAAAACATACTTATGGATAAATATGTATGTCCGAAAACAATTCGACTGACGTGATTTGTCATCATAAAACGACACTGTGCCAAATGTATGCCAAGTAAACAGTCTGTTAGGCAAAAAAATTCATTCCATCACATAATTTGGCACAAAACTCCACGATTTTCTGAATCATCATCGTTTGTGGTGCGATCTTAAATTGAAATTTTTCAATCTGTTCGTAATCATTTAGGATTTGGTGATGGTCGCGTTCACTCTGAATTGATACTTATTATTTTTTTTCTTTAGTTCGAGTTTGTTTTTTTTTGTTTTCGCACAAACAATAGGAGAGATTTCGAGACTGCTTTTTTTTTCGAATTCACTTGTTTCTAAATGAAATTTGATATTGTTTATACGTGTTTTGAGTGTGAAGTATTTACTTGTTTTAAATTGATAACTTCAATTGTGATAAAATTTAATTGGTAAGTAGATGCCTAATGTAAGTGTTTTTAAATTTGTGCAAGTTTCAAAAACTATAACTAATGGCAGAAATTTTCCTTTCAATTAATTTCCTATATTTCTTTTGCATTCATTTACACATTAGAAACATGTTTGAATTATTCTATAGAGACTACTTACCAAGTCTTATTTGAGTAATTTTTCCTCCAATGTTTCAGTTCAAAATATGAAGTGATAGATTTTGTATAATTTTCAAATAGATTCACACACTCCCATTGTAAATCTTTCAGAAAAAGAAAATAAAGCTGAACGTCCTCCTTACTTTCTGGATTTAGCTAATTTTAACTTTGGGCTGCTTTTTGATTAAAAATATATAAATAAATAAATAAATAAATAAATAAATAGAACCATTTAATAGGATGTCCAGTATTCCTCTAAAAATGGAAATACTGATCTCTAACCTCTAGACGTGACAATAAACAACAACTAATGAACAAATTATATGGCGACACTTAGATCCGTCAACGATTAAATATGCACATACAAACATATAAAAAAATAGTACTTATTTGTTTATTAAAGCTAAAGGTATTTTTCAAGCATTTCAAATAGTACGTCAATATTTTTAGAAAAAGTGGGCGATTCGCTAGAAAGGATCAACCGTGCAACTTGAAATATTGCTGTCGGGTTAATTGCCTTTTCGTCTATTTATATTTCTCAAATTTTTCTAAATTTATCTAATACAAGTGCGAAAAGAAGCTAGAAAAAAAATTAAGAAAATTAAAAACCTCTTCTAATCGAGTACAACTTAACATTAAGTTATAATTAATTAAATTGAAATATCAATTATGAAATTAATTAAAATCCTAGTCTTGCTATATGTATATTTTTTCAAAAAATTAGTTACATAAGCGATGCAAAAAATTAATTAAAAAATTTGGTCAAATGTACCAATAGGAAGTATTATTTTATCCACCTCATTGGATAGTTCGTAATCGATTCTCTCTCTTTTTAATTATTGCCGGAAGAGAGAGAAAACCAGAAATAATTAATTTTTTTATTGCAGCAACAAATGAATTTTGCGTTTGTAATAAGTCATAAAGCGGAGTTTACAAAATTCAAGATTCGATTCGATTGTTGTTAAAAATTGTGAATAATGTAACTGGCAACGTTAAAATACGTGAAATGCGCAAGTACGTCACAATATACCGGATGAACTATTTGCGTACATATGTGAAAACCTAAACAAAAATAAATAAACCAAATATCTATACATCATTCATGCAACAGTGTGATTCTAAAAATGTTCTTCAACCATTATTAACAAAACTCTTTAATAAGCTTCGACAAGACAATTGTTACCATCAACTCAAATGGTTAATCTTGCAAGTCAAGTGGCTTAATTTTCAGTATTTAATTCAGCATAACAGAAATTCATTCAATCGAAATTTTCAATAGTACAGCTCTTTTCTTCTTTTTCTGAATGGAATAATTGTGAATACCATTAACGTTCGTGTCAGGTCACTGTTCCTCCAATCAAATTCTAACTTAAAGTCGCATTTACATATTCAGATTCAATTTTTGTTACGGAAATACCATGATTGATTCCAGTTATGAATTTGCATCCCCAGTTTCATTATCTCTGTTTAAAATACAAAACATTGTTGATCTTTCCAGTCAAGTTGCATATTTCAAAACTTCATATTCAATCACTTTGGCTATAAAATAAAGCAATGTCTTCTTTTGTTTTGTGAATTTAAAAGTTTTAAGGTCCGTTTACCGAGAGCAAGTTCTTCAACTGATCAGTATATGCAAAGTCAGTAAGTAATATACAGTGTATCCCCGGAGAGGTGAGACGATTCTTATAAAAAGTAAAAATTTTAATTTTTTGAAGTTCGGCCCTGCATTGCTAAAAACTCATTTCTTACATAATTTCAATTTTAAAAAAATCAAGTGTGCATTGGAAATTTTCAAAAACCTATTTCTCTGTGGGGTCAAGTGCCTTTTATGTGTCAAATATGACGATTAAAAAAAGTTGTTTAGACTCAGTATCTAGGCACATATACCAAATTCCAAAATCCTCGGCCAACTATGATTTTCTAATTTTAAACTTGGAAAAAATTTAAAAATTATAGTTGGCCAAAGATTTCGAAATTTGGTATATGAGCCTAGATACTGATTTTAAACGACTTTTCCTAATCGTCATATTTGACACATAAAAGGCACTTGACCCCACAGAGAAATAGGTTTTTGAAAATTTCCAATGCACACTTGATTTTTCAAAAATGGAATTATCTTAGAAATTAGTTTTTAACTAAACAGAGATAAACCCCAAAAAATGAAAATTTTTACCTTTTTAAGAGTGGTCTTACCTCTCCGATGGCACATTGTAGATATAGCGCAAATTCTATTAAGAATTCGAAATATATTTGTTAAAAAAACGCTCGTACACATCAATCACAAAGATAAAATAACGTTTTCCAGCATATACTCGATCTATGTAAGATGGTCCGCAAAAAAAGTGTTATGACCCCAAGGTCGATTTTTCTAAAGGATAACTCTCTTTTTTCGTATTTTCATGAGTATGCTGCTTGTAATTTTGCGTAGTTTTAATTACCTTGAAAAAAATGACGAGTGAATTTATTAAAAGTATTAGTCTGCAAGCCTACGTTTACATAAGGAGTTTTTCAAAGTAAGCTTGATTAAAACTTTGTAATTGAACAAATATTTTCGGTTTTTTTTGAAGATGCGTACAAAATATAAAAATATCGCTAAAACGAACTGAAAGTAAAAATGATTAAAGTTGTGCAGAAAATATTTTGATAATGTTACACGTCATTTTGTTCAAAATAATTGAAGATAAGTACAGGATATATTAAATGAAAAATAAATAGAATACAGTAACAATACGAAAAAATAGGGGAAATTCCATTTAAAAAAGTCGACCTTGCGGTCATAAGTTTTTTTGGGACACCCTATAATTATCGAGTGAATGCCAGAAAATGCGCTTTTTATAAGTGTGCTTGATGTGTATGAGTATTTTTCCAACAACTACACCTGTGATTTTCGAAATCAGATTTAGAGACTTTAGGAACAGGTAGGTGGTGTATACAATAAGTTGTATTAAACTAAGCTTTTCTAAACTGATCTAAGGACAATACAGTTTTAAGTGAATGAGATTTAGAGTGAATCGCTCGGTATTATTAATTTCTATTCCATAAATTTCAATTCCAGCTATTTTATAACAGTGAAAAATGGACATTTCGTTCAATATCATTGTCTTCGGCGAGTGGTTACATAAAAAATTTTGCGACAATGGCCACCATGTTCCATTACGTCTTCAATATAAAACCTAATTTATGCCGTATTAATTAGTGGATTCAATTCAAGGTTTCGTGAATCTTAAATTTCGTAACGAGTTTGTGCATTTAACAACACACGCTTTATCAGTAGTTGTGGCGCGCCACTGTTGTTCGGTATTGTGCTTTTTGAAATTAGTTCAGCGCCGAACGTGGTTCGTAGCGGTTGTGCTTAAATTTAATTTTTTCTTTTTTTTGGTCGTACTCGTGTATTACTTACGTGAGTTTCATTTCCCCAAAAAAAAAAAAGAAAACTCCGTTTTTAAATAAAAACTCTTTTTTTACCTTCTGTGATACATTGTGCAACAACTTCTTTGTGATAAATATTTTTTAACATTAATAAGGTAATTTATTAAATTTATATTGCCGCTCCATCTTCATTCTGGAAAGATGAGAGGACACATTGCCAGACTAGTCTTGCGTACAATAGTGCGATCAATAAAACGACTACGCAAAGGATTTAAACTGGAAACTGGGTCGCACCCAAATAGCTCTGGACCGACACACATTTTCCGACAACAACGATACCCTGCTGCCTGCCTTCTGGCTCTTGGAAGGGCCAGACGGTGTGGCGACATGCACGATTGTGCTAGGGGAAAGGGGGGAGGTCGGATTTGTGTAACATACTCTAAACAATAAAAACTAAAAATAAATACTTTTTTTATGATAATTTGTTTGGACTCCAATGCAATGTCACTTTAATATGCTCGAGTTTTCTTTATGAAAAAGCTTAAATCGATATAGATTTTTCCGTAAGAAATGGAAAATGATCTAGGTGTTTGTATTGGAATGCTTTTTAAATATAATTTATGAAGGTACTATGCTCGTTTATTCAATCCGAGCACCTTTATTTCATTGGATTTTTTATTTCTATTAGAAAATAATGTAAGCAATGGCATTTTTTCTCAATTTTTCCCCGATTCAGTTCACTTGAAACAAACAAATAAAAAAACGAACTGCAACACCCTGTATACGTGTAACGTGATCATGAAGCGTACAAAAAAATTCCTTTACTTTATCACATTGGTCTGTTTATCAAACATAAATTGCGTAGTGGATCTTTTCTCATCAGTATTTTGTTGCCAGATAAAAGTTCCAGAATATAATTCTGTTAAAAAAAAACCAATAAACTTCTTGAATTGCATATTTTACTCTTATTGGTCAACGAACTGATAACTGTATACGGAAAATTTCCTGTTTAACATTTCGCAAATTGAACTTCATATGTTTTCGTTACAAGCTTAGGGTCAATTAATGTTTAATAAAAGAAATATATATTTATATATATGTATATGTGTAAACAAAAACTATTCCTTTTTGGAAAGGATCATTTTAGATCAGATCAGAGGTTCTAGCACAAAATATCATAATCTTATCAAAAATAATTATATCTGGCGCCAATTAGGAGAATCATGACGTCGATTCTCTATTTAGTCTCGTGAATTAGCAACAATTTCGAATTACTTTATACGTAGTCAGCTACAAGCGTTTGTTTTAATCAATTGTTTGCCCACTTAATTATAATAGTAAGCTGTGAAAATATTGCTCAACCTCTTGTTTTCATAATTCTTATTATTTTTTTCTTTTGTTGTTCCAGATCGCATTGATCAAATTTTGTGTGCGAGTGAACAAGGGAGGAAAGTGAATTTCGTGTGCAAATCCTCAGCTCAGACAAGATAGACAGAGTCTCCTAGAATCTGGTTAGGAGCAGTTTGAATTTGAATCTAATCCTCAAACGACTTTAACTGAAGAAGAAATTTGAAACGTATTTTCAAACAAAACAAAGGCAAAGATGCATATAGAAGTACAAGTGGCTTTGAATTTCGTAATTTCGTACCTGTACAACAAACTTCCTAGACGAAGAGTGAATATATTCGGGGAGGAGTTGGAAAAAGCTTTAAAAGACAAATTTCAGGTATATTATAATGCTAATTTTCATTTTTAAATCCAGATATTCATTTTTATTGTTTTAGGGTCACTGGTATCCAGAAAAACCATTTAAAGGGTCGGCATTTAGATGTTTAAAAACGGGTGATCCCATTGATAAAGTGTTGGAAAAAGCGGCTAGACAAAGCGGAGTCCCCATCCAAGACATACTGGAAAATCTCCCGCAGGAACTAGCCGTTTGGGTGGACCCTGGCGAAGTTAGCTATCGCATCGGCGAGAAGGGGGCTGTGAAAATTTTGTTTAGCGACAAAGCTGATCCGCAAGATGACCATTCAGCTGACAGAGAAGTGACCAAGACCTTCAATCCGGAGGCTCAATGCTTCAGACCGATTGACTCTGTCAGTTGCAGCATGAGCAATTTGAGTTTATCACCCAGTGGCAAATCCATTGGGCAATTCGCCGGCGTCCAGTCAGCGGCTGGTGGTGACTCTATTGGTGTCCCAATTCAGGGTCAGAACATTCAGCAAAATGGTAATCAGGTAAGTGAATTTCACCCTTAAAAATTGAACCCTGATAATGACGAAATTGTTTTATTTTACTTAAATAGGTTGTGTCCAACAATCCCCACTTAGGCTCTAGTTCATCAGCTCCCTCACCCACTTCAATGGGAAACTCTTTCAAGGGATCACCATCTCCCGTGCCTGCTTTCATCCCGCGCACCACCACTCCGCTAACATTCACCACGGCTACTTTTGCCCAAACGAAATTTGGAAGTACTAAATTAAAGACCAGCAGCAAAAGGGCCAACAGGTTTGTCCTAACATCATATCTATGTAATTGTTTATTGATTTGAAAATGTGTTTAAAGGATGTCTCCAACCGAGTTCTCCAACTACATCAAACAACGCGCCATGCAACAACAAATGCACCAGCAGCCGCCGCATCATTCACCAGGAAGTCGTGCTCTGTCTCCGGACCCTTCCGCTTACTATTTTCCACCGCATGGCCATTTTCAACCACAGTTTCCTCCACGTTCGATGTTCGAGTCTTCCAATCAATTCCTCAGTCCCGATTTGTATCCAGGCAACAAGACCACCAATTTGAATTTCCCATTCGAAAACTCTCCATTCGGACAATTCTACCCTAATCATGGCATGATGAACGTGCCACCAAACGTTACCAATCCAGGTCAAAACAAAGACGTAATGGACAACTGGACCTATGCTACCGCCGGTCAGTATCAACACTTGCTGGTGGCCAATTGAGAGTCATAGATGGCGAGGAAGAGTTTTCTAATGGGTGATCCTAGCGATTCTATTGTCTGTTCTTGCGTTTACGATGGACATAAGGAGGTCTGCGCTGTCTAGAACCGGAAGTCTTTCATTATTATTCGTAGTAGTTTGTTATATTCAACTCATTGTCAGCTTCTCATTATCGACTGTCTTCTTCACGATTGGTAAGGATGATTTTTTTTTGTGCGGGTAAAAATACAATTTTTTTTGTTACCTTTTGTCTTTGTTTGTTGAATAGAAAAGGTATGATTTTTTTTTAATATAATGTCCCTATTCTTAGTTGAACAGTTCCTAATTTTTCTAATTGCTTTGTAGATTTTTTTTGTTCAGTTTTTGTACGAACAAGAAAAGATGAAATGTAAATATAGGTAGAGTAAGTTGTTTTTTTTTGTAGAAAGGAAGTTCCATCTATTTCTCTTGGAACAGTGATCTCTCTTAATATTAAAAGAAAAATAATTTGTAAATATTGTAGCTTAATATTATTTATATATAACATATAAATATTTTTGTAGAGGAAAATTTGTAGTATTCTCACCACCATGCAGTACCAACTGAGAGACATAGGTATATATTTTTCTTAAAAATGAAATTTCACTTATGAAAGTCTACACTTGAACTGTTTATCGGTAGAATGCGTGTTTTCAGAAGAAAAAAAACGCCATGTATGTTATTTTTTATACGAGAAGCAAACTGAAACTAGAACATCACAAAAATGAAGAATTTTTACGAGAAAAGACAGTAGAATCGCTCTTAAAAACAAGCCCTCTTCGTAATAAAACAAAAATTTAAAAAAAATACCCATTTGAATCCACAGCTTGATACTTTTTAAATTTTTATAAAACGTAGATTTAACTTAGAATTTATAGATGTTTCTTACTTTATATATGGTGTTTACAGTATTCGAGTAGTTCTAGAGTGTTTCCTAAAAAATTTTTTATATTAAATGTATTTTTTATTTTTGTATTGAGAAGCTCAACGTCAACGTCTAGTCCCATGTATAGATTGCGCGTTCGGATTTACATAGGCATATCGCGATCATTCTCCTCTTGCAATGATTTGTCAAGACATTAGAGGAGGCAGAAGGGAAGAAAAAGGCCAGGTTCAATATGTATGTATGGTTGCAGAACGCGTGCAAGTTCCCAAAAAAAATCCATATTTTTGCAATAAAAATGATCTGTTTTAAGATTGTGATATTCGTTTTGTAAATTTTTTATACACAAACAAAATGGACGTTAAAAAAAAGGTCGTTTCACATTTAGGCGTAACGTTGTAACTACATCAGCACCCCGCCCTGCCCTTTAACGACTGGGTCTAGATTCTGCTTTACTTGAAAAATTGAATGCAATTTTTTATTATGCTTGCTTTTTTGTTACTTTTTCACTGAAGGTTTATTTTTTACTGTGTAATTGTTGACTTGTAATATTAGAATTTAATATATTTTGTTATGAATTTGTTTAAATTTTATTTTGCATTTTATTTCATTAATTTTGTCTTTGATGCGTACCTGATTATGCGGAGACAAGTTTTTTTCGCACTTTCATCGAAATAGGAAAAGAGAAAAATATTCATGTATGTGAACTGATTGAATTCAACGAAAACATGAAACAAAATCAAAAAAGTTTATTTTAAAAAAAAGAAAAAAAACGCTTACCTGTGTATTGTATTCCAATTTAACAAAAACGTCTATTACAATTCCACCGGCCTTGTTTTCAACCTTTAGGTACAAAAATTTAGTTATATTTTATTCTAGGAACTGTAATAACGTATTGCATATCTAATATAATAAAGAATACTCTATTAGGTATAAGTTAAAGTACCCTCTCGGTGACCCTGTATAAGCTATATAATAATAAAAAAAAAGTATTTTTCTAAACGCTTCACTTGATAGGGGTACTTGAACAGTTTAGTGCAAAATGACCGAAAAGTGCAAAAAAAAAATTGAAGACAGGCAAAATCTTAAATATCTTCTTCTCGAACTGAACTTTCCAATAGTCCAATTTCTGTAAATACATATAACTTTTCGTTGAAATAATAAGGAAAAACGATTTCAAATTAGGAAAAACTTTGACTAGCTTAGAATCCAGTGGAACTGAATGGTCTCTGTATGGAAAATGTACATATTTCTTGAATCCAATTAGATGATTGCTGTTTTTCTAACAAGAAAATTTCGGTACAGCTGGCACCATTGTATTTTCAATATATTTTTTTAATAATAATCAAATCTCATTTACACGAAATTCACAATTAGTGCTACCAGAACCTCAAGTTCATTCCTTTGGGAAATTAATCGAGCATTTCCATATGTTTGTTAAAATTCGTATTATACGGCTCTAATATGGATTCCAGAATTGTATTTTAATAGAAACCTTTCAGGTACACCCTATATATTCAATAAGATCCTAATAAAATAATAATTACGCTTAAATGGTGGAAATTGTAATAGGGCGTGTTTAAATGGAAATCTGATAGAGGGAGAGAGTAAGAAAACTAACTTATGTGATTGGATAATGCTTTACTACGTCACTACTCAGAAAAGAAAAGTACTACTTAGCTAACGTAAGATTAAGAATGAGTAGGATTTAGAAGGTATGTAGAAAAATTGATAGGGGCATGAAATTACATCAGAAAATTGCTTGAGTTTTGTTTTTGAAAAATTTTCTTTATTTTTAAACATTATCTTCGAAATGTTAGCATGAAATTGATAAATTAGATTCGATTTAGCATTTGAAACAGTTGTCCATTCAAACAGTACCTACTTAGATATTTTTCTGAAAAGTGAATTTGTTTTGAATAAGTAAAGGAGTCATTCCAACTTTTGTTTTTTAAATAAAAAAAATAATAAAATAAATAAAAAAAGAATTTAAAAGGCACATGAACTCGTGACCTGAAAGAAATGTTTCTGATTTAGGTACTTCTGGTGGAAATTCCTTAAAAAAAACATACACCCAGAAACAAATCAGAAACACACGTGTACACATTAAATTACAGATTATTTTATATACTTGCTTCTTGTATTACATGTATTTTACATAAAATGCAAAACTCTCATTAACTAACATTTGTAGTTCAATAATCAGTGTCTCTTCAAATACTACTTAATCGTGTTTTAAAATAAAATTGATAAATTTTATATCGCCGAGATCTTTCTGGAACGCATGTGGTGTTTTTCATCAGCAAAACAGGATGGTCAGAAGTTTTTGATTACCCTATACAATCATCATTCAAAATATGAAAATAAATAACCTGACCGGAATGTGCTTGGTTTTTTTTATCGATTTTCGCAATAGCATACCTGCACTGGGTGATTGATATAAACTATACATATAGTGTCTCAAGAAATTCACCCTGTCATGCAATTTTCCTGTTGTATTTACATTAGGCTGTTCAGTTATTAACAGTGATGGAAAAATGTTGCTTTAGCCACACATTACATAACAAACTAGGCGAATGCCCCACCATCAACACTATTCGCCAAACTTTACACATCACAAACGTATGTCTAGTTTGTCCTGTAAAATGTAGTTCCGGCATTATTTGTAAAACAATAGATTGTGCTTGACACTTTCTAAACTACATCCATTCATCTCTGTTAATAAGAGAAAAACCCTGTAAGCATAACGACATTGAAACACCCTGTACCACCTTGTTGACGATATCTTTACCAGTTGAAAACAAATCTGAAACATATCGACGAAAACCACGATATAAACAAAGCAATATAAAGTAAGTAAAAAAAATATATGGTTTCGAGCATGAGCCGCAGGATTTTTCTTGGAAGATGTATGTCAACAAGCAGCGACTTTGTTTAGGCCTATTTATATATTAATATATAATGTATGTATTTACCTACTATCTGTGTTAGTTTGTTAATAAACCTCTTTATAAAAAGAATATAATTAATAATAAATAATAATAATCATATTTGCGATCAAGTGGTAGTCAAACCTTTATAAGTATATTTAGTCTATTCATTATATGATATTTATGGTGAGAACGGATTTTCCATCCCGTTATTAACAAATAAGGAAAAGTATGTGTATATTGATAGTCTCTAATTTTTCATATTGTTGTACAATTTTTAAGTTTATATTAAAAAAACTGTTTGTGTATTAATATCTATGTGTTTTGTTTCAATATAAAAATATAAATTTTGATGCTATATACATCAAAAGTCCCTTTCACACATTTTCAATTTAACTGTGTAGAATATTAATATACCTAACGAACGAGTACGAATAAACACATGTAAATCATTTGGCCGCGTCCTCACTTGAGTGCGAGCCCCCAATGAGGACTCGTATATCTCTTTGTTTATTCCTGTTATAACATTTGCCACTGCTGACATTTGCTCGTTCCATTCGGTTCCTTCGTTAGGTGTGAACGTTCCGTAAATTTAGTAATTTACACAGTTTTATCTGTGGAGCAAACTACATTGAGGAAATTTCGTCATCCCTGCACAGTCCTGATTTATTTCCATGTGAGCTGTATTTGTTTAAATCTCTAAAACTAGTTTTCAACGATAATAGAGAGGTACAGAATTTTATGCACAATAAGCTAAACACACAGCCTAAATTATAAACCTGCAACAGCTCTAAGGAGAAAAGATAATGGCTTATAAGAATAAAATAACAGGTCAAGAAGCAATAGCCGATTTACATCATAAAATGACATATAGTCTGTACATTATAACAGCCGACCCACGTGACTGACGTTTTCGGACAGAGTTGTAGGAATTAATTGATAATTCTTGATTTTAAGAAATAGAAGTCTAGGAATTGAGTTTATTTCTTTAAAAAAATTTTGCGTTATCAATTTATCAGCCTAGAATAGTGTTTTTGATGAACACATACCAATTTAAAATTGTAATTAGTATGCCTGTATCTTGATGAATACACTGAAACATTTTTCCTGATTTCTGAAAGCTTATCCCTTATCCACTCACCTGTTCTAATGTTTACACAATTTTCTGTTCTTAAAAGAACAATTTCCAATGTTTAAACGATAATAAAGTGAATTTAAAAGGTGAAAAACTGCAAATAAAAATACGAAATGACACAAATAGAAACACAACAACAAATAGAAACAAAAACATGGCAAAATTCTATCTTAAATGACATTTCATGTTGCCACAGCAATTTTTTTGTCTGGATCAACTAAATAATCAGTTAACTAGTTTCAAATAAATCAATAAATTTTATTTAAATTAATCAATTTAAAAATGAATTTTAAATTATATTTAAACATATTTGAATTACACCAAGTTTAATTCATTATAACAATTATATTAATTAATTTTTATAACATTTTTAATACAAATGTGGAATCATAATTTCAAATTGGCAATGTCGGCGAAAATGCCAAAGTCACGTGGGTCGGCTGTTATAATGTACAGATTATACGTAAATGTCGAAAAGTTTTGTTGGCTTCTTATGCTAAGATTTTGTTAATTCAATGTCAGCAAGTATATATTAGGGTGGTTCTTATTTTGGGTATTTTGGAATTTTTATGCTCCCAAAGGCTCATATGTTTCGAAATAAATAAAAAATATATCCTCCAAGTGTTTGGCATTGAACGATCAATTTTTTATTCCTGTCGAGGTAATTGTTCAAAAAATTTGAAGCTCTGTAGACTTTATCGTTTCAATAGTAGCTATCTTTCAGAAATTTTACTTTTAAAAATTTTTAAAATGTTTCAGCTATTGTAATTTTAAGTTTCTTCGGCTGACATTTTTAGATACATAACTAGCTACAACTTCAAAATTATAATAGCTAAAAGTCTGTAAATTTTCTGAGAGATAGCTACTTTGATAAGGATAAAGTCTACAAAATTTCAAATTTTTAGAACAATTACTTCCACAGGAATAAAAAATTGATTGTTCAATGCCAAAAACTTCATGTTATTTATATGGGAAATTTACATCGGCTGTGCGGCACGGGTTAAAATTGAAATAGAGACTTGAAACTTGGAAGATATTTTTTTTTTTTCGAACCATATAAATCTCTGGGAGCACAAAAATTCGAAAACACCCTAAATAAAGACTACTCTAAGCAAGTATACAGTTGTATTAATAAAATTTGCGTACACCGACTAGAAAGAGAAGTTTGCCAATCACATTTAAATTACATGTGATTGTCAAATTTCTCTCTCTAATAGGTGTACGCAAATTTTATGAATACAACTGTACNCTGATTGGTCAAAAACAGTTCGTGAACTGTTTTGAACTGGTTTTGACCAATCAGCATGGCGTTTACTGGCTCAACATTTCATCCGCGAACTTAACTAATGTCAAAGATTTTCACTGCTTTTGAAATTGATTTAATTTAAATTTAGACCTACCGTTACATGTTATAATAATTAAATTTTAAGTTGTATGTAGCTACAAAAAATGTTCACACAATATTCTATTCTTAAAAGAACAATTTCTAATTTTTAAAAGCTAAGAAAGCATAGACAAAGATATGACGTTTCATAGCATACGAAAAAATGAATTTATGAAATTGCGATTTCCGCTGGTTGCACTTTTTGGCACTCAGTGTATCTCCATTCACCTCTGATACCTTCAGTAATAAAGGAAGGAAATACACTCAGTGCCAAAAAGTGCAAACATTAGAAATCGCTATAAAAAAGTGACTTTAAGTCATCAAATGACACAAATAGAAACAAACACATGGCAACATTCTGCCTTAAATGACAGTTCACATTGCCATAGCAATTTTTTTATTCGTATTCTCTAAATAATCAGATAATTAGTTTCGAGCAGTTTCACGTAAATTAATAAATCTGAACTATATATATTTGAATTAAACAAAATTTAGTTAATTAGTATTAATTAATTTTTATAAAGTTCTTAATATAAATGTAAAATCGTAATTTTAAAAAGGTAATGCCGGCAAAAACGCAAAAATCACGTGGGTTGGCTGTTAGTGTTCATTCTTATTGGACGTAAATCGTAAACGTAATATGTAATTCGTAGTCCGGAAATATTATAGTTATTTTACAGAACACGCATACATACGTCAATTGGAAATCTGATTTTATTTAAAAATTTATTCATTTTTTAAAACTTTTTTTATAAATCACATTTCGAATTTACGATGAGTTCTGTAAAATATAATATTTCCGAATTACGAATTATGTATTACGTTTATGGGTTGCGTCCATTGCGAATGAGTAGTTATAATGTACAGACTATATACAGGGTGTCCCAAAAGTAACGCCTCATCCGCTACCACGCTATCAGAGGAGTCTACTGAACCTGGGAAAAATCGTAGAAAAAATCTTTTCGAAAAATGACTTCTGGGACACCCTGTATTTAGAGTAAGCTGGCAAGTGTTTCCAATGATCGATTTTGATGAGATTTTGCCGTAGAAAACGAACCTCGATGATAGTACCATGGACACAATTCTCCTTTTTTTCTGTTATTCTTCGAGAAAATAACTGTTGAAATGTGACAATTAAATTCTAGAAAAACTTATACTTATACTTATAGTATTGTTTAAATAAAAATTATAAATTAAAGTTTCAATTTAAAAAAAACCTCGTAAATACTTGTTGATTAAGTGTATTATTAAATTAAATACATCATTGATTGAGGGTATGAATAAAGTAGAGAACTTAAAAAATTACAATTTTTTAATTAGACAAATACAATCGATGATAATCATTAGCACCGAAAGCACAATTACATTTTGGACACTTCCTTTGCCTAGTTTCATATCTGGTTTTGAGACAATCGTAACAAAATACGTGGAAACATTTTGATAAAACGGCATCCTTGCGTTTAACTTTACATGAGGGACAAGTGAGGGTTTCTTTATATTCTCGAATTTCCTCCATCATGACCTCATCTAATGTCGTACCGGCCAGTTCCATTTTCTTCATTCGTTCCGCTTTACGTTTCAATTGGGCAATTTCCTCTTGCAGTCTCTTGGTTTTATACGCTTCCGCTTCAAGTGATGATGTTTTTTCTGCAACCACTTGTTGGGCCTCTTTCATTTGAGAGTGGTATTTTTCTATAGAAAAAATTCAAATTCAGACATTTAATTTTAAAACGCTTTCTGTTAATTTCTCACCCAAATGCAATTTCAGATCTGCCGCAGATTGAGCCGATTCTATGGCTTTTCTCTTGTGCATCTCCATTGCTTGTTGTCGGAGTTGCAATTCTTTTTCTACAGTTGCCAAAGTATTTTGTAAAATACGTTCTTTTTCCTCTAGTTTTCTTACTACTAAATTGGCAGCATCTACCTGGCTTGTTAACGTAGAAACCTATAAAAAATTGCTTTAAATGTCAACATTATCATAAATGGACGCGACCAAGTCCAGATGTGGTGTTATTAAAGAGGTGCGTTTAATTAGTTTTGGCGTTTAGACATGCACTGCTGAACCCTCAAAGCGAATTTATAGAAACCTGATCTTTTAACACGTCCTTTTCCTCCCTGGCCAGTTTGTGTAGTTGGTTCGATTTTATCCGTTCCGACATCAATTTAAAATTAGCATCATCTTTTTCACGAAGTTGTTGAATCAATCTCGAATTTTGTTCCTTAAATTAGTAAGAGGAAAATTGAGAAATTTAAAACATTTCCACTTTTACCTGCATGTCCTCGAAAGCTTGACCAGTCACTTCCATTTCGTTGAGTAAGGCTTCCTCTTCGTGTGAACCGACAAAAGGTCTCATAGGATGAACAACCCCTCCTGTCCAGCTACCGTCCGTGGGTTTTTGAAGGGCTACCTGTTTTTGGAGTTCATATTTTTGCTCTTCCAATTGCTTGATCTTTTTCAGTGCCTCGTCCTCAGCCAGTTTGCGTTTATCATCACGCTTGTTCTCCTTTAAAATCTGTTTAGTAATAACCGAACTGGTTCATAATAGTTATTCTGATTTCTTACTTGCATCTTCTTCATTTGTTGTCGCATCTCTTCTATATCTGTACGTAACTTTTTCTCAACAGCCATTAGTTGGACTTTATCCCGTTGCTCTTTGCTCACGCCTTTGTACATGTCAAGAAGCAGCTTCATTTCTTTTTGTTCGTTTAAGGCTTTTCTAAAATTTTCAATTCGATTTAGACACTCAATATCTATTTTTCCTATATTTCACTTTGTACTTTAACTGATTTTTCAAGTCCCGCACCATTTCGCTTTCGGCGATCTTAGCTTCTTTTGCCCGTTGCGCTTCACGATCTTTCTCAGTTTTAATCATTTGTTCTTTCTTAATGGGAACTTTCTCTTGTTTGATGTCTTTTTTCTCGCCAGAAGTTGACGCTTGACTTTTCTCACCGTCGCCACTCTCTTGATTTAACTAAAAAAAATTGCTTTTTCAATCCTAAAACAAAAACTCACTTACTTCTTGTTCTTCTTCCTTTTTCACATCAGTTGTTGATGATTCTTCCTTCACTTGGGCACCTAATAAGGAACAAATGAAAAAGTAGTCTATAAAAATAATAGGGAAAAGGCACTAGATTGAAACTACCTCGTCTTGAATCCCTTTTTAAGCTAGCTAATAAATGATTTAAATATATCAAATTTCAAGAAATAGTAAAACTACAAATACCTTCTTCTTTCACATCGTGTTCTTCTTTTACTTCTTCTTTTTTAATGCCTTCTTTAGATTCTGGTTGATGAGATCCTTGCTTCTGTGCCAATTTGTTATGTAAATCCTCAACTTCCTTACGCAACTTCGGTAATTCTGCATTAGCTTCTTTGTATTTGCGTTTATATCTATGGACCTCTCCTTTCAATTGTTGGGTGTTATTTTGTAAGGACGTGATCAAATGCCTCATTTCTCGATTAATAGGTCCGGTCTGTTCGTTTGCAGCTAAATTTTGTTCAAATTCAATGCGAAGCATTTCATATTCCTTTCGTAATTGGGCAAGGAAGTCTTCTAATTGCATAACTTCTTGGCGCAGTTTCTTTTGAGCTATTAACTCTTCACTCTGAAAAATTAAAGTATCAAATATCGGTTTATATTTTTACAATTAATTTTTGATGAACCTCCATCATTTCAATGTTTCTTAAGTGGGCATTCTTGCTGGTCTGAATCTGTTGTCTTGCCTCGTCTAATTGGGTTTTCAATTGCATTGATTCATTATATAAAACTGAGAATTGTGATTGTAAACATTTGTATTCAGTAGTTTCAACTATAACACTTTCAGGCAATTGCCGTATCTAGAAATAATGTTCTTTTTATTTGCATAGAATTACATTATATCAGGCACTTACGTCCATTTTAAGTTTTTCAACTTCTTTCAAGGTTTCTCTGTGAGTTTGATGCAATTTGTCTAATTCCTGAAGTCTATTATTCGCTAGTTCTTTGTATTCCTCAATTTCCTTTGTTAAATCCTCTAATTTTGCCTTTAAAACCAACCGAATTAAATATAGTAAGAGAATCCGTTAAATACATACTTGAGAAACGTTACTCTGTACAATAGGTTTAGATTGTTGTCCTTTTTCAGGATCTCCATGGACTTGATGATAGGCTTTAATTTTTTCCACAGCTTCTGCTAAGTGAGTTTCTAATTTGTCATTTCTAAACCTAACTTTTTCGAGTTCATATTGTAAGTCGTCTATTTGATTTTTCAATTCAGCAATTTCAGTTTCTTTTGCCGTTACAGAATCCTGCAACTCGGCAACTTTCAAACTGTTTGTATGGTACTTTTCATGCAATGATGTATGCAATGCTTGAAGGTTCCTGTTCTCAGCTTGTAATTGGATATTTGTTTGTCTTATTGCTTCATCAACTGATGGTGCATCCTCTACAGTATTTGAAGTTTTAATCGTAAAAATTGTAAAATATTTTATTAAACTTACGTCCTTCCAATTCACCTTTTAATGCCAAAGTAATTTTTTCATTTCTTTGCATTAATCGGTCAAAGGCTTGAATAACTTTTGCCACAGCTCTTCTAGATACTTGTACACGATTAGCTAATTTATCATTTAATTCATCTTTGTCCCATGTTGACAGTTGCATAAGAAAAGAAGTGGTGGCTTCATCTTCGTCTGGAAATATTCGTTTTTTTAACGATACATTTTGTGTAATTGAAAGTTACTTTTGTTTTCTGACTCATCGGCAGTTTCTGCGTCAAATCTTTGAAGCAATATTCGAATATCTTCATTAAGTTGATTCCAGTACCTGTTCACAACATTTAACATAGCATCATCTTGTGTTTGTCGTTTTTCCAATTGTTCTATTCTTTGTCTCAGTTCCTGTTCGGTTCTGCATCTTTGTTCAATCCTCTGCAAATAGAATTCAACACTGAACACTCAGTTTCACAAATAATCAACAGCATTACTTGGGCAAGCTTCTTGTTTTGGAACTGCAAAACTTTAATGTCCATTTCTTCTAATGTAGATACAGGCCCAATTAGATGTGGCTCAAAATGAATTTTCTTGATTGGAGGCTGCCCCCCACTGGATGAGGCATCGTCTGCATACCGCTTTGACATATTGTCTTGATTAATTAATAAAAAATTGAGGAGTGAATATAGTTTTATTAATTAGGCAGTAACTATTTGTGATAATAACACAATTAATGCGTGTAGTACAAACCGGTGCGTATTTCAAATAAAAACTAGAGTTAAATGTTAATAAATTTTACGTAGAACTGAAATAAATAATTTCTTTTCTAATCAAGCATCACCGAACGAAACTTAACCTAACAATTTTAAATGTACTAAATTTAATTAGAATGTTGTACAAATTTATGAGGAAAATTAATATTTTCATTATTAAATACTAGTAAAATAGATATATTTTTGTACCAAGTGTTTCTTAAAAATTAGTTTGTTTTTATTTTTAAAATATTATTTTAAAAAATATGTCTTTATTTGATATAAAACGAAAAAGAAGTAAAAAGTTTAGTACAAATATAATAGAACACCTAACTCTAAACGTTTCAGGTCGATAGTGGTTTTAGTTAAACCAATGTTGCCGCACTTATCAAGAAAATCGTGAAATTTAAGAAAAACAATCGAAACCACGTTTTATATTAAACCAATTTTTTTATTTTTAATTCAAAAATTTAAAATTAGCATAAATCCACATCTAAGGATAAAGGTTTATCTGAATTTAATTTCACCAAGTGTCAATTAGACGTTAATCGGTAAAAACAATTGATGTTTTTTAAAGAACCAAACAAAACTCCAAGTACCCTCTAATTGAAGAAACTTTGAAAGTGTCCACTTTTGATCATCGTCATTTTAGACATTTTCTATCGAAAACTTTCTTGAAGATACCTATCCAATTATTATATTTACTGCATCAAACTGCAATACATGCTCGATTCCCCAGTCTCGTTATACAAGCAGGCCAGTCAGTCAACCAATCATCCTGTTTCGGTTCGGTCAGACTGATCGTAAATATTCTGTCGTTGTACTCATTTCATTAAGAATTCTCGTATAAAATTCTTGTGCAGCAAACGTGCAACAAAACAGAAAATCTGAATCACAATCTTCATCAAACATATGGAAACGCTGAAGCTTTGAAATTCATCTTGTCTGCTAATCTGCGTCCATTTTGTGAAAGTGGGGGTGAGAGAGAAACACAGAGCCGAGCCGGCAAAGCACAACTTGATAAAGATAGTTCGGGTTGGCTATCGGTAGCGAGAAAATTAGAGCCAAAATCGATGTCGTGACCTTTGTCGTTACCAAAAACCAACCTGAAATCTTCAGCCTCATCAGGAACAACAACATAATCAGTTGCAACAAGGATGATGGATATCGAGTCATCAACAACAAGCAGACCGATGGACGTGCAAGCCGTTTGTCGTTTGTGCCTTTCCGAACGGACGGATGCATTAAAATCATTATTTGATGATGAACTGGGTCCGAATCGACTTCCCCAAAAGATCGAGCTTTTGCTACAACTGAAGGTAAGTAGCCAAAGCAATTTTCATCAACGTTCTAATTAAAAATGAGCAAAATGTTACGTGTAAGCGATAAGGCACGTCGTCCGTAAGAAATATAGTGAAACTCGACCTTATTGCATTCGGTCTGCGTTGTTGCTGATGCCGTAACCCAGCTTGAGAGAACGACGGTGACGGTCGGTGTAGAGGATAATGGCTGACCCAGTCAGCGTTAAACGTAATCGTGAATTTATGCTAGGAATTTTGCATTAGTTTTCTTGCTTTTAGGCTAAGAAATTTAGTAGATTTTCAATGGAAACTCGTCAAATTTCCATGAAAACTTCATTTACATCAGGGTCCCATTGATTTTCACTTAAAATTGTCAGGTTATTTGGTGTGCAATACGAATGTATTCTATTTTTTCTTGAACTCCTATGATCTAATTACCGGCTAATGACGCGGCCATTTGTCATGATGATGAACTAATAAAATGTCGTTCAGCTTTGTGAACTGGTTTTCTTCACAGATCTTCATTTTCAATCGTTAAAAATTCACTTTTGGGTCCGATCGTATTCTGCAGACTTGGACCAAGTAGCTCACATATAATTTTTAATAAAATAATATACAGGGTGAGCTACAAGCTATATAACAAACTTTACAGATACTGACTTTGCATTAATATCAATTTTTGTTTAAAAGATATATATTTATATATAGTAAATTCGAGTTTTGGCCGTCAGGTTCAGTGGATTTGAATCCGTTGGATTGTTTCAATCACCTATTTTTTTTTCATTTATACATAATATCTGCTCTAAAGGTCTCTGATTTCTGTCTGGCTGTTCACCTTCAGTTGAAAAATGGTTTATGTCAACCCTTTTTTCGTACCCTAGCCAGAAACCTGTATTGTAGATTTGGAAATAATTTTCTCTTTTCCAATTATAGTGACTACATCCACATGTACATAGATTTTCAAAGAAGATTTATCCAATAATTCCCTGTGGGATTACATTATACCAGATTTTCCCGGGGTGTAAATTATATCCCTACGTCACCCCAAATAGGAAACTTTATGACGAATAGTTAATTCCAAAAGATACTCTTCAATTGTGAGAGGTATATTTGTATATTGATTCCTTAATTTTCAATGTATGAATGACCTTCTGACAGTAGTACAATACATTTTTCAAAATGAACAACTGGTATTGAATAATTTCACAGAAAAATTAATGATGGCATTACGAGGTTTTAGCTTTAATTTTAATTTAAATTCCTATATTTTTTCCGTACAAACAATGACAATGGCATGATTCATTTTATTTTCAGATCAACAAAATGGATCGAATCACTACCTTGATATGCAACGACTGCATTATCAGGTTGGACACTTGGTTCTCGTACAAGAAACAGTGCCATAAAAATCAAATCAAATTAAATGATTGGTTAAATCAATCTAAACCGAGCGGTCCCGAAATACAAGAAACGGTATACGAAAAAGAAATTCTCTTATAACCTGTGTCTGAAAAACTGTTTTAAGGTATATAACATCAAACAGGAACCAATAACCGAATCAGAATCGTCATTACTGCCAATCAAAGCTGAAATCAACTATGAAGATGACGAATTCAATGAAACTGTACAGCTCTACCAACACAATGATGATTCCACATTCATGGATGACGAGGACGTCGACAATATGGAAAGTGAAGGTAAGATACTTTGTTAAATTCAGTAGTTTTGTTTTAATGTTAATGTTCTGCAGAAGATCGTCGTTGTCCGGATTGCGGAAAAATGTTTGACAGTTCTAGAAATCGTCGTCGTCACGAAAGTAAAATGCACGCAAAAAAGGACCGCAGATGTCAAATGAAAGAAATCAAAAAGCCACAAGACGATCGAGTTGATTCGAGTCAAACTCAGTTAGAACAGGCCACTTTAAACGACTCAAAAACTAGAGAAGACACTCAATTAATTGAATCTAATACATCCGTGAATTCTCAGGGTAATATTGTTGTATGATTTTTTCTCATTTCCACTAAAATTTCATATTTATTTAGCATGTCAAGACGATGAACCACCTAAATTAGATCCCATTGGTAATCATGAAAGTGAAGCAACTGAAAAACATAATGACAATGACGAAAAGAAAATCAAGTTTGCAGCTGGTCTACAACTGTTTCAAAAAGATTCATCACCAATTGAATTACAATCCTTGTCAAAAATTGAATTGAGCTATATAGAAAAATGCAAAGCAATGGTGTCTATGTTCCATACGTTTCAATGTGCCTGCCACAACGTCCAACACAAAACTCTACGTAATTTGCTATCCCATTTACGGGAAACACGTATTTGGTTTCCATTGTTTACCTGTTACAATTGTATGATTTCCTTGACGGATCGATCGACATTCAACAGGCATTATTCGAAATGTTCCAGGCCCCTGTTGGAGTCGTTAACGAAACTGTCAAATTTAAGGAAAAGAAGCGAACTGAAACCTAGACTGTATCAGAACTACAAATGCAATCGTTGCAAGTTTATGTTCAGTTTTCATGAAGACTTTTGCAAACATGTCGAAGAGGATCACGTGAATGATTTGATTACACCATTTTACTGTTCTTGTCGATTCGTTTTTGATAATCCAGAGGAATACAAAGCGCATTGTTACACTTCCTGTGTATTGTCCTATTACTGCGATATTTGTTTCATAACCACATCTACCATTGAGGAGTTTATTAAACATTCACAAGAGAACCACGACAGTTCAGAAGGTTTCCTTTTGCAACAAGAAAACAATTATGTTCCAAGAAACCATACAATCAGGCACAAAGAAGCTGACGATGAAGCCAACGTTTTAGAAGGGAAACGGGAACGAAGAAAATCCTCAAAAGAGCCCATAATGGTGCAAATTTATGACAACGAAATCCCCTCTGATTCCAAAGACATTAGTACAAGTGCAGTAAAGAAAATGATTGAAATGGATTTAGGAATGGAAATTGGTTGGAGCAGAAGTCCAGCATCCTGTCCGTTATGCAAAAAACGTTATTCTAGTGTTAGTAACATGGTGCGCCATTACAAGACTCATATAGAACGAAAAGAAATCGAAATACCAAAGCTAGAGAACGAAAGTGAAAATGAGGATTTGTATACTTGTCCGGATTGTGGAGGAGTGTATCCCGCCTCGAAATGGAAATTGCACTTGCAAGAGAAACATTCTATATTAAAATGCACTGAATGTGACAAACAGTTCAATTTTCAAAGTGAATTAGATCAACATAGGAGCGTTCATTTGAACCTGAAAGTGTTCAGGGATTCAAAAACTCACGCTTATAAGTCGACAATGGTGAGCCCGTCAATTGAGTGTGACATTTGTAATGAAGTCTTTGCCACTAAAGAAGAATTGAAAAATCATAAATCGACTCATGATGCTCCAAATGACGATGAACCACCTGTAGTATTACTGGAGAACGCTGACAGGCCATATTGTGAGACTTGTGAACGTCATTTTGCATCAGACAAGTCCCTTAAAGAACACATTATTAATAAACACGGTTCATCTTTCTTAAAGAAAAAGGAGTATCCGAAAAAGTGTGATTTATGTGACAAGGTATGTACCACAGGTGCCGCTTTCAAGAGCCACAAACGTATGCACGACCGTATTAGTATGAGACAAGAAGAAGAACAACGTGAGAAAAACGAGTTTCCAAAAAAGTGCGAATACTGCGATCAGGTGTGTGCAACAGGGGCGAGCTTGTATCTTCATACACAGATGCATGAACGTGTCACTTTAGGCGAATTGAAGAAAAAGAAGAAAGTCGAAGTGATAAAGCCAAAAGAGGGCGATGAATCTNGTCGTATTCGTTTTTGATAATCCAGAGGAATACAAAGCGCATTGTTACACTTCCTGTGTATTGTCCTATTACTGCGATATTTGTTTCATAACCACATCTACCATTGAGGAGTTTATTAAACATTCACAAGAGAACCACGACAGTTCAGAAGGTTTCCTTTTGCAACAAGAAAACAATTATGTTCCAAGAAACCATACAATCAGGCACAAAGAAGCTGACGATGAAGCCAACGTTTTAGAAGGGAAACGGGAACGAAGAAAATCCTCAAAAGAGCCCATAATGGTGCAAATTTATGACAACGAAATCCCCTCTGATTCCAAAGACATTAGTACAAGTGCAGTAAAGAAAATGATTGAAATGGATTTAGGAATGGAAATTGGTTGGAGCAGAAGTCCAGCATCCTGTCCGTTATGCAAAAAACGTTATTCTAGTGTTAGTAACATGGTGCGCCATTACAAGACTCATATAGAACGAAAAGAAATCGAAATACCAAAGCTAGAGAACGAAAGTGAAAATGAGGATTTGTATACTTGTCCGGATTGTGGAGGAGTGTATCCCGCCTCGAAATGGAAATTGCACTTGCAAGAGAAACATTCTATATTAAAATGCACTGAATGTGACAAACAGTTCAATTTTCAAAGTGAATTAGATCAACATAGGAGCGTTCATTTGAACCTGAAAGTGTTCAGGGATTCAAAAACTCACGCTTATAAGTCGACAATGGTGAGCCCGTCAATTGAGTGTGACATTTGTAATGAAGTCTTTGCCACTAAAGAAGAATTGAAAAATCATAAATCGACTCATGATGCTCCAAATGACGATGAACCACCTGTAGTATTACTGGAGAACGCTGACAGGCCATATTGTGAGACTTGTGAACGTCATTTTGCATCAGACAAGTCCCTTAAAGAACACATTATTAATAAACACGGTTCATCTTTCTTAAAGAAAAAGGAGTATCCGAAAAAGTGTGATTTATGTGACAAGGTATGTACCACAGGTGCCGCTTTCAAGAGCCACAAACGTATGCACGACCGTATTAGTATGAGACAAGAAGAAGAACAACGTGAGAAAAACGAGTTTCCAAAAAAGTGCGAATACTGCGATCAGGTGTGTGCAACAGGGGCGAGCTTGTATCTTCATACACAGATGCATGAACGTGTCACTTTAGGCGAATTGAAGAAAAAGAAGAAAGTCGAAGTGATAAAGCCAAAAGAGGGCGATGAATCTTATCATACGTGTAACAAATGTTTCAAAGTATTCGCCACCAAAGGTAGATTGAAAGAACATTTAAAATCACATGGTATTTTTAATAAAGGTTTGAAAAAGGGTAGGAAAGTCCTTTGCGATCTATGTCATATCGCTTTAGATAGTCCAGAAGAATTACAACAACACAAAAATGAAGAACACAATGAAGAAGATATGCTAGATATCGTGTACGCTTGTAATATTTGCGATGAAATTTGCGAAAGCAAGGAACAACTTGCACAGCACAAAACCGCCCATGAATCTAAACCAAAATCTAATAGTAAAAACTTCTATTGTCAATATTGTAAAGTGCACTTTGAATCACTAAACGAATTGACGAAACATATGCACAAGCAACATGATGAAAGTGCCAAACCAAAAGCAGGCAAAGTAAAACCCAATACAGAGAACAGTAATTCGTGCAAGATATGTGGCAAATGCTTTGCATCCCATAACGCCTTATCTACCCATACGGGATGGCATAAACGATTGAGCAACAAAATGGCAAGTTCGTCAACATCAAAAGTGGAAAAAAGACAAAAAATATTTGAAAAACTCTACACTCCCACATCTAAGAAGGAGCCAATCGACTTTCCAGAATACCAATGTTCCACTTGTTTAGTAGAATTACCTAATGACACCGCCCTTCAAATACACATGTTAGAAAAACACGGAGACCTTGATTCGAGTATGCTAGTGCCGAGATGTGATATTTGCAATCAAGATTTCACCTCCGAAGACGAGTATGAAAAACATAAACGTTTCCACGAATTTTTAGAACGTCAAAAGAGACACGACCAAGAAATGCGAACACCAATCATACAACACGTTCAAAGTGTTTTTGAAGGGGCAGAAAATGGATCGAAAAGATTTCCATGTGATTGGTGCAGTTCTGCATTTAGTAGACAGGACACTTTGAACACTCACATTAAGCATTATCATAAGGAACACATGAAAACGGAGTTTCCTTGTACATTCTGCAGGCGAGTATTTAACAAACAGAGTTCCTTAACAAGGCATTTGATTATTCATCAACGACCCGATGTTGACAGTGGTTCTTCTGTTGGCACTACATCGCAAAGTGGTGCCAAAGTTTACGTTTGTTCCTTGTGTAACATGTCGTTTAATTATCCTAAAGATTTGAGAACACATACTATTAATGCGCATCCATTTTAAAAGATGTAAATTGTACATAAAGTATATTTTATTCGTTAAAAAGTTACTAAGGTTATATAATTTTTTTTGCAGACCACAATTATCTTTATATTCAGTTTATATTTTTGTACGTTGTAATTTGTAGTATTTTGTTTAAAATGACATTTTTAAAGAAATAAAATTAAAATTTTAGAAATTTTAATTTTATTCACTTCCCAACAGTTTTACTTTCTATTTTTTATGAGTTCTATATCGAAATGGTGTACCATGTTTCGAGAAATGGAAATCGTCCACCATTAGTTTAACCGGTGGTTTCACCTTTTTTCTTTGACCGTTGTAGCGGAAGGTAAAAATGACCGACTGAAAATCACAAATTATTTTCATCAACGGCATATGATCAACTTATTCTGGTAATTGACTTTTCACAATTTGCTATGAGGAATTGTTGTTAATTGATATTCATACTATACAGTACAATAAATAAAACCCAAACTCGTTATGAAATTAAAACAAAATATATTTGAAAATAAATGGCGACATTATAATATACGGGAGTTGAAAGCACCACTAATTAACGAGTTACGAACAACAGAATCTTGAGGATGATTTACTTAAAATTACTGCTATTCTAAAGACAGTGTTGCGTTTATTTCTAATCCCATTAAATATGGCAACAATACAATAATAAATTACGTCTATCTTCAAAATATATGTATGTAAAATATAAGCTTTGTTCAAGCAGACTGCTCATGCGTCCTGGCACATACAGCGTTCCGAGTTTATTTACTGCATAAGAGCAGTCATATGTGACTATAGGAACAAAGCAATTTATAAAAAAAAGAACATTAAAACAATCTTGTGCATTACTTTGCAACTGTTAATCCATGCATATTTTGACCAAACAGCTAACGTTAGAGTAATTTTTAAAAATTTCTATACAAAGGATTGGTAAATAACAATTTTTGGACGTAATAAATGGCATTTTCATTAGACTTTAAAAAGGTTTTACCTAAAACGGGACATTTACAATATACATATACGTAATAACTTTAAAAAGATATCTATTTAAGCAGTCGTATTAATAGTCGGTGCGATCTCCATATTAGTAACTCCTTGAATTAAACCAGCATTCGCGTTACAGTCTGCAGGAGTTACGATTGGCAAAGAAGAGGCGCTTTGAAAACTAACTTCTTCCAAATCCCGTTGCAACTTTGCTAAAGCGGGACACTGTTGAACCACAGTCTGTATATTATGCAGTACCTAATTAAACAGATTCTTTTATATGAGAATTTTAAGTGTCAATGTAAATTTACTTCTAGTGCGTTGTCAATAGCATCGTACTGTCGTTTTGTTTCTTTAACTGCTCCTTTAAGACTCTCAGTTAGCACTTGCTTGCCTACGACAAACTCATGATTGAGTTCTTTGAGGCGTTGCTCTTTTTCCGCTAATTTTTCTTCAAGATTTATAATCTAAATAACATTTGTACAATTAAAAATGACGTAAGATCATATTTTGAAAGTATACCTTATTTCCATGAACTGAGATCTTAGCGAGGGTTTCAATCGAAGGTATTTCTTCTGATTGTTGCAGTTTCTCCAGTTCACGTTCAACTTCTTCCTCTTTAATTCGCATTTCTAGTTCAGCCTTTGCCAGTGTAGTCGACAATTCACAAACGTCTTGGCTCAATTTCTGAAATTTTATTTTTCCATTAGTGTCACCAACCAACTTCTAAATTCGTTGATCTTTTTTTACCTCAATTTGTTCTCGCTGTTTATTTAATTCGGATTTTACCGAATCAATTTCATTGTTTTTTTTGCCAACTTGATTTAATAACTCTTTCACTTCAGATTTTAATCTTGCTCCAAGAACCTCCCAGTCTTTCAGTTGTTTTACCACCAGTTTATTGGTCTCCTTTTGTTTGTCTATTTGTTCTGTTAAACTGTCCCTTTGATCTTTATTAACAAAAAAAGTTTTTACTTAAAAAATACTTCGTCATATGTACAAGGGAAGGACCAAAAGTGGATCCTGTGTGATCAAACATTAACGAATGAAATTGTCACTATACATGGTACATGTACATGCTTCAAGTTTGAATTTGAAATTATAACTGGAATAGGACCTTTAGTATGGTTCAACGAAAAAGACGCAAATCGGATCTTTTAAATATGAATTATTAAGAACACCATTTTTCTCTCAGAAATGTTTAAAATAACACTGTTAAGGGTGTCGTTTTTGAGTTGAACCCTTTTTATGTGTTATTATTATCATACCTTGTAGTTCGTTCATGTAATCCTCGTTTTCAATTTGAATGATCCTAATGACTTTCAACAGTCTCGTTATGACATTATCCACTTCGATAACTTGATCAACGAGCGAAATTGGCGGTAAAAATTCACCTGTGTAAAACGTTTAAAATGAAAAAAATTAACTTTCAAAATTACAATGCGTAACTTACAAAATGAAAACAAATCACTGGTGTAGGAAGCATTCAGACTTGCAGGTTCCGAATGCTGTTTGCTAAAGTATAAACTGGACACGTCTTTTAAGCTTTCACTGTGCGATAATCGAGAACTAAGCATGCTTCCATGGCCGGATGATATCATATTGTGCGAATGTCCTAAAAGAAATAAACCATTGTGTCCATCACATTAACAATATTGGTTATGGTATTACCATCTGGAATTACAACGTCCTCCAAAACATGTTCCATCATAAGGCAAGGTTCCGTTTCACAGTCGAGTAGTTCATTTGAACTGTTCCGATCATAAATACTGTCTTTTCTGCTGTTTGCATCTCTGCCTGATGCTGCATTCTTTATAGCATTTATAACAGCAGAAACAAATGAGGAACCTTGCAAAAGCAACATCTAATAGTTTGTTCAGAACTCAAATGAACTTACCTTTCGCATTAGGAGATTGTTTTTGTTCGACAGTTAATCTGGATTTCTCAGGTGTTGACTCGATGCTGCTACTGCTATTATTGTATACTTCATTATGGTAAATCACATCCTAAAATCTACAATTTAGTATAGTTTCAAGCAGGAATTTTAATGAAATACCTCTAGTTCTTGTTCAGAAATTGCATAAGCCGCAATCAGTTCATTCGCAAGGCCATTGAGTCGTCCTACTAAAGAAGATAGAGCCACTGAAGCTCCCGAAACTGAACTGCCTTGATGTACCAATAATTCACGACTTTTTGCCTCTAAACTTCCTATTCTAGCTTGTAAACCGAGATTTTCTAAACGACGTTGTTCACATAATCTGGACAACTGTTTGCATTCGTCTTGGCACGCATATAAATCTTGATCTCTACTACTGAGTGCATCCTAATAATTACTTTTTAAGATAATGCTAATAAAACTCTACTGAAAACCCTACCTGCAGTTTTTTAATTTCAGTTTCAGTTTCTCTCAAGGCATCTGTTAAAGTAACTTTTTCCGCTTGCATGAACTCTTGTAACTCCATACTTTCTGCTTCGAGATCCTGGTGCTGTTGTAGTAATGTTTTTTGAGCTGCGAGACTTTTTTCTGGAAATTTACGTTTATAATTGATGAAAAATAATTTTTAGTTTGGAATATACCTAAATCTAATTGGAAGGCACGACAGTAACTGTTCAATTTAGCAATTTCTTGCTCTTGCTGGATTATCACTTGACTAACATTCTGGAAGCGCGATTCTAAAACCAAAAGGCTGTCGCTAGACGAATTTGGTTCTAAAATAAGAAGCTGTATTTTTACGAAAAAATAAATTACAATTTAAGTGTTATTACCTTGACAATCAACGTTGCCAACTTGTCCTAAAATAGCTAAAACCCTTTGAGAATTATTATGTAGCTCTTCTCTTAAGCCTTCGTTTTCCACTTTTTCACGTCTCAAATTTCCTTCAGTCTCTAATAATTTTTCAGTCTGTTCTCTGTGTTGTCCAAGAAGCATTTCATACTTTTCCGTTAAACTTCTGATTTGCTCTTTGAGTTTCTTAATTTCAACATTCTCAACATCCACCTGGATCTCCTTTGAACATTTTTCGGTCTGTTCTGGACCTTTATGGGATACTAAAGTTCCAGCTAATGCTTGTTCTATATCGCTCATGGTTAATGCAGTCTGAATATTAATCTCGTGATAAATCCTAGTTTTTGCTTTGGTTTTTGGTAAATACAGTGAGCTAAACATTCTGGATGGATTTGGTTGCAGTTGTTCTTTTGAGCTTTTCTTGTTCGTTATTGTCGGGGTTTTTTCCACTATTTTCTTTCGTCTTGGCAAAGTAGCATATTTTTCAATCGTTTTATTGTCGCTCTGTGACAATTTCGGTTTTTGAGGCAAACTTCTGGAATTGGTGTTCATTAGTTTGCAGGCCGGCCATCTGCCATCTTCAGGAGTTGCTTGAGCCGATTTCGTGGCACTTACTGGACGAACAGTTGATGAAGCTCGCTTCGGTGTTGCTTTATTCAGGTCTAAATTGTTGGGAACTGGTTTGGTTCTGGAACTGGTTCTATTAGAATTTGATACTTGACGCGTTTGCAATCTGTCAATAGATTTCAGTCTTGTATTCGTGTTTGTTGCATTTCTTGCAGGTGTTATTGGTGGTTTACTTTTACTTTTATCTTTCACATTTGGAATTTGGTCTTTTGTCCTATCTTGAGTGGCATTCTTCTTTTTAACATTCGTCAAATTGTTACGTCTACATCTGCCTTGAGAACCGCTCAACGAGGAACTCTCGCTACCGTTTTCGCTTGTAACATCCCCATTACGTAATGTGTAATCCTCTAAAAGAGTAGAATTTTTTCTCACAAGAATGTTATAAGCTTCCTCGTAGTTCGAGCAATAGCTAATTGAAGAATCGCGTGACCGAACGCAAGAAGGCTTTTCATCCTCTTGCGACGCACCACTATTCGAACTCAAAGCCCTTTGGTAGTCGACCGGGTCGATTACTTCAACACCGCTATCGCTGCCCTCGCAACATGGTCTTTTTTGGTCTGAGGAGTCGACCGTGCATTCTATAATCGTAGTCTCGGTTGTGACGTTTAAAAAACCGTGGATCGGAGATTCCATACTGATTTCTACTGGGGTTTCGTTCGAATCAATCGATTGGGCTTGAGAATCAATCGATTGGGCTTCCATTCTTCAGGATTTTTTTTTCTAGTTTTTAATAGATAATGTCTTCTGAAATAAACAAATTGAGTATTAACAAGGGAGCAAAATTACAGTTCTAGAGTGTGGAGGCCCTCGCTTCGTTCATTCGTAAACCATTCATTGTGGTAGAAATTGAACTACCTGCCTTAATATTCAATTAACTACTGGCACGGGACTTAATTATTCAAAAATCATTTTCTGTGTCATCACAAAGTTCCTCAACAGCATAGATGAGATAAGCAAAATAAGAAAAAAAATAATCCATGATGGCATAAAAGAAAAATTCAATATCTAGTATTTATTTGTAACGATAACCGCTTTATTTTAGATGAAATACTCGGTATTTATGCAGTAAAATAAGTAATGGGCTTGACGGAAATGTCAAACTGACAACTCGCTTAGGAACTGTTTTCATTTCAATCAATTGATATTTTTTGGTTTCCAAGAAGGAATTGATATTAGTTGGTTAATGTAATGAAAACTGTCTTTTGGTAGACCGAAAACAACAAAATAAATGATTATTTGAAAAATTGATGTTGCAGTTTCGCACGACAGGAACCGTTGCTTACAAAAAGATAATTGAACAAAAACTTATTATGGAAATATGAAACCAGTTAATTTAATGTCATTAGATCTGTTATTGAAAAGTCTGAAATGAGCCAAGGTAAAATGGAACGAAAAATTGACATCATTAGTCGAAGTATTAGCAAAATTATTAAAAAAAAACAATTTTCAGCCATATCATATTTAATTACACTAAGGACTTTCTGATATGTACATACATATGTACACATATTTCGGTCGTCATATGGATTTCTATTTATGCATTTTAAATAAACTAATTCTAAGAAAAATTCCAAATTTTACCGATTGGGTGTTAGTTTCTGACGAATCGATTTTTCACAATAATGGATTACAGAGCAGAAAAAATTGCCATTATTATAGCGATGTTTACCCAAACTGAAACCGAACTGTTGATCGCCAACATAGGTGGTCTCTAAAATGTGTGGGAAGGTATTTCAGGAAGTGAAATTATCGAATTTAATATTTTCGATAGTCATTTGAACGAACGGGTCTTTGAAAGATTTTTTATAGATCTTTCTAGAAAGTGTTACGCTGAAAATGCGTTAATATATGTATGTGGATTCAATTAAATAGAAAAGCCCGGAATGATTTGAATATTATGTTCAAATAAATTTGGATTTCAACTCTGTCCAGCTAAATCTCCCGATTTAAAGTTAATAGATTTTTTAAAATATCGTTTATAACATCCACCCATACATAAGAAAAGACATAAAACAACGAATCCGGAATACGTTTTAAAGTGTATAAATTTTCTCAAACACTAAGACGCGTGAACTGCTTAAAAAAAGAAAGAATTCATTTATACAGTATGTTCACGGATAGAGTTAACTATACTTGTAAATTTCCTTATTTTGCATTTTAGGAAAAAAAAGTAATTCTTTATAAAAAGTTTTGCTTCTTTTGAAAGGTCAGTAGCTGTATTTAAAACTTCGAAATAATATACAATGCAGTGGAAAAGTTGAAATCACCATTTTCCTCTTAGGTAAAATACTCCTACTGCTCATAATTTAACAAAATGTTACTAAGAAAGCCACTTTTCTTAGTTTTGTATAAAATTTCACAATGAACCGTCTACTTTGATTTAACAAAAAATAAATTATTGAATAATGAAAACCAAACTTAAATACACAAAATTTGTATTAATTAATTAATTAAATTAAATTAATAATTACTTTATAGGTTGAATTTTTCTTTTATTCTTTGTGTATTTGAGTTTGGTTTTCATTATTCAATAATTTATTTTTTGTTAAATCAAAGTAGACGGTTCATTGTGAAATTTTGTACAGAACTAAGAAAAGTGGCTTTCTTAGTAACATTTTGTTAAATTATGAGCAGTAGGAGTATTTTACCTAAGAGGAAAATAGTGATTTCAACTTTTCCACTGCACTGTATATTATTTCGAAGTTTTAAATACAGCTACTACTGACCTTTCAGAAGAAGCAAAACGTTTTACAATGAATTACTTTTTTTTCCTAAAATGCAAAATAAGGAAATTTACAAGTATAGTTAACTCTATCCGTGAACACATTGTATATTCAAAAATAATAGTCCACCTTTTCAATACTTAACAAATACTATTTTGTAATTTTTATTCGCAATTTAATTAATTGTTTTGTTAACGTCATTTAGATTTAATATACATACATATAATACAAAAATAAATAAATACTTATTAATGATAAGTTACACCTATCAAAAGAATAAAAATATGGTTTTTCCGAGAGATAGGTATAGGAGACTCATGATATCACTTAAAAAATAACTAAAGACTGCATTACCTATTACTATTAAATATATCTATAGGATATTCTATTTGAAATAAAATAGTTATCATTAAAAATAAATGTTTGGTATTAAACCTTGTTTTGGTGCCTTCCTGTATATTATTTTTCCGAACTTTATCACATCGATATTTAAGTTTTAGGTTAATATTTATTAAGATTTCAAAACTCTAATTACGTGTTGAAATAATTCAAACATTAAACAAAAAGAAAATAATCCCTCTTCTAAGATTTATAAAACTGTATTTTATATTTTGTATTCACTAAAATATTTCAATCGTTGTTTTTAGAATGGTCAGTATTTTTTTATTATTTAAGGATATGCCGAAAGGGATCAAAGCAATTATTGTCTGTGAACAATTTTGTTTTGCAGGTGTCGTGGCGGCATATACTATAAAAGGGACGAATTTCTTTCCTTATGCGAAAATAAAAAGAAATAAGTTAGTTCTAAAATAGACTTCAATAAAAACAGATCTGTCTTCCAAGTGCGTGGTTAAAATAAAAGTAAATTTTGAAAAACTATAAAACGTAGTTTGATTAAACAACGAACCAAGGGCTTAAATTTCTAATATTACGTTATGTAGAATTTCAGTTGGATATTTTTCCTAAAAATCCAATTGAAATTCGATTAAAACTGGATATTCCAAGAAAATGCTTCTTTTTTTGAATAAAAACGATAAAACAAAATCGTCTTATTTTGATCTAAAGAACCCGAAAAAGCAATAAAATAGAAGTTGTTTCGTAGGAAAAACTAAACCTTTTAGGTGCAGTTGGTTGACCTGTGCAATGCTCTATAAATGTCAAAATAATTTTACGCTCTTTAAGTGTATGTAGGTATAATAGCCCCGCAAAATGATTTTTGAATATTAATTCACATGTCATATGTCAGTTAATTAATCAAAACGAATATGATGCTCCACCCTACCTATATGTAATAAATAGTTCATGTTGTCATTTTAACTGTCATTTAATCATTGTTAAATATTGTCACGTAATGTCAATTATAAAACTGCTTCAAAATGAAAAAAAGGAACTTCCTATAAAGACTTCATTTAGAAATGACAAGGAACAAACTGTAAAAATTAGTGTTGACAAAGAGTTTTCTCTTATATCCGTTTTGGCAGGTAGCAAAAGATTTATTACAAATTTTATTTAATTACTTTATATGACTTTTCAGCTACTGTGGGAATAACAATATTAACTATTTGTTGTTGCTGTTCCGGAAAATCCAGACCCTAAATTTACCTTTTTAGATCAAGAAGAAAGCTATAAAAATAAATTAGATACCTTCTGTTAGTTTTTCATCTAAAAACTAGCAGAGGTCTGTGTATCACGCCAATAGACATATAAACAAAATAAAATGTCTATATATTTTTTTTATTAAAAGTGACCTGATTAAAATCTATGGCACTCTAATTTATTGAATAAACTCATAATGTATTATTTTATACGTCTATGATGTTGACCAACCTTAAACCATAACTCTTTTCCCATTTATAATCCAAACCGGGGACACCTTGATGTCAATCTTGGCGATTTTATCGATGCACAGACGTATCAAAAGCGGCACAATTTATAAACAGTTAAAAGGCCAAACAGTTATCATAGGGAAGCGATGAAACTCGACTTTTTTTCGCCTTGCGGTTTGACGCTTTACTTCATTTAAACAGTAACAGCAGCTGTATCACAAGGACGGCCTTAGCCTGAATTTTAATTGTCCGTTTTCACAATAAAAAAATGCAAAGTCTGTACCTTCTTTACGTGCCACAGATAATAAAAACTGATTGATAAACACACGACTTAACTCAAACAACTTTTCTCATTTTTGAGAAATAATCGGATTATACGTGGTAACTTCTGACTATTGACATATTAAAAAACGGGCTAACTACGTAAGCACTTGTTTTTCAGAGAGTTTACAAGGTAATGTCTCGTAATTTGTCTGATTAGCCAAGCGGATCTTTTGTCGTTAATCTGCTTGATATAAATATTATCAATTGTCTCATGCTACTTTCATGACATTGACGAAAAACTTATTCTCGTTGAAGAATCTACTTGAAAGGAAAAAATATTTATAACAAAGACTTCATCATAAAACAGTAATTCTCAAACTATAGTACATGTGCCACCACTGATTGCTAAGCAAAAAAATGTTTTAAAACCACTATCTGTAGAGCACGCTTACATATTACACTCAACTTTTTATTATATTTTTTCGAGATAATAAAGTAAAACATCAATTTTTTTACCTCCCCTAATAATAAATAAATGACGCAACGGCATCATGGTTAACAATAAATTTTATTATTCAGTACGTCGACCGGAAGTTCCTATCAGGAAAATTAGTCAAAGATGATTTACATGTGTTCCTCTAACTAAACATACATAAATGGCCATATATCACTTTATACACTTCATCCAGATGCCCTTGGTTAGTTTTTGATTGATGTATTTCCAGTTTAAAAAAAGAACTCAATTCTCAAAAAGACGGGAGTACATGCATTAATTATGTACACAAATACATACTATTTTTCAACATTAACCATGTAGTCTTGGCCTAACCTTTGCTTGACAATGAATTATTAGAAAAAACATCCATAAGAAAACCCTAACGAGCAAATAATCACTGGAAATCCGCAATATATGAGGGATGTTTGAAGAGTTACAGGTATTCAACTATAATTTTGTTCGAGTCTCTATTCATCAATTTCCTCAGCTTTAAAACCATGAATGAAATGAACATTTGATATTTTGTTTTTAAATGAAAATGATTCTCATGAACTTAAGTAAATGTTATTTGTATGCAATTTGTAGAACTTTCTAAATGAATCTTCGTAAATCGTAAAACGTTATAGCTTTAAGACAAAAACTTCTATTTAATTCTTTTTGATAAAATATTATTCAAGAATATCTAATAATTGCAGTGCTATTACGTAACTGTACATCATGGTCACGATAGGAAGTACCACCCATGGAATTGTCTGAATAGAAATATATAGTTTCTTAATTGTTTTATGCCTTTCTTCCGATAGGAATATAAAACACAGTTATTTACTCGGGATATCCTAAAACTCCTACATAGTATAGACCAATAGAAATATACAGGGTCAGACAAGTTTCATAACATAATTACAACTCAACATCCCTTAATGATATTGAATGTTTAAAAACAACAAGAAATTTATTACTTCTTATATTTCTAAGAAAATTTCACAAATGTTTATTTGTGTTTGCATTTATCCAGGGCCTTCCAGAAAATTATCAACAATCCAGGTAGAGGTATAAATAATAGCGCAATGCTTTGAAATGTTTCGATACATTTGGAGTATCGATATGAATCGTTTAGAAGAGTATCGATGTAATAAAATATCGCTAAAATCATTCGAAATGACATAGTTTCGGCCCGGTATAAATGTCATTTCGTATTTAACAATAGTGATGTCGCGGATTCCCGGAACTGGCTACCCACACAACATTTCTCGCACTAAAACTATTCTTATCCATTGGGATCGTTGACATTAAACAAATAGCAGAATGCAAGGTGTGCTTCTTTTATTTGTTGTTCATCATGCGGAAGTGCCTTTTTGGTATTCCTATCAATTGTCCTATTGTTAAACGATATCAAGTCATAATAATCGATTTTTAACAAGTTGATCGCCCTAAAGTTGCGATGCAAAAAAAAACTTTCTCAATAACTAAAAGATATAGAAGGTCACGGTTTGTAAATTTGGAAAAACTTCAATTTTTCACAAAATTTCTGGTTTCTTTCAATTTTCTACATTCATTTTCCCGTTTATTACACCCGTAAATTCTCATCTAATCCATAAAGTTCTTTGGCATTAACCAGACTGTCCTGGAATCTAGTGGCATATTTGCGAATACGTCCACAGTATGTTTCCATGCACCATGTTTCGAAAATAAACGGCGAAAGTTAAATAGCCTTCACAACACTTCCTCAAATCATCAGGGAGCCTCCAGCAACCTAGGCTATTTAACAGTTGCTTTCGACACGATATAAAATGGGATGTGTCGAGTTGTTTGCAGCCTTGATTAATTAAATTAGATACTGAGAGAATTTAGGCCGGACCTGCACATTAATAACGACGTCCAAATACATTTGCAAATATGTTTTGTATAAAAGTTCAAAATTACATAAGTAAAGAATGCAATTGAAGGGATTGCATGTGTGTATGGTTGATGGTGGTGTCACGCTGTTGGGCCGGGCCTTTTCGTGGTTAAGGGTAATTTATTATTTATTTTTAAACCAAATGGAACTTTCGCAATAGGCACCTGCCTCGCCACGAACTGTTCCCAATTTTATTGATGTTAAATTAAATTTTTTTTTTTTCGTTACTTAGATAATCCTCGGGACTTGTGCTTTTGCAACATCATACATAATTGGAAATTTACGTTTGTTTGTTATTGCGTGTGAAAAATTTATATTTTTAAAAAAAAGACCGTTATGTAATTTTGTGTGAATTAAACAACAACAACAACGACGACAACGACAATAAGAAGAATTATATTTATTTATTCATGTGAAATTTGTTTATTAAAAACGGAAATGTATTAAGAATGAAAACCTATTTTATCGATCGAGAATTCATGCAAATAATTATCATTAAAGAGCATTAGAACAATGAGTATTTATAAATGAAAGTCCGCCAGTGTTATACTTTCAATCCAATTAATGTCATTTTTATATTGATTTTTTCTTAATTTGACAAATGAAAGTTGAAAAAAAAAAGGTTGCTGCAGAGCTTGTAACAGTATATGAACATGTTTAATCTAAATTTATACATTTTCTTCTTAGTCATTGATATTTACAATGGTAAACATCATTTTTGAACTTATCTGTTAAAATATCACTAGAGTTTAGGTGAGGATTGCAATTATCTGCCAGTCAAATTCTCTTCAAATATCTCTACTAGAAATTTGGTCCATTCTATTTATTATTCTGTTCGTAGTTCAACAAACAAGTTCTCCCAAATCATTGTAAAACACCCTGCTGTGCTGTCAATTAGCATTGAACATGGCTCTGACTGAAATAATCATTTCGTACCTTTTTTTACCAGTGAAACGTAACTTGGTCCATTATACAAGAAGAATCTTTGTTATAGATAAATATAAGTTATCGATATGTTTTTATTTATAAAAAAAATATTCTTGTAGTTTCCTTTTATTATCATACGAAGGTAAGAAATGACCATTTCTATCGAATCATGGTATTAAAAATTTATTACTTGCATTTATGGATCATTATTTGTATTTATGGATTCTTCGTCAAATTTTACGACTAGTTTATGTCTAAAATTTTCCAATTCCAAGTTATTTCAGAAAATTCAAAAATTTTGGCAGCTAGAAGGTCCCGAGGAAATCGGTACTGTGCCCTAATCACTGCGAATTTTCTAATCGGCCTCCTCAGGTTTCAAAATAACCTAGTAGTAGACTACATTTTGACCTATTAAGGATTTGGAAAAAAAATCTTTCACAACCGCTGAAATATGTATACTTACAAAGTTGCATAGTTTCAATAAGTTGCTTATTTTAAATGGAATGGTCCATTTTTTTAACGGTATCTTATTCAAAATTAAAAAATAAACATTAAAAAAAATAATAATAAAAAAGTGATAGATTTTCAAATTCTGAACACGATGCACGATTCCGTTATAACATGCAAGTTATTAACGCTTGAAATTATGCAACTTTGTAGACATATTTCAGCGATTGTGGAATATTTTTTTCTAATCCAAATAGGTCCAAAGACACCTTATTGGGTCATTTTGATACCTTAGACGGCCGAATCGGAAATACCTACCAATTAGGGCATAGCATCGATTCGTGTGAGACCCTTTTTGTAAGCCGTATACTCCAATATGAGTCAGGTGCCTTTTTAATATACCACTTTAGGTGGTAGGTTTTTCGTTACGCATATCAATATAGTTGAGGAGTTGACCTTGCTAATTTCCCAAGATTCATATAATAAAGTATATGCAGGTACCTGCTTCCAATAAAAAATGTTACCCAAAACCCATATATAGGAAGGGATGTTATAAATGAATAAAATAAATAAATACGCCACATTTCAGTAATAAACATGTTTACCCTCCAGACCTTGAAGAGTTCGTTTCATTTTTATATAACTACCACACAGTTCGAACCTACGTCTTGATAACCACAACATCCTGCAGCTGTCAAAATTCTTGAATTTTCCGAAATAACTCGGAACTAGTAAATTTTAAAGATAGAACACCTTACATAATCTAGCCTTAAAATTTGACAAGAAATCTAAAAATGTAAAAAAATTGGACGACATCATATAAAATAACGAAGTTAACATCTACTTTTAGTACAATTGGAAATGTCACAATATTGAAAATATTTTCCGAAAATGGATCGGGTCGAATAAGATTTAGGTATGTGGGATTTGTTCAGTTTTTGATATTCTATGATTCTCTATATATACATACAATATTTCTAATGTGCCATCGAAAAGAAATATCCTGTTTATTATATATGTCGTTTATACTATGTTTATGACCGTGAATCATCCTGTATATGTTATATTTACTAGACCAAAGAGAATTATTAATTTTAACGATAATACATAATCCAGGAAAATAGAGTTATAGCTTCACTACATCTAAAAAACATCTTAATAATTGCTCGAAAAAGCTGCACTAATTATTTAATAAAACGAAGGAATTACGGTTGCGGATTAATGATATTACCGGCGTTACATAAAAAAGAAATTCAACTGTACACAAGACAAGAGGAAAGTAGTGTTGTTCTATGTGTGTTTTTTAACGGATTTATATATGGGGAAGCCAATGTCGGTTGATTAAAACAAGCAAAAGAAGAAGGAAAACCAGAAATCTAGATTACTAATTCAAAATATAGACAATCTAGAGTTGTAATTTTTTATAGACATTAATTCTAGTCTAAAATTCAATAATTTTTAATACCATTTCATGAAAAAGCCTACAATCTATCAACGAAACTCATCGAATGAAAAAATAAAACTATATGTGTTTTGCAATGATTCATAATTGGCCGGCTGCAAAATGGCATTGACCAGCGTCTCGACTACCATATATGAACCTGAAAAATTGAGAGGCCAATTAAAGTGAAAAATATATTCGGTAATTGCCCAGTTGGGTAACATTGATTTAGAAAAAAAAATTGATTAAATCGAGACTTGCTATACAAGCAAGTTTTTAAAGTCTTGCCATTTCGTGCCATCTTGTGAGAAAGCGTACGTATACTGTGATCGTCTAGGGAAAAACTGTTTCTCTAGTTTCCGAACAACATTACAAAAAGTAATTTGCTGTTTAAAAAACTGTGCCATCAATAATGGCCTTTTATGTACTGTTCTCTCTGTATTATCTTTAGCAAGATTTTTCCCATGTTCTTCATTTTATTTAACCGTTTTCTATGCACATTTCGTAAAATCCCTGAAACTACTTTTTTTTTGTTCTTCTTGCAGTTAAAAGAAAGTAGGAAATCTAAGATCGAATAATCCACTTTCTATATTAAAACTTAACCCCATCAGCTTATATTTCGATATACACTCTTAGAAATATCGAATTTACTATACTCAATGATCAATTTTCAATATACTGGGTCACTTAAAATACAAGAGAGTTCCTTTTTCTAAAGGTTTAATGTTGCAATTTTAACGAGGTTAAAGTTTCTTTAATAAATCATTGAACATTTTTGAATTACATTGAATTAAGTAAGATCCAATAACAAAATGCTCTTGCATGTTGTGTCTCTCAAATTGCCTTACTTATTGGGAGGTCTAATCTTTGGACTATACGTATATATTTATACAGGATGGACGTATTGATCATTACATAATTTAGATTTTATGTGTCAATATACTACTCGCATTAAAAAAATATTGATTTCTTACTAATTCCAAGTCATAACCAAAAATCAGAAAAAGGCAATTTCAATAGGCTCTCATAAAAAATGATATATTTTAGCGTTAAATTTTGTTATGTAACGATCTAAACGTGAATACAATAAATCATTATGTAATAACAGGTTGACAAAAGGCGAATAAACTTTTGTTAAGCCTGTTGACATTGGTAAATATAATTTTTTCACGTTCACAATATAATAAAGAGCTTATATAATGTTATTTTCATAAAAACTGCATCAAAAGTTCTGCTGGCAAAATGGTTTCTTCTCACACTCTATCTGTCATAAATGTCTCTGTTTGCAATCCCAATTTATCATAAATCATGAACAATTTGATATAATAGTCATCAAAATACAAGCGATTATTTTCAATAATATTTATTGGTTATTAAAAAAAGATTAAAATTTCGATACAGGTTTTATGAAAAATTGCATACGTAAATTCGAATTCAGAAAATTCAACTGATGCATTCGCTTTGCTAGGGCACAAATCACCCGTTGCCGTGAAAATTGAACTACATACGCACCATAATAATAAAATTAATTAAAACCTGTCACTTTTATTATTGCGAATGTTAAAAATATAGCGTATACCGAACGAAAATGTATTAAAATAAAAAAACAACTAATGATTTAACCCCTCGCCCTTGAAAAACCGGTTAACCCCATATATTCCCTCTCGAATTCACCTATTTTAACGGTTTCGTATTTTTTCAACCATGTCTTTTCGACAAACAACCATCACGCATTAATAAATCACATTTTTCTAACACGCCTTCCTTGTTCAATCTGTCATTTTACGTTATTTGCTCGCATATATTTATCCAAACATTCTTGAACAGTAAAGCTTCATGACCTGGAGTTGTTCAGACAACAACGTGTTTAAAAATAGAGCGCTTTCGTCCGACTACTAAAAAAAAGATCAAACTAAAGGAGTTCCATTCAGTTTTGCAACGACGGATGAAAGTTTAAAATGGACACGAAAAAATCTAAAGAATTCGACAACTCTGATATGATGTAATGGTGGTGCTGTTTTGAATAGACTATATCTGACCCATTAAAATTGATTTAGACACATGGAAAGCGCATGTTAGAGTCGATCAGAGCTCTAGAGTTTATTTTGCCATGTGGCGATGTATCTCCCATCACATTGACTTGATTGAATCGTTTTTAAGGCTTTTGTGAAAAATCGTAGCTATTTTTGTTGATGTACTGCCTAGTCTAAGAATATATTTTTAATTAACTCATACGACAAATTAAGATATGGTGGGTGGTAATAATGAATGCCCATTAAATGGAATTAAGAATGGTCTTTTTTAGACAATTTTAGATAGACAATAGAAATCAAAATCTTTTATCCTCCTTTTGGAATATAAAGTTCTCTATAAAACTCCGCGATTTGTTCCTATGATATTAACTGAAGTCAAACGCCAAAAATGTTGTTTGCAAATTTTGTTGGGCACTGTATGAAATACGTTGGAATGTAAAATTCTGGTACTCGACGACCTTCCAAGGTAGGCCGCTTGTCTTTGGCCAACCTCTGAACGACCTATACCACACGAAGACCATTGATGGGTGTTTTTTCAGTTTATAAACGAAATAAACTATTGATTATGATTGAAATTAATTATTTTTCATTAATTTTTTTTAATAAATACTTACCTCTTACAATAATAAATAAAAAAATCCTAATGCCATTAGCATTCAATAGATATTGACAAAAAAAAAATTGACAAGTATAGTTAAACGTTCAGTTGTTTTCCGTTGACGAATGTCAAATAGAAACAACCCATTTGTTTTTCAATTAAAGTATCTTTACAATTAACCATAAATTAAAAATGGTATATTTTCACTTTAAATAAAACCTCCATTTGTTTAAAATAAGTTTTTACTCACCATTCGCAAACGTTAAAAATTCTTCGTTTATTCGCCTTAATGTCAAAATCATCCCCTCGTCAAAACGGACACTTTTCTATCTGCACATTTACACAAACAGAAACGATATTTACACAATTTTAAGAAATCCAGTTAAACAGAAAAAAATGCCGGCAAAAAAAATGGTAAAATAACGTCTCCTCCCAAAGCTCGACATAAGACAACAGCCGCGTTTGTTTTGAACCATGCAAGAAATGGAACCGTATCGAACAAACCCCAGACCCCAGTTTGTTCGTCGGGGAACGACCTACTGAGAAAAATCGAATTTATCCACCCAGTGGCGGGTTACCTGTTTTTCTATTCAGTAATATTAATTGTACCAATGTGAAAACGCTTATGGATTGTCGAAGAGCGATCGAGAATGTTCGTTTAGAATCGCATTACCAGTGTTGCCAAATTATTGTTGTTCCTTCCATGCAGGTCGCTTTGGCAACGTTGACACATTGATTGTTGATTCTTTTGACATTCGACTGAAACATGAGGTTTTTCTATAATTGTAATAAATAAATTACAATTTTAGAGAAACTTGTACCAATATTTTTTGAAATTTATCATGTAAAACCGATATTTTCCTTAACATTTTTCATATTAAATATTATTTGACTTAAAAACATAGAAAAACCATGCAAGTTTATAATTAAAGAATGTAACGTATATTTTTAGTACAATTTTAGTATATTTTTTTAAATTCTTAAACGCCCGCATGTGATATAAGACTGTTGCCATTTTCTTTCTTTTTATGTTTTTATTAAATTTAGTGTTACTTCGTATTAATTTTAATGTATAATGCTGGACAAAAGTGACGATGAAATGTTTTTAGTGTCCTCGGATACGGAAAGTGATTGGGGTGATGAAAATCATTTATTTTACGATGAAAAGTCGAAAGCCAGAATGGAGATTAAACGAAGCCTTCGTGCTTTCGATAGGTATTCTCAATAAAATAAAGGCATTGCAATAGATATTTAACATAGATTTTCCTAGTGATACTGGTGGCCTATCAAATGCATACCAAAATATATTTGTTCCAATTCTAAATGAGAGTATGGAGAATTTCACTAAATGGTTATTCAAAATTGAACTGCTTTCTTCATACGTTTCCTGTCCGAATTCCTTGTTTAAACCCGATTGCATGAAAAATATGGAAATAGTTTTAGCAATGGGTATGAATGATTCATACCAATTACGGTAATATTTAAAAATGCATAAAAACTATATACTTTATAGCATGTTGAATTTCAGATGTAGAAATTGTTTGCAAAAAGAATCGATACGAAAGTTTTCAGTTTTTGAAGGACTAAATTGTAATCTTAGAAGTGCTATTAGAATTTTATATGGATGGGTGAAAGGAATTGATTTGGATACTATGGCTGACATGTTAGGTAACTATAGATTTTCCCGCGTCTTGTCAAGGGTTGCAAATATAGTGTTTATTTTATTTTTTTGCAAAAGATCTTTAAAAGGAAAACCAAAGGTAAACTTAAACCTTTTAAGTATTAAGCATTTTCCTTATTTAGTTTCACAAACATTTTAATAATATGTTTATTTAGGACTTGATACACACTTAATAGGAAAGGTCTACAACAGAGCTGCCAAATTAGCTTTGGCATGCATGCGTCTCTGTCCTGGAATAGGTGATGTAGGTGGTCCCAATATCGTTGTCTTAATAGACATTTATCCCAATCTGTTACGAGAACAGAATTGTTTAAGAAAAGCTTGCAAGCCCATTATTTGTGTGTGTGAAATCGAGGTATTTTGATTAAAATTATTAATTTGATAAATGAAATAGCCAATATCTTTTAGAGTTTGCCTCAGAAATATTGGCTAGAACCATTAGAGGAATGGGATAAAACTAACCCAAATGAAGTGAGCCGAATAAGCAAGAAAATTTTTAATTTTATATGCACAGTAGTGCAACCAGGTTCTATTTTAATTCTTCCAAACGAATCAACTATTTTATTTTCGGAATATTATCCGTTACTTTGTGAAAAATATCAGAGTGTAAAGACTATGGATGACTTACAGCTAATCTCAACTGAAGAGGCTTCATTGGCGGATATTTTGACAACAATTTGGAAAAAACCACTGGAAGTCTGTGAAGAAGCAAATTTTTTTAATCCATATCACGTTAGCCAATTTTTAACTAAACATTTGTGGAGTGAGTTCACTGAACAAGACAGTTTTACAATGTTGATTAACTTTATCGTTCATGAAACGAGAAATAAAAATATGTTAAAGTATTTGAAGGATTCAGAAATATGTTAACGTTAAATACATGAGATGTTAAGTTTAAAATGCAAATAATGTTTGAGCATTGTTATAAATAGAGAATGTATTTTTTTGTTATTGCGCTAGGTGGGAGCTGACACAATGTGAGATTATATTTGATATTTAATTAAAGCAATATTTCAAATATCTGGCTGCTTTAATAAATTTACGTTTGTACTACTAAATTTCTAGTTTGTTTTCTGCAACCATATATACGCAAGTGCATTACTAATATAAGAAAATTTGCAGCCAGGCAACCAGTTATACATACCATCTGTATTGATCATTTTATGCTATGAATGTAATTGTAGTTTATCACAATTTAGGAATTTTAAGAACAAGAAATAACAATTGTTCAGAGCAAATTAAATTACATAAGGTAAGGTTTAAGTAAAACAAAAAAATCAATTTGTTAGCTTGTTTAAGATAGTTTCAAAATTTAGCACAGCATTTCTAAGTTCGTTCTTTTCTTCTTCTGACTTTAAGCAAGCACAAAACTCATTATACTTTCGTTCCTGATGTGTTTTTATAAAATTAAAGCATTGCTTTAATGTAGCGCCTGTATACAAGATATTCACAAAAATTCCTGCTGTCAAATACGGCAGATTTGTTATTAAAGGTAAAACACTGGTGACGAGTTTGTGCGGCCCATGAGTACATCGAATAATTGCAATTCTGGTCAGATCGTTACAATATTTCACTTGAAAACCAGAACGAATTGATGCGACTCCGAAGTCCCCATGAATTAATTGAACTTCACTTTGAATAGCTTGATTTAGAACTTTGTCTTGCAGTCGAAACGGTTGAATTTTATTATCTCTGTTTGAAAATTGCGGATTTATTTCAACTACTATGTACCTAGAATTGTCTCATTTGAAGATACATACAGTAATAATTGTAGTTTTACCTATTTTTAAGGCGAACCATTTTAAATTAGCTAGGTTCACACAGTTATATTTAAAACATAATTATAGAAAATTTCAAATTTTTTGAGGTTGGATTTATATTTTCTGAGGTTTCTAACCTCAATTTGCAAAAGTTCTCAATTTTGACAGTTGACAATTTAATGTTTTTTTCAAATTTAAAGTTATAAAAAACTAAAGTTTATTTTTTTTACCATTATTTTACCTCTTTAGGACTTCCTGACAAGTTTTAACGTATTTTTTGAAACTGTTCGAAAAAAACTTAGTGCCGTAGATCACTGCTGAATTTCTAAATTGTAGAATGCTTCTAAAAATGAATGATGTGTTGAAACGTTTCATATAAACTATTTCAAAAGGTAGTTGTATTCTATAATTTCGAACTAGATATTCAAATTTTGTTCGAGAAGAATTAATTGTATCAACGATTATTGTAACTCATTCAATATTTCCACATGTACAGTTCCCATAAATTTTCTTGTGGACTTTTTCTCCGAATGGAAATCTTGAAAGGCACAATTTCTTGCTTTGTTTCTTTTAAATTTGATTTGTTCCTAAACACAGTAGAAGATTCAATTATTTGATTAGAGTTTCAACAGTTTTTTAGTAATTTTAAAATAAAAACTACATATCGGACATGTATTCCAAAACTGTTATTATTCGAAATTTGTCATAAATGTACTTTTTGTATTAAAATATACCAAAATTGTGCCGGCAACAACGACAACATATTAAATTATGATTAACTTAGATAAGAATCCGCTGGTAAAGTAGTTAAGTTATACTGTTGGTGTTTCCGGCACATTATAGAGGCATTTTAATGTAAAAATTACGTATAGTGACGGTTTTGGAATACATGTACGATATGTAACTTTGATTCTTATTTGAACGAATCTCGATATTATCTAAAATATATCTCAATGGAGAGGGAATATTGATTGCATTAATCTAGTGAAGGTTAACAATTCTGAATGATTAACAGACAGGACCGGACAAAAAAGATAGAAAATATTTCAAAGAAATAGTATTTCTGTCGAACATTTAAGTAAAAGTTTCTTGTTATGTCCCTGAAATTTTTTTTCTTACAAGTTCAAAACTATTTTAAATTGGAAACGGTTGGTCAATAATTTCTGATTTAAATGCGTTATAATTTACTTAAATTTGACAAGATAACTAGGATATTTGTCATTTATATTCACTAAAGTACTAGTAAGTTTATTATTGAGGAAATTTTCAATTTTCTTGTTAATAATAGATTTATTTTCGTAGTTAAACTACAGGAATCATAAAAGATGTCCATCCCTCCAACGAACCCAGATCCGCAGTTAAAGGCAAAGATCCAAGAATGGTTAAATTGGGATCGAAATCCATGTACAAGAAATGAAATTCAAAAATTGATTAAAGAAAACAATAATGATGAACTCTCAAAAAGGCTGCTTCATCGATTATCCTTTGGTAAATTCCGTTAGTACAACATTGAAACACATTTTTACCTTTTTGACCTTAAAGGTACTGCTGGCCTTAGAGGACAAATGAGTACAGGATATTCGTGTATGAATGATTTAGTAATTATTCAAACTGGACAAGGTTTCTTGAAGTTTTTAGAGGAACATAGGGGAGATGTTCTGAAGGAAAATGGTATAGTTGTAGGATATGACGGTAGATATAATAGCAGGAGGTAATTTCTCAAGTAGGGTTTACATTTATAAAAATTTGAGAGTTTTATTAGTTTTTGGCACAAGTTTCAATCCATCTATTTTTTGTAGATGGGCTGAATTAACAGCAACAATTTTCATAAGCGCTGGTTACCAAGTACGACTTTTTAGTGATGTCAATCCCACTCCATTTGTTCCGTTCGCAGTAAAAAACTACAATTGTGCTAGTGGTGTTATGGTAACTGCATCACACAATCCTAAAGAAGATAATGGCTATAAAGTACAACTGAACGTTTATAATCCATATTTTTTTATTGAAAATGAATTACTTTTTCTAGGTCTACGACGTTAATTCAGCCCAAATAATTCCGCCAACTGATAAACAAATACAAAATTCCATTCTTGCAAACTTGACGCCTTTAGATTCGTCTTGGAATACCCAAATTTTAAAAAACAACCCACTGCTTTTGGATCCATATAATGAATGCTTAGACTTGTATTTAACCAACATCATTTCCAATGGTATTCATCCAGATGATATTGAAAATAATAAAAGAGTTGCGTTACCCTTTGTATACACTGCAATGCACGGGGTCGGATATAAACCAGTTCAGAAAGTTGTCGACTTAATTGGCGTGAAAATATACCCAGTTCCTGAACAACGCGATCCAGATCCAGATTTTCCAACAGTCAAGTATGTGTTAAAAAGGTAGCTTTATTTCTGCAATTAATAATAATTCGTTTGAGGTTCCCGAATCCCGAAGAAGGAAAAAGCAGTCTCGAATTGGCCTTTAAGCATGCAAACGATACTGGATGCAATGTGATTCTAGCCAATGATCCGGATGCCGATAGATTTGCTTTTGCTGAAAAAAATCAACAGTAATTATAAGTTTCAAATTGATTTGAAATTATTGACGTACCCTGTATGTGTTTTAATATAAATTTTATCGTTCTATTTGTCAACAGTACTGGTGAATGGAAAATTTTCAATGGAAACGAATTGGGAGCCCTGTTCGGATGGTGGATGTTACGTTGTTATAAAAAGTCTAACCCTAACGCTCCTCTAGATAAAGTTTACATGATTTCCAGCACCGTCAGTTCAATGATACTAAAAACTATGGCAAAAGCTGAAGGATTTTGTTTTATTGACACGTTAACTGGCTTCAAATGGATAGGTAAAGTCCGGATTCCATTAATTTATTTTTTTAACGCAAATTTCGTGCCTGTTTTAGCTAATAAAGTGATCGATTTGGAAAAGGAAGGCTATTCGGTAATATTTTGTTTCGAAGAAGCCATAGGCTTTATGTGTGACACTAAGGTTCTCGACAAAGATGGAGTGTCAGCTTTGGCTCATTTTTCTTGTTTGACCAATCACGTTTATGGCAACAATGGCCAGCTTATAGATAAACTTGAAGAAATCTACAATATTCATGGTTTACATTTATCATTAAATTCCTATTACTTCTGCTACGAACCACCGATAATCGAGAAAATCTTTAATCGGTTAAGGAATTTCACTAACAATGACTCAGTAAGTTACCATTTTCTTCAATAAAAATATGTTTTAAAGCTTTATCCTTTCGCGACTGCTGGTACATATAGAGAAAAAAAGTCTGAAATAGATTCATTTAAAATGCAGAGGTTTGTTTTTTGACAACTCGCTCGCATCCGTCTATTTTTATTTTTGGCTGCGGTTTTTTTGATGATAAATTCATGTATACAGGGTGGTACAAAAACCAGTGACGGTCACCAACTTCATTTTTACAAATAGATGTATATATCAGCAGTCGCGAAAGAGTTAAAACAGGAATTACCCTGTTGTACTAATCTCTAGTGAGTCAAAAACGTAGTAATAACATGCTAACAAGTCAAAGTTTGGATTATTTATTACTTTAACATTTTAATTTTGATATTAATGTATTCAATGACGAAAAGAGGTTCGAGAGCTAATTCAAAACTTTCTAAAAGGAAATTGAAAACATATGAAACTTAACAATTAATCTGTCAATTTTAATTAACAGAGGCCAAGGCAAGATATCAGCACAGGCTACCTATAGAAGATTCTGGAAATTTTTTAATCGAGTCTCGCAAATTAAATGTATTTCTATTGAGAAATCTTCGTATCCTAGGTTCTATTATAAACTGTTTTTTTTTTAGTATCCAACAGGTATTCTTAATGGAAAATATAAAATCATATCGATCAGAGATCTAACCACTGGTTATGATAATTCCCAGCCGTATAACCGGGCAATTTTACCCATTTCGTCTAGTTGTGAAATGATAACATTCATTTTTGATAATGGGTTGTACGTAACACTGAGAACGAGTGGAACAGAACCAAAAGTCAAATACTACAGTGAACTTTGCATGGATCCCAGTGTGAAGTAAATAAAAAAATTATTAGTTGTTGTAAAACTGACTGCTCATTGGCACAAAATATGTAACACCGAGTTTAGTGTTACAACATGCATTCACTAAGAATATATTTTTCGCAAGTAGGACAATTTTACATAAAACATTGTGCAAAATGAAGATTGTGATGTGTTACACCTTAGCTGTAATTAATAGAATAACGCCGTTTCAGCTGAATAAATAAAACTCAGCAAAATGACTAGGCCTTTTTAGTGCTCATAACATCACTTTTGAATGTTTTGATTTGCACTTTTCATAACTGACAAAAATTTTGTCACGGTTTTGGGCTATAAATATTAGTTAAGTTTTCGATAAAATTAACAGACCTCTAGTAATAATATTGCTCCAGTTTACATAGTGAGCATATGCAGTCCGTTTTACAACGGTCCTTCTGGAACAAGATAATGTAAATTGAAAAAAATTTTAGGGATAGATCAATTGCTGAAACCACTCTCACTGAAATGGTAACGGCATTATGTGATGAATTTTTCGAACCAGAGAAAAACGGTCTTATCCAGAAAGGCTAATTTTTATTGAGTATTTTAGAATTAGCAGAGCACCATCTTGTTAATTAACATTTGAAGATAAAGCAATCTACTTATGAATTTTGCAATATTTTATTTCTTTCATTAAACAATTCTTAAGAGGTCTACGCTCTAGGTATATAAAAGTTTCTTTTAAAATATGTGCAAAAAGTATGAAGATTCTTCTTGTAGAATAAACCGAAAGCAAAAATTATCTACAATAATACTAATACTAAAGCACATGATAATTACATTAATATAAAAGGGTATTTTCACTGCTGTAACTAAGGATTACTATAAATTATTCAAAAAAAGTATGATCAAATATGTATGAAAGCGTTTTTTAAAAATATTGATTTTTCAACTAAATACATATCGTACAAATGATTGTTTAATCATCAGGAGATTTATAAATAAAATAAACTAATATTCTATTGTGCTGTACAAAAATATGTATACGTAAAATATTCCCAAAATTATATACAAATGAGACTATTTCCAATGGGTCATCATCACTTGATTGGCGATTATCTAAAACCTAGAAAATAATTGAGATCGTTCAGAGCCCTCTTGGAAATCTCTCCAGTTTATATGCTTAAAATTAGTAATCATTTGATGTCCTACCGAACTCACACTCACTACTTAACATTTTCGTACAACTTATCTCTTAAACATTTGATCTTATTTACGAAATACGCTTCCAACGATTCAGCACATTTGAAAAATGGAGATTCTTTCGGATTATAGTAGCGACAGTTGTCAAAAATCTTCGTCATATCTCCTATAAATTCGCTCAGCTTGGTATATCCTTGATCATTAATTTTACTTTCGATCATTTGCAGATCTACAAATCGATTTGAAATTAAATGGAAAATTCTTCATGATCGGTACACGTACCCATCGGTTCCTTTATGACTTTATAGTAATCCGGAGCTTCAGTAGGGTCTACGGGCTCCATAAACGGCCAAGCACTTTTATGCGCCTAAAAATACATATGATTTTAATTAAAGCTGCGCTATATATAGATGAATTTTTACCTGTATTTGTTTGATTAACTTTTTTAAATTTTCGAAATCCTTATGTGCTAAATCTTTCATATTAACGTAATTCACACTGCTATTTTTCTGACAACGAGGACAAACGTATTCGTCAATATTATCAGCTTCCGACTGTAAAATACCTACACAACGACCATGAAACCAGTCTTGACAAGTATCACAGCAAATATAGAACCTAAAAATAAATGCGACAATTGACAAGTGAGTATATAACTTACATAATATGTATAAGCTTACTGTGAATCGTCATAAGGCTGCTGACATAGACAATACAATTTTTGAGTTTCACGAGCCTGTCGGCATTCGTCACATACGAATTCTGTCAAATCTTTACTACTCTCCTCCGTGATTCCCACGCAATCGCCGTGGAACCAATTGTTACACAAATCACAGCCCACATAAAATTTTGTTTCGTCATATGGTGTCCGGCAAATACAATAGACTTTTTCCTTTCTCAGTTTACCATGGCCGGAATTCGGTGAAGATTTCGATTTTTTGCTTCGACCCCCAGCTGTGACTCCTTTTGTCAATGGAATAGCCGGAGTTGCAGTGGTGGGTGTGGATTTCCTCTTGCTACTGCCCGTTCTTACTTCATCTTGTTTGGTTCTTTCGATTTTCGTTCTCGCTGCCAGTTCTTCGGATACCTCCTTCTAAAATCAAATCGATTTAGTCATCATATTTATAATACATGCCAAATAAAACAAACCTGAATCTCGTATTGTAACTCTTTCTCTAAAAGTGCCCTTTTCCTGAGAATGTCTTTTTTCAACAATTCCTTTTGTCTATACAATATCACCATTACTTTTCCTTTTACACTGGAAGCTGGACTTGTGTCTTTCGTGCTTTTCGAACGAGATCTTGGAGACAAAGTTTTCTCTTTTACATGATGTTCAATTCTATAAAAACCATCTCTTACTAACGGTTGGAAAGGGGTTAGTCGAATCGAGACTACTCACGTCGCAACTGCAGTATTTTCAATTTTTTTCACTTCGTGATTCCTGTTAGGTCGACTTCGTTTTGGCTGATCCATTACCCAATCGGCATCGTCGTTTCGTGAGGTACTTGGGGGCCGTTTGCGGACATTTGGAGTGAAACGAGTCAAATTGGACACAGTAGTGGAGGGTACCAATTTGGGCAAGGGAGACGGACAGTCCGGTTCCTGTTTCATTTGTTTTTCTTGATACCTTTGCAATTGCAACAGTTTTTCCTCGATTTCCGGGTTGAGGTTTTCTTGTTTAAGGGCCGTTTTAATTGCTGTGTGAATACAAGAAAAACAATCATAAAATAACTAAAAAATATAATAATGGGAGTATGAAGAATGTAAAAAAATTAAAAGTCCCAAAGCAAAACGACGAGTGTGAAAGTGCAAGGGTTCCTTCTTCAAGGCCAGAAAGGAAAGTCTTAGTCGTTTTCATAAAAACAATTTATTGAAATATTCGGTTTTTGAGTACAATGAGATACATGCGAGTAAAAAAAATTATTAACATACATGATGGGTTCGGGATTAACATTTAGAAACGAACAAGACTCACACTTTTTGGTCTGAATAACCCTTGCAATCGCTGCTTCAAGGCCTTAAATTACTGCTAATAGAGTACTACTGAGGTATTTGAAAAGAAAATTAAAAGAAATGCGGGAAATGGATTGATGGAAGGACGAGTTTACACATAAATGTAGGAGAAGTAATTCGAAATTCCATAAAAATTATACGTTTATGTTTGGAAAAAATAAATAATACCGTACATATATATATTCATATTAAGGTGACTGTTATAACGCATAGAAAAATACATTTAATGAGGCAAAATATCCAAAATAACAATAGTACAAAGACGTCGTGCTTTTCGCAATTGTTCCTACCACGTTTTAATAACTATATATTTACAAATTTTGAGCCTAGTACAACTTCCTAACCAAATCTAGTTAGTACATTTTGTTGATACTAAAACCCAACCCTGAATCTAATACAAATGTTTCTTTTAATACAAAAACATACATCGCATCAACACGACATCTCCTAAAAGAGAACCATTGTGATTTTGGATTAAAACCTCACCACATTCCTGTAATGTTATATGTTAACATTTATGTTCAGTCTAAACTTTAACGGCCCGGTTAGTACATCCTCGTTAATCGGCACGCACACATACACACACAACACCACATTAAGCTTCAAGGGTTGTGACATGCATTCAGAAACCCATTCAGTCTTTTTACGTGTTAGTATAGTATCATATGCAATCGGCGTCGTTTTGCGATGGGTAAGCACAATTAGGATTATAGACAATTACGGATGGTTGATAAACTAACATACTTTGTTGAATATAATCGGGTGTGACGACGAACTGTTTGTTGCCGTCACCTGATTGCTGATGTTGCGTCTGTTGCTGATTGTTCTCCATTTTTGCTTTCATAGCTTGAAGAAGAGCCGAAGTTGGAGACTGTTGCCCGTTAACCAGGATTTGTCGATTTGATGCGGCAACATCTGTTGTAGTCTGCAAGTAGGAAACATTATAGTTAAACATGTTACAGGACCATTGGTTGTAACAAATTGCATACCTGATTTGTAGTTTGTTTCACTGGACTAAGAATTTGTTGTTTCAAAGAAGATACCTGCACCACTTGTTGGGCTTTTTGTTGCACCGGAGCCAGAGGTGGAGGATCCGAAGACGTCGTCTCACCATCCACATTATCCGGTTGACTAGGTTGAACGGCAAGATATATTTTGGTTGGACCGAGAACACCTTGTTTTCCAGTTGAAGCTTGTGCTAAAAACTCATTAGTAAAATCCCAATTGGAATAAAACGCTTTGCACACTACCTTTAAGCAATTGTTGTTTGACTTGTTGTTGAACAGCAGCAAGTTGTTGCGAAGAAAAATCAGCTCCTTGTAAACCTTGCAAAACGATTCTCGGACCCTGTTGTGTCTGAATAACTTGTGCCGTTACGCATTTAATTACCGTACCAGGTGGTTGTCCTGCTAATAAGTGATCCATTGTCGTTTTATCTATTTGATTATCCTGCTGCTGCTGAACGGCGATTTTCGGTGTAGTTGTGGTCTAAAAAAATATATGGATTTATAAAGCTTATGACCCATAAAATCGTACATTACTTACAGTTGATTTTTGCTGAGTGACATTTGGAGTAGCGGAATTACGTTGCATAGCAACAGTTTGATTCACTGTGCTATTGGTGTGCACAGTTTGAGTTATACTACCAGGAGTGAGTTGCGCAATAACTTGGGCCTGATTATTCCCCGTTGGTCTTATAAGAACCTGTTGTCCGTTCACAGTAGCCACTTGAACTTTGCCAGAAGCCAGTTGCTGGGCTAAATTCGGATTGTTAACCACAATTTGATTGGCTATCACCTAAATTTAGAAGGCAAATTTATAATTTTTAGTTGAGCTTATCTATCGTGAGTTTACCTGTTGCCCTCCTTGAGTTGCAATGACCTGATTGGTACCAACCACCATTTGCTGTTGCACCACCTGCGTGCCAGGTAATTTCTGCAACACTTGCTGTTGTCCACCCGACTGTTGCTTAATTATCTGTGGCGTTTTCGGAGTGATAATCGCTGTCTGTCCCATTACAGTTGGAGAATTTACAGTTGCCTTTATTTGTGCTAATTTGGTACCTACAGGAGTGGAAGTGGACATCACCGTTTTAACGATTTGTTGTTGTAATGGTTTAGCTGGTGTTGTGTTGGTCGTGGGCGGTTTACTAGGTGTAGTAGCTGGTGTTGTGGTCACCATTTGCGTGGTAAGCACCTGAAGTTTTCCATCAGGGAATTGCACCAGTTGCTGACCTGGCATTAAGCCCTTAACGGTAATTTTACCGTCGGGTGTTCGCATTATTTGCACGCGTTGTGGATCTTTAGATGGTGTTGCGGTTGGAGTTGATGCGGTTGCAGTTGTTGCTGAAGTACAACAATACGTTAGATTTTGATTTTAATATATAAGAGATCAATATGTTAAGAAACCAAAAAAATACCTTGACCAGGTTGCTGAATGATTTGTTGAACAATTTGTCCTCCTATTGTTTGAGTTTTAATCAGGCTCTGTTGTTGAGGATTTGACAATGTTTTGGATACATTTGTAGTAGCACTTCCTGCAACTACCCTTGTTGTACCATCGGGTCCTTTGGTCATTAATATCCTTCGGCCACCAATCTTGTTATTGCTGGTAAGTAATGAAGTAAGAGTATTCTTTCCACTGACCACTGACTGTGATGGTACTATCACATTTTTCACTATTTTCACCGTTCCATCGACAGTTGTCACTAAAACAGCAAAATGGAATTAAGAAATTATTTCTTGGTGAGTATGCACCACCCATGCATAAAACATAAATCAATCTTTTGATTGAATGAAACAACCCCCTACCTTTTGGTTGAATCGGTTTTAGGGTGGGATTACTACTAGTCGTAGTAGGAGATCCTTCCAAACTAGTAGATGTACTAGATGTGGAAGTGGAAGCGGTTGCTTTTAAAAAAAGAAATTATAATTAGATATCCACACACCTGCCTCCAATCTAGACGATACACACACGTTGTTCTAATAACACCAAAAACCAAAATATATATGTAAAAATTTAAGCTTACATTGAGCAGTTGTCCCAATTAAATCAATCGGGTTCTTCACATTCAAATTTTTCACCTCCAGAGCTCGTTTTTGTTGATGCGCGGCCCTCTGCATTCGCAGTTGTTGCTCCATTTTCTCTTTAATTTCTTCAGGAGTGGCTTTATTGGTTACTTGCACCTTGCTCGGTTCTAAAGTGTCCAGGGAAGCTTGAAGAGAAGGTCGTGGTGGTGGCAAATTTCCAGTCCGGCTTCTAGTTACAACTTGTTGATTAACTTTTTCGAGTCTAAAAATAATAAATAGATAAATGAAGAAAAGAAGAACTTTTCTTGTGTTAACCCATTGCTTCCTACCGTTACATATATGTAATGCTTTTACCTATAGTCTGTGGTCACTAATGGGTTAAGTTAAAAAAGTACTTACCTTTCGCCATATTGTTTGATTTCCCACAGTTCCAATTTATCTTCGTCAACCCATTCTTCGGTAACTTGAGGATCCATTGATTGTGGCGATTCAGGTCGTTTTCTCTTCCTCAATCCGCTTCGAATGGATGTCACTTCTCTCACCGTTTTTGGTAGTTCCAAAGGTATCACCACTTTTCGCCTTAAATACTGTGTCTTTTCGAGAAACTGACCTACATTACGATGTCTCAAAAGTTCTAAAGACAAAATCTCGGTTTCGGTGGTAATTTGGTGTTTGCCATCTGTGTTTGGAGGTTTTGTTTGCATATCGTCCCATCGTAGGGTCGCCCAGAGAATGCGAAGTTGAAGGGCAGCTGCGGCTAACGATTTTAAATTTACAGTTCTATAAACCCAGCAAGTTTTGAATAAAGGCCGAGCACAGGGATAGGGCCAAACTGAATTGTTTTGTTTTGACAGAATGTTGTAGCCAGGTATCTGGATTCTTCCAGCATTACGTGCTAACTTTCTTACGTCATGTTGAGGAAGAACTAATAGGGAATGCACTCCTTTCCTCGCTTGGAACGTCGAACAAGCTGGGTATTTTACTATTTGTCTCTTTTTTCGACGCATATCCATTTGGGTAGGAATTTTCTTGAGGAAAATTTTTCCTTCCGTCGAAGTGGTGGAGTAGATGCGTTCGCTGCCATCTTCAGCGTGCTCTGTTTTCACTGTTTTTTCCTCCCGTTTTACTCCAATTTTATAACCACAAAATCTACGATTTTGTTGCGCGATATAAGTGGCCGATTTGGAACTGTAATTCTGCACGCTACGGCTTCCTACTCCATTAGCTGATTGAGTTGTAACTGCAGTGGAGGTGTTATGAGTGGCTGAAACAGTCTTGATTTTTCCATCATTAGAACGTGTAGTTGTCACTGAAGTAGTTGTGGTCGTGACAATTTTTGTTACTTCGGCTTTGGAACCTAAAATCATCTCCTTTATTGCATCTGGACTCATATCGGTCATATCCACCTCTTCATTCTCATCTTCTACGTTCTTCTTTAACTTCTTTTTTACAGGTGTCGATGGTACGGTTGGAGTGCAAGTCACGTCAATATCCATAGGTTCATCCTTAAGTTCAACTTTTTCAATTTCAGTCTTAACTTGCTCCTTAACAGGTACGTAAACATTCTGTTTCGATTCGTCTTCAGCACTCGCTGCAGTCAAAACAGCATTCACCAGATCTTTGCACATATTTGCGTTACTCTTCTTTTTTTCCTCCTCATTTTCTTTATTGGCAGACGAGGGACCGGTGGGAACAACGCCTGTTTTGAGGGTCTGTTCCAAAATGGAGGTTTTCGTAGGGGTGGCCACCTGATTCGTTAAATGAATTTTTAATGGGGTTGGACTATTAGAAGCTACATTTGCCTTTCTGAGCAAAGTCAAAAGATCACGACGTATTTTCACTCTTTGAATGCATAATGGCGAATAACAGGTACTCTCTAATTGTTGACTATTATTCGAATTGCAGCCACGCGAGTAACATTGAAAGTCTTTGGCAATTTTTGAAATGGCTGAATATTGGGTTCGCAGATTATTGATTTTCTTAGCGATGCTGTTAAAAACTTCACGATTAACTGGAGTACCTGAAACGGGCATTTTGCCTACGAGCATGTTGTTGAGTTGCCTTTCGATTCCTTCGCTATGTGGTTCCTCCTCAGCTTCAACATCCACATGTTCTTCTTCTTTAATCGGTTGGTTTTGCTGTGGTTGTGGTTGATCGCCCGTTTTACTGTGAGTTATTTTTCTTTCTTCCAAAATTTTTAGTTGCAATCTTCTTGCCAGTAAGTCATCCAGGACTCCCTTCTTGGCCACCTTGGGATATAACAAACGGCCTGGAGTTGTTAAAGCTTTGGAAACATCTATCTCTTCAAATTCGTTGACGATGGAAACGATTTCGATATTTTTCAACACCTCGGGAAAAGACTCTTCAATTTTCTTGTCGGTTTCACTAATTTCTTTATTCTCCTCGGTATTTTCAGTATTTTTTAGTTTGTTTATCAAAAACCTGTACATATTTGGACTTAAAGACACAATTTTTTTCAGCCCGGCTTTGTCTTTGATTTGAAGCATGTACCTTTGGGGGTCACCACATAACCCTAATTTTTTTGAATCCACATGTCTGAAATTCCTGGGGATTCTCATCCATAACCAGCCCCATCGACCATGAATTCTATATTCTTCTCCTTTTTGTTTCCATAACTGATGTCTGAAACTCATCGTATATTTAATATAACTGCTAATAATCAATCGATTGCGTTCTTCCTCTTCTTCACGCTCCTTCTTCTCACGTTTTTCGATTTTCTTTCTTTCCTCTCGTTCTTGTGCGGTTATCCTTGAAAGTTTGACATGTCCCAACTGATCGTGCCATACATTGGCAAAACACACTGGCTTAATGCACGCCTGTAGTACGATTAGTGCTTTGGCAAAATCTCTTGGTGCTTGACAATTGCCCACGATGTTCAACCAGTGCTTACGCACCAAATGCCAATTAGGATGCATGAACGCAGATGGTATTACTTGCTCCAATTGAAGAATGGTGTGACGTAGCGTATTCATTAATAGAACATGACTACCATTGGTGCCGCCAGCCCACTTAAATTCTGAAGCAGGCGTGAGGGAAAATTTATGAGATAAATGACGTTTCTTGTCACGCTCCTCATTTCGCTGTGGTTTGTTTAAAGCGATTATATTAGTTGTGAATTGATTGACATAACTCTTAAACGAATTTTCCATTCCAAGCTTGAACAGGTACGTTCCATTGGCGATTTGATTGGACTTAAGACGTGTTAATCTCTCCTCTTTGTCATCGAGCACACTGGATTTTCTTTTCAATTTCTCAATTTCTAAATTGTAGGCGCGCGGTGTTAAAGCGCCAGTTTTCAATCTCGTTGCAATATCCTTGATTTTCTCATCTTCTGATTCAGCAGCAGTTTCCTTTTCAGATGTGATGGTTTGATCCGGGTCCGTATCAGTTTCATTGTTAACCGCTTCCTCTGGCGTTTCTGATTTTTTCTCATTTTCATTATTTTCTTCTCTCTCTGCTATTGCTTTCAAAATAGCAGCACGTTCTGTGTCCAAGTAGGTTTTCTTATTTGCTTTCAATTGATTAGTCAGTTTTTCCGTCAACTCCATTTGTCTGATAATTTCCTGTTTACACTCTTTAAGTTCGCGATACAACTGATTCTCCATATCATCTTTGTCCAACACCCTGAGCAATTCCTCAAATTGTATAGGGATGCTATAGTACCAGACCTCACCATCTTGACTTTCCCTGCAAAATTAAATTTTTTAATATGTCTGGCACAATTGCCTACGTGAAGGGAAACTTACACAAAAATTCTTCTACAGAGAAAGTAATATTTTCTTCCATGTCTGTCATAACCCAAAGGTTCTTGTCTAGATAATTGTCCTTGTTTTTCAACATCCAAAACGCAATCCACCACTCCGGAAACTTTATGCGACCGACAAATACCACATTGCCAATCTTCTTCAGGTACATCCACTAAAGGAGGATCAACGCACTCCAAATGGTAGACTGCTGGACAGGTTTCGCAACAGAGAAGATCGCCTAATTTATGACACACTCGACAGTGATCGTCATAGTGCATGGGCACTGAAAAATAACCTTTTTATTAATTGTTCAATTAACGATTAATATTAATTTAATTATGTTCTTAAAAATTACCTTCACTTAATAAATCCTCTCTTACAGGGTTTGTGATAAGAAACTGATCAGTTAAAAATTGAAGAACTTTAATTCGATTTTCTAAACTTGTAAAGGGATAATCAGTAGTATTTAAAATGTGAAGCACATTCTGATCGAGGCCTCTATCACTTTCCAAATAAGACCTCAATACTTCTGGATACGTAATATTGTCAATTAAATAAAGAGCAATGTTCACACTGTCCTTTTGATCTAGAGGACCAAAATGCGTTTGTTGTGAATCCTCTTCGCGAAGTAAAGCTTTTAATAGCATTATATGTATTTCAGACAGGAGACTGCTTTGGTCCTCACATACAATTGCTGCACAAACATCCTCAAATCTAAATGGGGACAATCGTACAAGGTTCCTAAAATGTCTCAACACTTCATAAATGCTTAACACGGCCATAACATGTTCTTTGGCGACTAGTAAATCTTCTGAAGATTTTGGTAGCTCTAGTAAAGGAATATCGCGATTCTGAAGCCACAATGGTTCCGGCGTAGGAGCTCTTGTAGTTGTTAAATTCATTTTTCTAGGGGTACCACTAATGGTGCTATAGCCGCTAAGGGAAAAGTCACTATCGCTGCTTGCACCCCCAACTGAGTCCACATCACTTTCACTCAAACCTTCGTCTTCAATCTCACTTTTTTCACTATCCTCATCCCCAAAATCTGACCCGTAATGATACTCAGAGTCGTGATAGTCATAGCCAGTGTTATACCCTCTTCTTTGGTATGCAGAGCCTGCGGCACCCGGTTTTCTACCGGCTCTATGTCCATCCTTGCCTCGAATTCTTGTACTGCTTCTACGAGATTCACTCTCTTGGGGTGAAGAAGCTCTTGATGCTGATGGGGTACTGGCCTGGGAATCCGCATCCTTTTTCTGATAGTTCAACAGGTATTTTGGCTTTTTCAGTAAATGGTACTGGAATTTTTTCGTTCTTTCTGCAACTTGAACCTTGGGGGGGCGTCCCCTCTTCTTCGCGCCTCTTGTTGACATCGTTAAACTGTCATAAGGCTGCGTCCACGTGGGATTAGTATACAAAAACAAACTTGTGTGTGTACAAATAGGACGAATGTCAAAAGTTTCACTTTAAATCTACTCTGACGGTCCTCACGTTTGGCTCTTTCGCCATACCAATTGAATGTGTCACGTGACAGCAATGGCTTTTTCCTTCTTTTACCTGTGTTTTGTTGAAAATTTCGTTAAAAACGTGATAAAATACGTGGTTCACTATCAAAACACCATCAATAGAACAGTGAACGTCTCCAATTTTAGGAATAAAAATGGCTGATAAAAGGTGACGCGTACCCAAAGCGAAAAATAACACTCGTATCAAGCGACGGCATCCTCGACTCCTATTGGTCGGCTGGCAACGCCGCCATGACAACTTGCAACTATTTTTTTTCGAAATTCGCAAATCGACACGAAATTCATCACTAAACCAAAATTCAAGCGTAAACCGTTCAAATTTTCCAAATTTTAGTAGAAAAAACTCAAGAAAAATCAACGTGTACGTCGACAACGAACGTTCGAGAAACGAGAGGCGTTTAGAGTTTAGAAGCCCAATGACAAATGTAAAGTATTGATAGTAGATGTCGTTGGTGTCGCAAATTTGAGATTTTCCCAAATTTTTCGAAAAAATTGCTTTTTTCTTCTAATTAATGGCCGGCATAATTCAGTCGGGAATTTTATATAAACCTTTCACGATTCTCCTGCAATTTTTAAGTAATTTTCGTCAAGATTATGCAACACTTCCGGCGCAGCAGCGCCACCGGAACAAAAGATAGAGAATCATAAACCAACATGGCAACCATTTTCATCATAGTCGTATCACCAAATAATTAAATGAAAAATTTTTAATCATATATTGTTTCTATCCTAATACTGGGATGTTTAAACCATATATTATGAACGAAAAAAAATAATCACACATACTTGAAATTTCACTGCCTGTAAATAAACAAATTGACAAATTTTCGAATGTAAAATATACTAAATGGTAACGACGGACGGCACTGAGCAAAATAGAGAAGCCATCATCGGGTACAATGGACGGGGAAGGGGGAAAACTAATGAGAATCAGGTGAATGGTGATGTACTACGTTAAAAAACAAATTATTTAAAATAAAATAAGAAAATTTGGTGGCAATGAAAGCACCCCTAAAAATGTACAAATTAAAACCGAATGTCGTTCACGATTTTTCCATCGAAATTCCGAAATGTATGTACCGATTAGGCAACATACACGAACCGAAAAAAGTGGATGATGGTCCAGGAGAGCAAGTTCCTGCCCCAAAAGAAAAATTGGATATTTTCGACCAGGTTAAGCAGTTTTTAAAGGTTTTTCATAATTTCTTTTTTGTTTAGTTGTTGAGTAACGTTTTGGCACACTTTTTACTAAGAATTGGGCCCTTTACTTACCGAAAATCGCTTGAAATTCACTCGTATGATACGGCGATTATCAATTTTTGTGAACAACTGTCAATTAAACCTGAAATAAGTTTAAAATGAAAATAGGCAGTACAATGGTGGAAGGAATGTATACACCTGGATCGTTAAAAAGTGTTGCCAAAGCGTTAGAAACCAATTTATACCTTTAATTTCCATTAAAACGTATACAAATTTTATCTGAAGGTATTTATTTAAGAATTTCACCATAGAATTGCCCAGAAAAGATTCCGGGAATGGCGGAACTGGAAACTAGACAAAACCGAATACTGGAACAACTGGCACAGTTGAAACAACAAATTTCCTCTTTGAAAAGCGATTTAAATATTCCAACCACTAGTCAAGATACAATAACTGGATGTTTTCAAGTTGGATTAAAGGTAAATGTTCCGCATTCTTAAAGAAATCTACATTTTTCACGTGGCTATTTTTCCAGAAAACTTCGCTACCCGAAAGTCTGGTGATTACAGCAAATCCAAACCAGCCACCTTATTCCTTAGAATTGCTTCAGCTGCTACTTCAAAATGAAATCTCTCTTATCGTCACGTCGTATCTTCATTCCTCAGTTACAACTCTTCCAATTCCCGCTTTACAACTACAGAAAACCCTGGAAAATTTCGTAGTGTCATCCAATGCGCCTAAATTAAAAGTTTGCTTGATTTGGAAAATGAGTAAGACAACGAGTTGAAATATAGAAAGTAGTATAAAACTTCTGAATTTTCCAGTTGATTCAAGCGTTGACTTGATGCTGACCCCCTCAGGTGTGTCTGGGGAAGTCAATTTACTGCGATACCTCACTAGATTAACAAACACCCAATTATCTTACGATTCCAGCAAGGACGCTTTAGAAATCGAGTCTCTTTTGGACCAGTGCTACTTGTTAGTTAGGAGTAGGACTAAAAGTGAAAGAGCTAATATTTTACAGCTTTTTAATAAATCTCTAGCCAAGTCAACTTGGCTATTGGGCAGAAATCAGGCTAGTGTTGTGGATGTGGCCGCTTACTCCGCTATCAAACAGTGTGGATCGTCTAAAGAGTTGAACGCGAACTTAAACAAATGGTTTCAAAACTGTGCTAGTTTAGTAAACACGAAATGTTAAGTTTTAATAAACGATTTTTTTAAAGACCTATTGTTGTTTGTTTGTGTAAAATGGAGATGTCGCTGAACTGTATTAATCTCTAAATATACATGCTTCTGCAAATTTATAAATAGTCTATTCAGATATTTTTCAAATCCTTAAATACAGCAGTTTTTAACCTGAAAAAGCATTTAAATTGCGTGCGCATCTTAAATTAATCGATATTTTCCAATAATTCTCCTTGGAAGTCTAGAGAAATGTGGTCCAAATGCCTGAAAAGTTGTACAATCAGGTTCAGCCGTCCTATCCTAGATTTAGGTACGTTTTTTGGTTATTTGACTATTCATTTTTAATGTTAAATTTTGAACAGGCAATGATACAGTACAATTGTCAACAAAATCTAATTGGGAAATTCCTGGAGAACCCCAAGGTCCAAATGTGAAGACTGTCGTTCCAGGACCTAATTCTCAGAAACTACTTCAAGAACTCAATAAATTTCAAGTGTGAAGGTGCTCTTTTCACATAACCAATAAGAAATTGTGTTTTTAAATTGTAGCAAGCCGGCTCAACACAAATTTTTATCAATTATGATAAATCAATTGGAAATTATTTAGTGGACGTTGATGATAATACATTCCTGGATGTTTACACTCAAATTTCAACTATGCCACTTGGATACAATCATCCAGAGTTACTGAATGCCTTTTCCAACGAACATGATTTGGTAACAATTTCGATCTTTAAAAGATCTCTTGTGATAAACTTGATCACTTTTACAGAAATGCCTAATTAACAGGCCTGCATTAGGAGTCTATCCAGGCGAAGATTGGCCTAAACGGTTAAGCAACATTGTAAATTCGGTAAAAAATTTTATTACGACGAAAAGTTATATTGAAACATGAAAAAATCATTGAGTATTTATTAGCTTTTGTAAATCAAGTGCGAGTTTGTACTACATTCTCCATATTTTTCTGACATTACTCCAAATGGCTACCATATTTTTGATCCACATAAATCGCCATAAATAAAGCCATAACTGCTTACCAATTGAAGGTTTTCGTTTGAGTATTCCAGCACATTCAAAGCTCTATCACGCAACTTTTTCTAACAGAGTTTGAAGAGAGATCACTTTTTTAGGTTGCTCCAAAAGGTTTAGCCCATATCAATACAATGATGTGCGGGGCTTGTGCAAATGAAAATGCATTTAAGCACGCTTTCATGTCGTACAGGAGGAAAATTCGTGGAAATGACGAGTTCACCGAAGAAGAAATACAGTCGTGTCTCCACAATAAACCTCCAGGTTCCCCAAATCTGGCGATAATGTCTTTTTTGCATGGATTTCATGGAAGAAGTCTTGGAACGTTATCTACAACGAGGTCAAAATATATCCAGAAAATTGATATTCCTGCTTTTGATTGGCCTATGGCAAAGTTTCCCCAGTATTTGTATCCATTAGAGGAAAACCAACGTTTTAATGATGAAGAGGATGATAGATGTTTGGCTGGAGTTGAAGAGTTGTTTGAAAAATGGCAAAAAAAAGGCACTCCTGTGGCTGGAGTATGTTTGATGTATAAGATAGACAAAATTTTAATTGAAAATTTTTAGCTTATTGTTGAGCCGATTCAATCTGAAGGAGGTGATAATCATGCTTCTCCAGAATTTTTTAAGAAACTACATGAAATTTGTAAAAATAATAATGCAGCATTTATTATCGATGAAGTACAAACGGGTGGCGGACCGACAGGAAAGTTTTGGTGCCACGAATATTTCAATCTGGAGACTCCTCCAGATATTGTCACTTTTAGTAAAAAATTGCAACTTGGAGGATTTTTTTTTCTGAAAATATGATGTAAGGGTAGAAAATAAGTCATTAGAAATTCTACCTTGGCACGTTCCCCTAAATTATAGAGTCAATCAGCCCTTCAGGACCTTTAACACATGGATGGGCGATCCAGGCAAAGTCATCCTTCTAGAAAAAATTATCGAAATAATTTCACGCGATAATGTACTAGAAAATGTACGTCAAACAGGCGAATACATTTTGCAGCATTTGCAAGTTATGGAACAACAGTTTGCACCTTTAATACATTCAACGAGAGGCAGAGGTAATTTTATTGCTGTCACAGCTGCAACTTCTGAAAAACGAGATGAAATTATTGAAAAACTGAAAAGAAAAGGTGAGAAACACTTGGTTTACACGTTCACGCATGTATCATTCCGCAAAAGAGTAATTGCCTAAACCAGTCTTAATATTCTTTTAAGGTATTATTTGCGGAGGAGCCTATACTCATACCATACGTCTCAGACCGACGTTGCTGTTTGGAAGAAAACACAGCGATATTTTTTTAAGTAAATTCCACGAAGTCTTAAAGGAAATTTAAATGGTTTTTCTGGTTGCCTATATTGATAGTTAACTTCAATCATTCATTTTGTATCGTTTCTATAACGTCGTCAATGACACCACTCAGATCTATGGATGGTGTCCTATGCAGTTATGTCATGATGTATGTCAAATTTAAAAGCCTTTATGTTACGCCCTCAGGCTAATGATCTGTGTTAATGTGTGTAGATAATCGTGTCTTCCAATTTAGATTAAGGTATTTGTATGAATAAAAAAAATGTACTAGTTTTCAAAGACTTTAATAATTGTACGGATTTCGTACCAACATCAATATTAATGTTTTATATACAGCCTCGTTACATATTAAAATAGTTATTTATGTTGTTCAAAATTTCCAATCATTGACGCTTTAAACTATGATCATGATGAGCTATTTTATTATTTACCCACGAATAATTTAATAATACTGCAGTACGAAATATTTTTTATTTATTTTATTCATTTGTTTTATTAAGAAATTTTGTACAATTGGCATTTTAATAAAATAGTCATCAGTGGACCGTTTCTTTTTTTTCTACAAAACAACAACAATCCTTACTGCAATTCATTCTTCTCTCTTCTTTTTTTTTTTGAAGATTGCAATAATAATTTTTTAAATTTCTCAAATAAATTAATGGAAAAGTAACATAACACTGAATGTAGCACGTAATATTACAAAAAAAAATATTATAAATATAGTACGTATTTACAACAGTAGCTGAATATATACAGAAATTACTTGAAAAATGAACATGTGCACATGTGATGGTCTATTTCCTTGTCCATGCGCGTCTAACTAATTTAAACTGCTAGAAAACGGTTCCATATAGTACATGTTATAAAACGTTCATGTTATACTAAGTTTCCTAATATAATCGCAAGTAAATTCCAATCTTTCAGACCAAATTCCAATTCAGACAGAGATCTGTGAGGTCTCCATCTGAAACGGTTAGAAATTGGAATTTACGAGGGACTCTAACCTCTGTTAAGTAGATAAAAGTATATCGTTAACATAAAATCACTGGGACCAAAAAGTATTAATTAGCACTTGCAGGCGTTCTGAGATACCACAACGATTACTAACAATAAAATAAAAGTCAATGTGCGCAATACCATTAGAAAAACGTTAAAATGCGAGATCACCCCTTAAATAATTTTGTACTTTTTTTGATGTTTGTTTTTCTCGTGCACACTGCAAGGCGTTTTGCGCCTTATTTACGAAATACGTACAAAAAGATTTCGTCGAGTAAGTTCAGTAGGGCACTAAAAAAACTTAAGGGAACATAAATTTACCTTTCCTAATAAATAAATTATATACACGAGTGTACATTTTTCATTTATCTCTATATAAATATATTAAATATATACACTCAAACCTATATATTAGTAAATGAATTTGAAATCAAAACAAAAAAAATAGAAATAACCGTCTGATATCTTCAGAAAGCGTTTTATAAATCAATCCAAAAAAATAAATTAAACAATTTCTCTCCAAAACGTAAAATATAAATTCACTGGGCCTATTGATAGTAAATATTTTAAACATCCGGTTACTTAAAGCTAAAAAAATATAAACCTCCAAAAATAAAAACAACTTATTTACAACATCGCTAACTAATTTCAATACTAATCCATGTTATTTTATACAAAACAATGTTTAGATGATTGCACGAAAACGACCCCGTCGTCATACTTTACTAAGACGCACCGAACGTTGTTCCCTCTAAATCGGGCGGCGGAGACGGATTTCGGCTTTGATAACGAGTATCGTCATCTAAAATAAAATATAAACGCTACTAAGGCTATTATATGATTAACAAAATTGGAAACGGGTCAAACTTTCTTAGCTTCCAGCTTAGAAAGGCATTCAAAACGAATCAAGTCCATAAATATATTAATATATAAGATTCTCTTACCGATAGTTGAAGTGTAGGTGCCAAAGTTACTGTTCGGATATACTGGATTATTAAATGGTGGAACGAAACTAACATTATCGCTGTCCTCAAATACGACAGGCGTCCTGTCTTGGTCGTCGTCATCGTCAGGAGTGTAAAATAGATTTTCCTGCTCGTCTTTTGTCCTGTTATCTTTAACCATATCTATACTCTTTGGCACCTCCACATCTCTCGTCACAACTTCCCCGATCAAACCCTTTTCAATATTGTGAAAATGAATGGGAGGTGTATATGTCGATCGTTCGGGAGAGTCAACAGCTCGCAAGGTTGGCGACATGGACAGTTCACTCAATAACCCTATATTAAGGGCCGGTGATGCTTTTAATTTTGTTTCCATATCGCAGTTTAATATCGTTGACATATCTACAACTAAAAATCCCATAAATGATCACAAATGATAGAAAAATATATAAAGCCTACCTGACGGCTTATGAGATTCTTCGTCTATTGACAAACCAAATGCTTTTTTTAAACGCAAATTTGAAATTTCTCTTTGTCGCTCAAGTTCCGTTGGTTCACAATTAAAAGCGGGACCTACGATTTGGATATTACAACTAAAATTGACAATTTTACAATTAAAGGCTCACCCTTGCGTACGACATCTGTAGTGGTTGTTGGGAGTTCTTCCAAGCTCAACGAGGAGGCACTGCTAGAACTCCTCGATCTGGGCTTGGATTGCATTTCGGATGTTTTGAAGGACTCCGAAGAGTTGTTGTCATCGTTGCACTGCGAATCATTCTCAATGTCTGCGTCCTCAGACTTATCCGTAGTCAATTTTTTTCGTTGACGATATTCACTTATGGACAACTATGAGAAGGCGAGTATGGATGTATTAGAAAAACCTACTTCTCACCATAACAAAGACAGATATTTACCTTTACCTTTCTTTTGGCGGGTGTTATAACTTGAGGCTTCGCATTTTTGAATCCCAACAGACAAAGAGTTTTTTCAACAGTTCCAACCAAGTGTTCGCTGCTCACAAACATGGAACCCTCTCGTAGTCGAGGATCTAAAAATGCACCCAAACTGTTTGGAGGTGGATGATCGATGGTAGCAGATGACGACGATGAGAGTGTGACGGTTTTTCCAAATTCCTGTTTCATTTTTTCCGCCCGTTCTTTCAGTTCCGCATTAGATTCCATCACATTCGATGGACTATCACCATCCACTCCACTGTACACTATTTCAACAGAACCTTCTTGACTAGATCGATGAACATCTATAGGCTATTCAAAGTAGATTCAATTAATCGTATTATAGTGTTGTCCCCCCCTCCCCTCCCCCAGGGTTCAAATTTTAACATATCTCCTTCCATGGTTTTCTTTCATTAATTCATTTCACCCCATCACCGATTTTCTATGCCATTTTGTTCTCAATGATACACTGTAACTTCTTTTATTGTTTGTTTTGTCGATTCGGCCAAACTAAAAAACTCTTGATTGGAATTCGTTTAAAAAATGTACATTTGCATCATCTAACACATATATGTATATTTCAGAAGAACGATCCACTGTGTCCGAATTAAAGAGGTTACACTGTATGCTTTTTATAAAGCGTTCCCTAATTCAATGCCAAGTTTCCAACAAAATTTATACATTTATAATGAAAAGGCATGCGTAAAAGTACAAATCAAAACACACGCTTGCTGCAAGTACTGTGAGCTGTTCTAGCATAATTGAAGAGTACAGTCAAAGCTAAAGAAGGGTAATTGAAACCAAACAAAATAATCAAAAGCATTCGTTTTACATTCAACTAATCGAAAATTTGTTTATTGCATTTTCATCGTCAACCGTTAACAACAAAACAAAAAATAAGGTAAATTCAACAAAAATAAATTGTTTCATCACAGTCTTCTACTTGAAAAAAGCCTCTAATAAAGACTCTATCATTTGGACCAAAATATCACTGTTATTATCACTTACTTTGGGTGGGCCAGTCCCAGTTGGCGTCGACGGTGGTGAGTTGTCATTCGATAAAGATTCCCTGGGAAGTTTGCGTTTTTTGGGCGGCGCAACAGCTTCAATGGTCGTTGGTGAATCTAAAAAACAACTCAAATACATTTCCACAAATGTGGTTTTAAATTACTTTATACCTGGACGGCCAATGGGACTATCCGTTGACTGGTCTTCGCTGATCGCTTGACGTAGCCATCGTTTTTTCGCATTTCCGCCGCGCTGTTGCTGCGATGGTGAGTCACAAAAAGTGGCTGCTTGCGCCAGAGCCGCCAAACTTTTACTGCTTCCAGCCGAATTAGCAACGTCGTCAACTAAGTGTGGCAAAAGAGATGATGGCGAAATGGAACTAGCTGGCTGAACAAGATCGGGAGCTTTATTCAACCATTCATTCATCAACCTGCAACATACAACAACCCAATAAAGACAAGTTATCATAGGTGCCTAAAAAGGAAATTTGTCTTACCCTTTCTTAGTTTTAGGAAACTTAAATCCGGATTCTAGAGGTTCAACAGCAGCCTGGACCAGCAAGCAGGCTGAAGAGAGCTGTGGCGTTTCAGGAGACGATGATGCAGAATTCGAATTTGAATCCTGGTCCAAAGAAACCGACTTTTTTGCAGCGTCTTTGTCAGAATCTCCATTTGAAAGAGCTAAAAGTAAGTCAGCAGCCTTATCTGAAGATTTCCTACGAGTAGCTGTGCCCTCGTTTGGTGACAAAAGATTTTCATCTCCTGACGTCACGTATGAATCCGTAGAGTTCAATCTGCTTCGTCTAGCTTGAGCACTGGTACTTGTAGTTCGAGCTCTGCCTCTTCGTCTGCGTCTCTTCACTTTAGCGGTCGGTTCCGGTTTGTCTTCCTCTTTTTGAGTAGGCCCCGGTTCCGATTCCCGTCTATGAGCTTGTTTAGCTTGGTGTTCCTGCTTCTTTTGATCCGCTTTCTCCATTTGCTCGATGGCACGTAGAATAGCTTCCAATTTACGTTCTTCCCTACTTAATTTCTTAGATGACTTGTTTGTCGCTGGTTTTGTTTCCACACTTTTAACACTTTCTTCCTTTTCAATTTTCTGATGCGAAGATCGCCTGGTACCTATTGGCGTTATAAGACTTTTCACTTTTTCTTCTTTAACGACTTTTTCTTTTTTCACTTCTCCTTTTATTGGTGGAGGAGTGGGTACCCTACACTCCTCTTCAATTTTAATTGGTTCATTCTTAACCTCACAATTTTCTATGGTAGGCTTCTCCTCGATTGGCTCTTCTTTAATGTCGATTTTCACTTCAACCGGTTCAATAACATCTACTTTTTCTTCCACTGCTTCCTTGTTAATCTCTTCGGAAACGGAAGGCAACGGAGGCGATGTTAAAATTTCTTTGCTCACAGAATTTGTGGTCGTTACTAATGGGGGAGGTTCTCGCGTGGGAGATTTCAAGTTTGGTGATTGTTGTGCATTGGACGATATGGTTCTTCTACCTCTTCGCTTTCTCGTGACGGACTCGGACACCTCACCGTTATTTTTAATTGTCGTTTTATTTACTGAGCACTCCTCGGGCCGGCCACATGCACACGCGATATGAGTTGTTCCAATAGCAGCCAAATCGTGAGATTCGTGTTTGATAGTCAGCTCGCAATTTTTCTCTACCGTAGCTATCGATACTATGTACAAATGTAAAACGCCCTTTTCAATACAATGTCGTAATTCGGCATTGGGTTTACACGATCTTCTTATAAATCTACGGAGAAGGCAAATAATAAAACAAATAAGTGAATTTGAATAAATACTAATTCAATAATTTCTCACCTGGCACTATTTCCATATGTTCGTGTGTCCACGCAAACTTCGGTGTTATCCTTTTGTAGTCTATAGAAAAATAGAAACGGGCCAGGTTTTTGATTGTGCTGTCGAGTGGCTAACGAGACTCCAGAATTTCGATGTTGAGTGGATAACATGTATTTGCCTCGTAATTCGATGACTGGTGTGTTTGGAGTCAGTTGCACGGTACTAACCAGATATTTAATCTCCGTAAGGGGTTGAGTATGAATACGACATTTGCAAACAGTGGGATCGTAACTGACAGTGGAATCCACGTGGGTACCGTTCACTCGGATACTGGATATTCGAGCTCTTAACTCGGGCGAGTAATGATTTGTTACGGCTTCCTCATATTTTTCGATCCACTGTCTCAATTGAGGTAAGTGTGCCGACCATGTGTCCTGATTCTCGTCATCGCTCTGCGATTGTTGTTGCTGTTGCTGGGGCTTGGTTATTAGCTTTGTTCTTCGTTTAAATATTTTCTTTTCTTTTCGTTTCTGTCGTCTCTGAATGGGTTCTTTAATGTCTTTCTTTCCTTTCGTTCCTTCAGATTTTCTTCGTCCCATTGCAGTTCTACTTTTGGTGGTGATATTATTATTACGAACAACACGTTCATTGTCTGAGGAATCTGAATCACTTCTACGATCTTTCTGTCTTAAAGTGTCTTTTAATTTAGCTTCTTTACGAATTTTCGGTTCAATTAGTTGTCGTTCACGAATCCATTGTTGTTGAATCATACGAGCTTTCTGTCGATCAACTGGCTTACTTGGATCACATAGTTCGCACAAGTACTCATCCGGAATTTGACGATTTTTCACCACACACTGCACGTGTTGCCACACTTTACATTTATCGCATTCTACCATGTAACCATCGTCGTGAAGAAATCCACTATGAAAGTGATGTTACACAATTTGAATTTAAATCACATTAAAAATTTACTCACCAAATACATCGGGTAACATAATCACCATAATGATCGTCATTTTTCACATCTTCAGCTTCTGGTGCAGTGTCCGTTTCTTCGCCCTCTGTGTCATGCTTCCTATCGGAACAATCTGATACATCGGAAGCGGCATCGTCATCTCGTGGTCCACTCCCACTATGCCCTGTCAAAGAAACATTGAAATGGCTCAGTGACGTAATTGTGGGAGGTACAATTCGTCGTTTCTGCAATGGTGAGAACAGTCCACTGGAAATTCCATTTACTTGTGCCTGTGTGTTAATCGGTTGAGTCGGTCTGGGCGGAGATTCGGAAGGAGGCGTTGCATTGTAGTTGTGATCCAACAATACGGCTTGGCAAATAAGAGACAAAGCATCTAGTCCAGAATTCGCTTTATTGTCATCAGCTTTAACGCTTGGTTCAGGAGATATTATATTGTCCGGACAATTGAACGCGCTGTCGTATCTGGAAGGTAATATTTCGTATCGACTTGGTGGCGGCGGCGCGCTGGTATTGCTCAAAGTTTCTATAATTTGAGCGGTTAAAGCTTGATTAAATGTAAGTTGCTTCTCATGAATTTGAGACGGCTGTTGTTGTTGTTGTTGTTGTTGTTGATGATGATATCCCGAGCAAATATTAGATGATTGTTGTCGAGGAACGTTTTTTAATTTAGTAATTGTCGATTGTTTGATCTTTTGAGCTTGAATTGCATGTTTGCCGATATAATTCGTTTTCGTGGCAACTTTTTGCGGCCTTTGTGGAGGAATTGTTCGCAATCCAGTGCCGGTTCTTTGGATCTGACCTGGTACGTTCTTAGTATGTTGCGGCGATAATGTTTTTATGCTTTGAGGTTGCGCTTTAGGAATAAATGTGCCTGGAGGTAAGCTCTTAATAGAACATTTTTGTATAGCAGAATGAATAGTTTTTGTCGATTTCTCTTGTGGCGACTTGACTGTAGGATTCACATTGGATTTTAGCACATTGTTTTGTGACTTTTGAAAATATTTAATAGGTGCAGGATTGGTAACTCCAACAAATTTCTGGCGAGCCGTCACGTTGTACCTTGGTTGAGGTAAATTGGCCACTTTATTTAGCATAACATTTTGCTGAGAAGTTCCAGCTATTTGGATATTGCTTAAAATCTTCAGCTTGTTTCTTTGTCCATTGGCTGTAGACGCTTTTGGTATTGGTGGTATATTATTGATAACCTGAAATTAACAAAACGCATTAAAATATAGGAAAATTTTAGTAAATTTGAACTTACATTAGAATTAGAAAAGTTGGTCGCTGTTAACAACTTATGACTTTGCGGAATGTTGTCTTGGATCGTTGAATCCGGACATGAATTTTTAACAAAAACATTGTGTCCCCTGTTTTCAATAATTGCTGAAGTCGTAACGGGAACGTTATTAGGAACAGTTGAAGTCGGATTATTATTATCTACCACTGCGGACTTCTCAATTGGTTGGGTGGATATAGTTTTCACTACCGTTACGGGACTAGCCAAGGTTCCACAATTTAAAACTGTTATCGTAGGAGATTTGCCAACGGCATTTGTCACGTTTAGTGGAGGAGCCGTGTTAAATGTGTACTGAGGGGCACTGGAAACTACAGAGGTGACGCATAAACTTTTCACTACCGTCAACGGTCCAGTAGAATTCAAGACCGTGATCAAGGGACTGTTGACAACTTTTTGCAACACCTGATTGCTGTTTTGTTGATTAGCCACAACCAATTTCGCTATACTTTTACCGGCAAGAGCTGGTGGCGACTGCTGCTGCGGCTGTTGTTCGATTTTTGCATCGTTGGTGATCGTGGACGCGCTAACAGAAGCCGTGGATACTACCACTTCCGAAAAAGCGGTATTGGTGGACATACACGAAGCCACTGGTTGAACCAAAGCGGTCGTGCTCGTTTCCACGCATACGCTCATGACGTTAGACGGATCTTCTGAACGGGCATCTTCCTTCGATACAAGCTGATTCGATGTTGTGACAATGTCGTTATTGGGCGACCCACCACCACCCTTTTCTGCACTTTGCGAATCCAGGTCAACGGTAATATCTGTAACAAAAAATAATATTATTATGCAGTGCGATAATAAAATATGAGTCAAGCATGAAGTACAAAAGACAATAGCATATAAGTTTACAGCAGTTCTTGCAAAAAAAATTCTACTGCTCTTAAACGTTCACCATTGTCAAGAATCAAACTTTAACTGAGAATACTCATGTAGTTACAAGCAGAGCAGCATGCTACTTTCAAGCAAATTGCCTAGTAGCACAATATTAGCAAGTGTATATGGAAAGGGTATGTTACTGAATTTAGTATGCAGTATAATAGTTAGCGGATCACTAGCAAATTTATACACACGAAGAGCATGCGACTCAGTAGCAAGCAACCACGCTTTTTCAGCATATGTATTCCCTGTATTAGGATTAAATAATGCAATAAACTTGTAGACAACTTTACGAAAAAATATACCATGTTTGGCACACTAGAAATCAAGAAGGAAAGCAATAAATCAAAGGGTCATCAAAGACAAAATATTCGAAATAATTTGAATACCAAGCTGGTATGGTTCTCATAGAAATGTAAATAAATGCATAAAAAGTAGGTAATTTAACAACGAATGACGTCATATCTAAATTAAGACCTCTAAGTTGTAATTAGGAAATTATCATAAGGATTATTTTAGATTTCAAACATTACATGGATGTTTTCTTCTGATTTAGACATATAAACAAAGAGTAGAAGTATAAATGCGAACACCCTGTAGAGTTTTAAATCGTAAACGTAGGATCGAATCTGTAAGAACGATAGCGACGTTGCGCGGTCGCAGACATAAATTGGTTCGAGGTCGCGCTTGCGCTACGCCGCGTTCGCCGTGACGGCCCGTGAAAGGAGAACGAGAACGGGGCAAAGAAGAACACAGCCGCATTATATGCATCTCTCATCTGAGCCTTTGTAGCCTTTGCTGCTATAGCTGGCTGACTGTTGTAAACGGACAAAAAGCAATCGATTTTTTTCTAAACGGCATAAATAAATTGTGGGCGTCCAAACTGGTTTTCATATTTGCTATTAGTTCGACCCCGTTGTTTACGTTCATTGGTACATAGTATTAATAACGATAATTTAACGGCGCGCAAATTTACTAAAGTATAGTCCTATTTAATAATCATCTTCAATAAAATACACATTTAACATTTGACCTTCACTCCAGAATAGATAGAGGAACAGTCGAATTTCATCTTTAACTGACCGAATTCAGCCGAGAACCGGCTACTTCATGTTGGATTTCTAAATATATCCACTCTCAGTACGTTAATCCTTAGAATAATAACATTTTAAAGCTAAGCTGTCAAAATAACGTGGGGAGGGAAACTTGTGTCTTCCATTATCTAATCGTAATAAGGCGGTCTTTGAAACACAGTCTGAATATTTAGAATAAAAGTGTGGTGGTATTTTCCTAATTTTTCTTTTGTTGTTGCAACGCTACCGACATAAATATGGTTGTCTGTTTTGAACGCTTTGGCAAATACGAGAGTTGTCTGTCACTATTTTGACACTACTTGAATCTAGTTTTTTTGACGTGATTTATGAATTCTCGTATTCCACACGTTTTCTTATAAGAACAACAAACTTGTTAATCAACAGCAAGCATAGGTCACACGAAGAGATCAACTAGACTCAATACTAGATTTGCCCAAAGACATTTTCACTTATGACAAAGTTTATAGTCCTCGAATCAACATTTAATACGAATTTCTTGATTAAAACTATGATAAAACGCCCGCTAACTTACCTCAAAATTCGAACTAAACCAAATTTTTTTTGAAACCGATGTAAACAGTAACATTTTATGGGAAAGGCTATGGGGCATTAATATTTCCAATGTTCTAATTCGTCTTGGTACTATTCACAACACATTTCACATAAATTTGGTACTAAATACTATATAATAAATCTATTATCAGCACAAAATTTATAGCACTTTTGAAAACAGACATCTAAACTAAATATGGCAGCCATATTCTGTGCAAAACAAAGGAAATTTAGCCATGAAACCCCATTCGATAATCTCGAAACCAGAGAAGGTTTCCGTTTTAAAACTTACCAATGCCATTGAAGAGGGCGCATCGAACTGTTCTTATGCGATTCAAAATCCTATAATTGAGAAAACCTAAATTTAACTTTTTTTACTGTACTTTTTAAGCAATTACTATAAAAATTTCTTTAAATTCACACGAATACTTTCATATTTGGCATTTAATTTTATGAATTTCCTTTACATTAACAAATTATCATATAATGTCTATCCTTTTCCAAGACAAGCGATAAACAAGGAACATTGATAGAAATGAAAGCCTTCATTGGAGTCATTTTGATCATGTGATAATAAATAAAAAGTCATATTTATGATCACGTGTTTTTACATAAAACGAACAAATCATAGAAAGTGCGCCATTGCCAAATCGTGAACTTAATTTCAAAAATCACACAATTTCTTAGCTAAATACCCCTAAATACGTATGTAAGTTTTTTTCATAAAAAAAAGAATATTTTTATGAAAAATTGTGTAGCTTTATATTGTAATAAATTATCACTTCAAACAATCAAAAAAATTAATTTATTCACATTGGAATAAACTAGTCAATAAACATAATTGACATTTTTGACGTTGTTGATAGATTTAAAGAAAAAAAGGTGAAGGGGCTCGCCAAGTTACATAAATATTTTTAATTATATTTCTTCAGAAAACTTTCAATAAACATTGATCCCAAACTATGGCTGGAGCCATTAAAAGGACTACTGGTCTAACTGGTCTAGCTGTATCGAAATATCCTCATCAAAAATTAGGTGTTTTGTATGGAAAGATTCTTAGGACTCTTCAAAAAATTCCAGAAACCGCTGCCTATAGAAAACATACAGAGGCCGTAATCAAAGAACGTGCAGAAATTCTGAGAACAACACCCATAGTTGAAGAGGCCGAAAAAAAGATTAATTGTGGTCAACTAGAAGAAGTAATTATCCAAGCGGAAAACGAGTTGAATTTAGCTCGTAAAATGTTGACATGGAAGCCGTGGGAGCCCCTGGCAAGACCACCTCCTCCAAATCAATGGCTCTGGCCTCCAGCTCAACCAGTAAAACAACGTTAGTAATTTAAAGCTTTAACTATTCAGTTCTTTTTGTAAATAAATTCAATGTAGTTAAAACGTTGATTAAAATATGTTGATTTTAATTAACAATTTATTACAAATATTCTATCTTGTGTACAGTGACGACAATCAATTCAAATTGTGTATGGAATTCTTAGCATCCCAGCTTTCTGTCCAGAACGTCACTAATCGATCTTCATAATTGTTGCAAAACGCCTTAAAGTCTTTTAAGCATTTAATTTGAAAATTATTATCTACGCCTTGATTTGTCCTCCATTTCTTACTTATCATATGATTCCAACACCATAAAAAGCCCATCTAAAAGCAATGGTTTAATTTTCAGCATCTTCAATATAATCAGAAATAATTACTTTTTTCGAATTATCATAATCAGCCTTATTTTTTCCTGAAACATGTCTGGTAATGTAAGCCTCATGAGGACTAGGAACGACATCTGCATGTAAAGAATATTTTGAACTCATAAACTGACGATTATCCTTTAAACTGTTGGCCCTGCTCCTTTCAGATTTGGGAGCAGTATTGGATATTAGAATAAAAATTGTTCCAGTGGCATGAATATATTGATTTTCTCTGGAAGTGTTTTGACTATTTGGAGATTCAAGGAGACATTTTAAAAAACCAAAACGTTGAATTATGGCTTCTTGAAAAAGAAACATGCGGGCCCGCCAAGTATCTTCACTAAAATCTGGATAAAAATACAATATTGAGATGAATAGTTTTGGTTCTAAGATGGGAAATATTTAAAGCTACCCATGCTTTAGTTAGTCTTCATGCAAAATCTGGTCAAAGCCTGTTTAATTGAACCTCATAAAGGTTAGTACAACAATTACCTTTGAAAAGATAGTCGTCCTTTTGTAAGCAGGATATGTTCAGTGGAATAAAAATCGGACCTCTTAAAGGATCGGATTTGTCTGAATACGGTAACGCTAATGGATCATGAGGAATCGGAATTAGTTGCAACCCATAAAGTTGGCCTTTCCTATGCCAGCCATATAACTAAAACAATCACGTGTCCAACTATTTTAATTCACTTTAACAACTATATAGTACCAATTCTCCTACAATAGATCCTGATGAGGTCAGCCATTCAGCAATTAGCTCATATGCTTGATCCGGCCTAAATATAGTCTGGTATCTAGTATGGCCCCATTCAACTCGATCACTTTTACCAGACACGTCCGTTTCCAAACGTAATTTTTTATAAACAATGCCTACGAATAAAGAAACACTTTTAAACTCAATTAACAGCTCAAACTATACAGGGTGTTCCAAAAATGCCGCTCCAGAGCCTTACTACGCCATCAACAAACCTTCAGAATCAACATCCCCATATTCAGGATCTATGTCATCACAAAGAAAATGTGGCACTCCAGTTTCAGCCTCACTACCAAAAATTCTATTCATCGAATTGGTTGATAGATCTGGTAAGCCCCAGTTTAAGGGTGGCTTAATTTCCACTTCTAAAAACTCGTTTTCAAAGCTATCCGGGTCTCCAAAAAACTGAAAATCGTCTAAAACCAAAATAGTGTCTAAAATACGAATTCATTTAAATAAACGATAGTACCCTTTTCACATGTAATGTAGAACAAAAAGAAACCATATTGAAATGGCTTTGCTGGATGTCCAGAGGCGTGCTTGATCAACTTTTCTGCATGTAATATGTGCATGATTTGAACGGCCTTTTCAGTACTTGTCACGCCTTCCATGTGCGAAAGCAGCCAATTAACAGCGTCCGCCGCAACAAACGTATAATTGGGCAAATTTTGAGATGTATTTATAAATGAGAACCCTTGAGTTGGATGTTTGAATGCTTCAATGATCTCGGATGAAGTACTATTGAATTTTAACGGTACCAATGTAGATTGCGAACTGGAATAAAGTTTGAAACATTATAAGTTGCAGATCAAGTATTATTTACCTTTCGTCTGTGCTAGAATCAATATATTCCGGAGGTTGGTCTTGAGATCCTTGAGACAATCGTGAACGTTCCAAAATTTTCGATCCGGATCTGAATAAAGGAAATGTATAATTTTATTCTTGTGCCTGTATTTAAAGCACCCTACACACTTAATATTGCACCGTTTTTAGAGTGTGACTAAGCAGTTTAGACAAGTAGTTACTTAAAGCTTTTATGACGATCAATTTTGTCTATTGCCAGTGTGTAGGATGCTTTAGATGATACAAGCACTCTCTACTAAAACCTTCATCATACTATCACTACGATAAACTTTGTCATACTGTAACTACTATAACGTTTGTCGTGCAAAAAATAAACTAAAAATATATATTAGAGGCTTTTAAAAAAGTAGAAAAACGAATAAAAATCGTACCTAACGGACGAAGCAACAAACCGCTCATTGGAGCGTACTGTTGTCGAATTCTGAAAGCAACAAGTAATTCGCATATTAAAAATTGATACTTTACTGTGGTGACTGGCACACCAAATAAATAAATAAATAATTGTACTAAAAAGCGAGCCAAGTTGTCGGTCCAGGATCCGTTTAAGCTCGTCCTTATCTCTAAAAAAGGGAGTTAAACAAATAGACACTTTTTACAAACAATTGTAACTCTACGCATGCCCCATAACCGCTTTAAGACGTAAATTGAGAGCAAAAAAAAGAATTTCAGTCAAACCTTGGGCGTGGTCTGTCTGACAATCGGTTGCTGCCTAGTCTTTCTCTGAACGGTGAACTTGAATTGATATTCTGAAAATAGTTTGTGATGAAAAACACTGCATTAATTAAAAAAAGGAAATAAAAGCAGTAGGTGTGTGTATCTGTGGTGAGGAAGGGTATTCCTTGCTAAGCGACAGACCATAGTATTTCATTCTTATCAAAGCGTTTTAATACGGGGCATCATATTGAGTATACGCTCCGTATAGCCCAAACCATATAAAAATGACAAGCAGGATTATAGGATAGAAATATATGTGTGTAACTTTGATTTTCGCCCATTGTCCCAAATACGAAACAAAACCACCCCAATGTATTTTCAAAAAGTAAAAAATACCTGCGTCACACTGCTAATACTGTTACGTCTGGGTTGGGCTAATGGCGGTAAAGTTTGTACGCTCAGTGACATCTACAACACATGCAAAAATGCGGTTTAAAATACGTGCAAGGTTGTTAACAATTAAAACTAAAAGAAAACTATACAGGGGGGCATCATTAAAGTTAACTAAAGCAGAAAATTAAAGGTTGATTATTAGGTTTGAAATACAAACCCGTGGTTTCTTCGATAGACAATTAGCACGCTTCAACTTATTCACAGCGGTTTCAATGAACTTTAAAAATCCCTCGACCATTTGATTATGATCTGATGCGGTTGGCAGAGTATAAATGTCGCATCTTGGTGCTCCCTCAACGATTTTCTTTGTACTTTCTTTTTCTGAATTATGCAAGGGAAGTACATAAAGCCTAAACCTAAAGCAATCGTTCGTCGAATTTGCATAGCAGTTTCTAAATTTGTAAATAAAATTATTTACCTCCAATATTTTAAAGCATCAACCAAAACGAAATCGTTTGTGTCTCCTCCGGTACATACGTAATGATCTAAATAATTCCAATTGTAATGTTCAAGTTTTTCTGTTGTGAAGGTAGCAAAGGACTCCTCGTAATTGTCATGATAAGGGGCATGGAATCTATAGCGATATTGATAATTAAAACCTGGATATGGATGCCTAAAAATTATTATTTTACAATAGAATAATTTAATTAATTTATGATTCTTAACATGCCTGGGTCTGTATCGAGTGACTGATATGGTGTTGCCAGATAGAGAAATTTTATGGAATAACCTTCCAATGGACAAATAATAACTTTCATCGTTCTCTGTAGGACTTTTTCGTAAAATATTAGTTCGTTGACCAGACTGGCTGCCACCGCTCAAAATTTTTTCTCTTTTCATCTGATTGGTGACGATCAACTGAAACCCCTGGGCCAGTCTTTGGGAAATCAGTTCTTTAAACACTTCATCTGTCGTAAGAGGCTTCTTATAGGTACCTCTCGGTTGAGCAAAATCCGCATATACACTGTCCGGTACCAATGAATAAAGGGACACGACGTAATCAGTATTTAGAGTTCGTTTGTCGGGAAAGTAGTCCGTGGTAATGGGAAGACATGCTGGAATTGTCAACGATTTCCAATCGACTCCTAAATACGCAAATTAATTGATATTGATTAGTTTATTCAATTTTCTGATAACTAAATTAGGAAATTAGGTTTAAGGGAAGTTAGAACTAAAACTAAGAGAAAATTAGTCTCCTCGGTTATTTGACGAATTCATTTATCGAAAAACATTTCATTCAAATTAACCGAGAAATTAATTTTTAACAATTAACAAGGTTAACAATCGATTGTCAACTCTAAATAAACAAAATTATTGTGTATTTTCTGATTTTTTTCGATAAATGAAAAGCTCAAGCAACAAAAAGCAAAAAAAGAAAATCTTAAATTGAAAAAAAAAATTTCAATATTAAGTTTCCGTTTCTAGAAAAAAGCTAAGTTCTACCAGACCAAATAATCGGTGAAAAATTAACTAAAACTGACTAAAACCCTCTAATTACCCAACATAAAAATGTCGTTTTGTATGACAAGCGGGTTAAGCAACTAATTCAAATTTACACATCAAAATATTAATATACTATTTAGTCACAGATAGTCATAGGCTATAACAGATACATTATCCTAAATATTTTAAGCACAGATAGACAAACTACGAATAAATAAAAGTGAAATAAGGTAAGGTAATATAAAAAAATGATTCAAACCTATGATTACGTCATTGACTGCACATCCAGGGATTGGGGGGCACCAAGGACAATGTCATGGAAAAGAATGGTAACTGGCATTAAATATTGTTCGATTTATTTAATCGATTTAATCTGGAGTAAAGCGTGAACAAATTAATCCAATTTTTAAGCAATCAATACAGGGTTGAATTGGTTTAAGTCAAGTATCAATTAAAAATCAACCCTGTACTTATCCACATTGACACATTAACAAAAATGAAAATATACTTTAGACGTATCAACCTATTATATTTTCATAAAACGTCAAACAGCCCTAATTAAATGTCAACAAGTGGTGATCAATATTCATTTGATTATCAGTTCAGTAATGTCGGTCATCATAACGACAGTGGCAGCGACAACGACAGCAGTACCAGAATTGCAGTGGCAGTATATTAATTGATTAACACTGTTGCCAGATAGTAGTCATTTTTCCCCTTTTACCAAATAGAAAAATCCCAAAATGCAAGTAATAATTTGGTAAAATGAGTTAGTGCAGTAAAAAAATTATTATAATTTAAATACATATTTTTCCTCAAGAACGTTACTTTGGTCTGTAGTTTTTAGCCAAACGATTAAGTCAATTATTACCACTGCTATTTGTTAAACAATTATGAAAAAAGAGGTTTCTCATTCAGAAAATCATTTTTGGCAAAATAGAAATGAAGCCCACCAAATAATCATTCACAATAGAATTTCTTTAGTTCTTTTTACTACCTGTTGTCAATGCAGGCGTCCATTCTTGTTCGCCAGTAGCGCCCCACAAGAACGTTAAACTCTTAGTTGGGTGTTTAACCGCAGCTGAACCAGTTGGTAGTGGACTAGACCGCTTTTTACAATCTAAAAATTACGCGATGAAACGATTCGAAATCTCTTTAAAAAAAACCACACAAAACACTGACATTCTTGTAAAGCAGCAGTGACCACTAGTGATTTGGAGTTTTGTTGCGGAACTTTTTGTTGTTCACGGTTTTCGGTTTGCGTAGGTACCGCTTGATAATGATGCTGTTGCATCAGTACCCCAGTAGGTCCTTTAGGAAAAATATGTGTCCATCTTCGACGATTTGAAGTTAGTTTTATTGTAACGTGTGAGGGATCAAAAGGATTTATTAATGCTCTAGATTCATGTGAAGGCGATCCTTCTGAACCAACAACCATTCTTACTGGGGGTGAAAATTCTTTATCTACAATTGATGGTCTTAAAAGTAAATTATCTAAACCTTAAGTTAATGGTGACAGACCTTCTGTGTGAGGTGAACCTAAAGGATTACTAAAGGCAGAGGGTATAGCAATGGGTTCTGAGCGCCTATTGTCTGCACGATGTACGGACTGGTCTGGATCAGACATTTTTCTTTTAACACCGTAGATCAGTTCCTGAGAGTCTAATAGACTTCCAGAGCTCTTTTTATATTTTGAAGGCATCCTTGTTTGAAAAACTCTGAAAAAGACTCTACAACATATGAGATTTTTAAAATCTTTACTTACGAAGACTCTTGGACATGATGTGCAGATGGAAGTTGAAATACTGCTGCATCGTAGGCATCATAATCGAAAAACGAATTGTGAATGCAATCGTCTTCTGATAAAAGTTCTCTTTTGGCGTTGTCTTTATTTTTCCTGATTTCATCTTCAGTCAGTGACGGTGGCAATTTGATTCTCGGTATGAAATTTGAATACGGTATTTTCTTATTGGTCGAATAAAATGATAAGTTAGTCCAATGAGGCATTGAGTAATCGTCCGGAACGTTCAAATGTGTGTCCTTATTGTGGAACTGGAAGAATAGACGAACTAAACTTGAAATTCAGTGCAAATTAACTGTTTGACACCTTTAATAAGGGCACAGCGTGTAATGGTTGCTCTCCAACACACACTAAATCGCTCCCAACTCCACCATCAATGATTCGTTGTTTAGTGATGTTCGTCAACTCACGGTCCACTTCAAACACTCCAACTCCAGGTGTGACTACTACACTTAATTGCCCGGTTCTATCAAAACTTCGGTCAAGGTAATGTTTTTCAAATACTTGAATGTTTAATTTTAGAGTTTAAAAAAAAGCAACAAAAAATTCCATACCGTTCAGTGACATATTGAGAACTTCTAAGAAATTCCCTTGTGCAGCAGTGCTATTTGTTGCTTTTGGAATAACAATGTTGGGTCTGGCATGGTAATTCAATACAATTTTCAAGTATTCTTGAAAGTTTTTACGTAACTGAACTAAAATATGACTCCAATCTTCATATCGTTCATTCTGAACGGGAACTCTATAGAGAAAAGTTTTCTAATTAATGAGAATAAGTTGAAACCAGGGTGTACCTGTAAAAATCTTCATAGTATCGACCTCTGTAGTCCTTTTGCAGACATTCTCTCATATGTAAAGGGAATTCTTCTAAACTGCTTGCTTGATAAAATGTTCTTGAAAATAGGACAATGGTAACCTCATGATTACTGCTGTTCTTTTTCCATTTCATAAATAAATCTGATAAAAACCCATTTACCGCTTTTTCAAAATACAAATCGCCGTAAATGTCAAAGTCCCACATTTCAGAAGACATTTGCAAGAAAATATATACCATTGCAGTTGATGAGCGGAAAATCACTTTGGTGTCGTGATTAATAACTCCACAAGCTACTCTTTCGCCTTGTGCCCACATTTCGTAGACCTGACAACGTATTGTGCCCCCACAAAACTCCAATTTCTTGTTTATATACACGCAACTATTCACCTTTAAAATGGAATGATTTGATTGAAATTATGAGTGAAAATATGGAACTCACAAGACAATTCTTTAACCTCCACATTTCTGATCTGCCCATATATTGATCTCTAAAAGTTAGTTCAACTGAATCCAAGGCAACATCATTAGGATCAACAAGTCTCACGGCAACATCTTTGTAAAGTTTCAAGCCAAAAGCTGAGACAATACTTTGTTCAATGCTTATCGTGCGGGGTTTTTCAAGTTCATCTTTAAACGAGGTTATTTGTAGCAAGAGTCTCGGATATTCTTCTTCACCTTCAGATTTCTTTTGTTTATCTTCATCCTGGATCACTGGATGATAAATTTCAATTATGTTGTTTTTGCATGCTTCAGGATAATCTTTCTGACTAATTAGAATATCATCGTCTATGGGTACCATATGAATTATTTATTTACTAAGTGTTTAATTTTTTAAAACTAATATCACTTACTGCTAAATGTTTTTTGATGAACTATTAGTCTAAATGTCTTCATGATTAACTGATGCCGTGGCATAAAATCAATTATATTTTATTATTTACATCATCAAGAAAATATGATGTTTATCAAAAACAAATATGTATAATAATTATAATTTTATCAAATTCATAAAACATAACCTAGTTGACAAATATTTGAAAGGATCCTTTATATTTTTTTGACAATTGACAATTTTATTGTAAATAATTACAAAATATAAACAAGTTCATTTTTCTTGTTAATTGCTTCTAAAAAATTTAATAAATAAAAGCTAATAAAATTATTACAAAAAGCATAATTTTTTGGTAAATTTTCTCGTGTAACTAGAAAAACGTGTGGCAATCCTGATTATTGACACTGTCATCTGTCACTCACCATCTTTCCGGCTTTTAGAAAGCCGACTTTTTGTAGCGTCTTTCGTGTTTTAGAAGTGTCTTGAAATGGGAGAGAGTAAGTTGAATTTTCATTTTATCTGAATATTAGAAAGTCATCCTCTACTGATTACCTTTTGTTCATGTACTAGTTTTTAGTTACTTTTCAAATTTGACTATATTTTTAATCAAACGGGATTACTTTTTAAAAATGGAGGATGCCCAAGCTTCTGTATTCAAATTTCATGAGGCTCATTTACAATTCTTAAAAATAGCAATTGTTTTCTAGATTATGGTGGCGGCGGTGGTGGAGGTTACGACTATTCACAACCTCCACCAAATACAGCCTATTCAGGCTATGGTGGTCAACAAGGAGGCTACGGCCAACAGGGAGGTTACGGCCAAGACCAGCAAGGCGGTGGTAGCTGGGGTCAACAAGGAGGAGGTGGAGGTGGAGGTAGAGGAGGGCCTCCGGGTGGAGGCTACGGAGGCAGCCAACAAGGTAATTGCCTCCATCCAACAAATAATCTTAGAACTGACATAGGCATAGACGTTCACTCAATTTATGGTTTAACTTCTACCATCTATGTCGGAAATAATAGTCTATGAATGATAGTCCTTGTTGTTTCTAAATAATGACAAGGGTAGAAAATCTTTAGAACATTCATTCCCAACAGCAATTCCAAAAATCTGGCAGTTTCTGTGGGCATCGCCAATTTTTCATTCTAAGCCTGCATGTGTAAAATCTGATTATTTTATAGGTTATGGAAATCAAGGAGGTTATGGCGGCCCAGGAGGTGGTGGCGGTTATGGAGGAGGTGGCTACGGTAAATTCAATAGCTATGAAAAGCATTTGTAAATTGATATAATGCATTTTCTAGGTGGCGGCCGAGATCGGGGCAACGTAGGTGGAGGTCCAATGGATCGCGGTTTTGGGTGAGTACACATTTTTAAGCTGTGGGTGAAAATAAGTGCTTGTGAAGCAATCACAAAAATTCAATCACCAAAAAGCACTACATATTCGGTGATTAGGTATGGATGGCTTTCAATTAGAAACGGTTCTAAAATAACTGGTTTTAAAGAGTAATTTCTAGAAACTTTAGAAAGCCTTTGGTTATTTTAGAATTTAGTACCAATCAGGATTTTCACTTCCAATGACATACATATGAGTGACATCTCTAGTGTAATACAGTGGTTGTACTAATTTGAATGGGTTAATGATAAAAGGTAGTTTAAGTGGTAATCCCAAATTACTATGTGAATTGAAATGGGTTTGGAAGGAGGTGAAATTTTTGATATGGATGATGTTCGATGTAAATCACTTGGTCTGTTTTAATAATCTAAATCTGTTTTGACAGTTCCAGTTTACAGATTTGTTTTAATGATAATGTTTTATTTAATTTGACTTGACAGCAACAACATGATAGAAAAAAGTGAATGAATATGTTTCTAGAAAAATGCTATGGTTTAAGGTTTAATCAAAGAACATACATACAGTAGTGTTGTTAACATTCGAAGGTTGTAAACTTACATTTTTAGTTGTTAAGGGGCGTTGAATGTAACGAAACAATCTCGAACCAAACAAAATTCGATAAGGTTTACATGAAAAGGTGGTAACAACGTTTAGATCGAATGAATTTTGGTAATAGAATACTAAATTTTACTTGTGACTATGACTGAAACTAACTAACCATAGGACAAAACGAAACATTTTTACTCACATATGTAGGTAAACATCTAAAGTGGAAGAAGCAAGCCCTAAGGATAAGAAAACGAATACACATGCGTATCGTCATCAAAGGTTTTAGCCAAGATTGTGGCTGAGTGTTGTCTGTGTAATGGGTTTTTCTTTAAACCCTGTCCCTACTACTCTACTAGCCACTGAATTAGCTAATTTTGGTCACTTGTCCCAGCATTTACTGATGAGTTATTCTTCTGTTTTAGAGGTGGCCAGCGTGGCGGTTATGGCAAAGGTAAAAAGCACCAAAGCCCGTTTGTGGTTTGGTAGCTCTTTTTTTGATTTTTATTTTCTTTTTAATTTATTGTCGATTCGTATCATATTTAATGTAGGAAAAGTAACAAGTTCATAGGAACAATTTTAGTATAAAAACGAAAGAAAATATATAAAGGTACTATAGCAAAAGCACTAGAGGTTTCCTCACCTCCCTTACAATTAAGGGAGTCTTAAAAGGCTTATAAATTGGTTGAAAGCTCCTAATGGGATTTTAAAGTGTAGATATCAGCGCCCAATTTAACAATATTGATTTACTAAATAAACAGGAACCTTGTTATATTTTTCTTGAAATGGTAAAGTCGTTTTGGATTCTTATAAGAAATATCCATCCCAGCTTTTGCCTCTATTTTAATGGTATTTTGCCCGCTGAAATTGGGAATCAATATTTAAAAAAAAATCAAATCAGTAAAGCCGAGTTAAACGAGCCTAAAACACACTACATTTGTCGTAATAATATCTTAATGAATGTTTCTTAAAGATCGCTTAATAAAGACAATCGAATTGCAAATAGGAATTTTTAGGCAAGACCCCTTGAATCTGTCAATTAATCTGCGATTATTTTACAGGTGATGGAAGTCTAATTGTTCAACAGGACACTGTTTTCGTGTCTGGAATCGATCCAGCTTTTACAGAGGATGATATTGCCGATCATTTCGGTTCCATTGGCATTATCAAGGTGAGAAATCAAACGTAATTCTATATAATGTATGCGAACTGCACTCTGTGCTTGAACCTTTCATCCATATTCAAGTTCAATTTTGACGTCTCGCTACATAAACTACAGATACTATTCAACAATTATTTTCTTAAAGAAATAATTGATTTATTCAATCTGTTACATTTAACACATTAACGATCAAGACAAATTTTTTTTGATATTGAAAAAAAATATTTGGTGGCTGTGTTAAATATGCTTAAATATAACTGCAAAAAGTAAAAGAAAAAAATGGTGATTTATAAATAGATCATTGGGCGTTAATGGGTTAAATAGCCTTAATTTCCTCTTAGTAATTACATAAAATATAATTGTAGACGGATAGACGTACTAACAAAAAGAAAGTTTGGCTCTACAAAGATAAAAACACTGGACAGTCAAAAGGCGAAGCCACAGTGACTTACGACGATGCAAATGCGGCTCAGAGTGCCATCTCATGGTTTGATGGAAAAGATTTTCGAGGCTCCCAAATAAAGGTAGCTTTGAACTTAGAGAAAGGTGGCAGTTTTCAATAAACATATTTTTTTCAACCAGGTACAATTAGCAACAAAAAAAGATAACTGGGGCGGCGGCGGCGGTGGCGGTGGCGGTGGCCGCGGAGGTGGAGGTCGCGGTGGAGGAGGTGGTTTTGGCGGTGGCCGAGGTGGCGGCGGAGGATTTGGAGGAGGCCGAGGCGGTGATAGAGGTAGAGGCGGTAAGTAGCTTTTGATCTGTACCTCACAGAAAAGACTTATTTTAATATAGGTGGCGGCGGCGGAGGAGGTCGCGACCGTGAATCTCGAGACGGTGACTGGAAATGCTCTAATCCAGATTGCGCAAACACGAATTTTGCATGGAGAAATGAGTGCAATAGATGCGGAGAACAAAAACCAGCTGGACTTGGCGGTAAAGATTAGCATTATTTAATAAGTTCGTGACATTAATTACGGTCATTTAGGGCCTGGTGGTGGCGGAGATGACAGACGTTCTCTTGGCGGTGGCAGAGATAGAAGCGGAGGACGACCACGTGGTGGTGGTGGCGGTGGTGGATTCCGTGGGGGCGATCGAGGATTCGGGGGTGGCCGTGGCGGTGGTGGCCGTGGCGGCGGAGGTGGACCCCGAGGAGGAGGAGGAGGTTTCGGTGGAGGCCGCGGAGGCGGCGGCCGAGGTGGCGGTGGAAGGTAAAATTTTCATTGTATTGAAATTGACATCCTCTTTCGCTCCAGACAAAGATTATTTTCCATGTTTTTGTCAGATTTTAAAAAGAGGAAATATAAAATTGTTCTCTATTAAAACTCACCCTGGCCTCTTCAAGTGGCTTTGAGTGTATCCTGTCTGGAGAAACAGTGTTGTTTTTTTTAAACAGGGAATATTAATTTGGGTTTTTACAGAGATAGAGGTGGCAGAGATGGAGGTCGTCCGAAACCATATTAAATCGATGATGTGTGGTGTTCATGTGTTTTGAATATACGTTTCTGCTGTAATAATTATTAATAAGTATGGTTTTGAGTTATTTAAGACAAATTCTTTGAGCTGCATTGCTCGTTTTATATTTTTTTTAATATGATTTGTAGAAATTGTCGTTTTATGACAAGCAGTTATATTTGTGTAAGATAATGAAATAAAATAATTAACTTGGAAAAAATTCTGTTGTGAACGTTTGTGTAAAACTTGTTTTTCACTAAAAACCTTGACGTTATCGTGGAATATGTAAATATTACAGTAGCTATGCCACGATATACCCAAATAACGATGTATTTAAGCGATCAATATGCGCTTCTAAAGCCACGTCATGTGTCACAATTATACCTTTATTAAATTATTTTATTATCCTATAGCATTAACTAAACTCGTGTCAATAAGGAAAACTTTCATATTTTTTATTTATATATGTAAAGTAGAAGTCTTCTTAAGATGATTGTCAACACACATACAAAATCATGAAAGATTATATTGTATCTTTGCATATGACATAAGATAGAAAATACCAGATTTGGCTCATAGACTATGAAAACTAAAAACTGGCAAACTCAAATAAAATGCAATTTATAAAACAAAACTTTTATTTCAAATAAATATTCCACAGTCTAATCCTATATTACAAAATAAGGGCTTATACTATATAAAAGAAAACACCCAAACATTCAAATCCTTTAAGACTAGAATATTGGTGATATGAATATATTATTATTATTATTATTATTTATTACACAATGTAAGTTTTATAAAAGCAAATATTCTCCCCGGCCCCCGAAAAAAAACAAAGGAATTGGAGTGAAAAGTTCACAGTTGTCTTAGTTATCAGTTTCTTCTCTTCTTCTGTTGTTCCTGTTCCTGAAAAGAGAAAATTTAATCAAGAATCAATTCGATAAAATGTAGGATGGTAGATGATATAATGCAGGATGATAAGAGATATTAACCTATCAAATATTACCTTCTGGGTCAGGATGATCAGTAGTCTCTTGAAGATTCCAATAAAGTCAACAAACAGATCCAAAGAGTGAGCCACAAAATCTTTGCTTCCCATTCGTCTCTTCTCAATTATAGCTTGAGTGTCATACAATACGAATCCACACATGGCCAATAATCCCAAATAGACTTGAGCGTTCCACAATAAAGATGATCCAAAGAAGATGTTTGCCAAACTCAACAGCATCAAAGTGTTAAGCATGGTAAACAAAATGCCGCCCATGTAAAGCCATTTGCCTCGTTCTGAGAAGATCGAACAGATCGTAAACGATACAAAAACAACGCTTGTGGCTACGAATGCTGTTATTATGATGCTAGGATCCACCATAATGACGTGTTCGAGAAGCGGGCCCATTCCAACTCCAGTTAAGGTTGAGAATCCTAACAAATATCCAACTCGTTTTGTCATTCCTTTACCGTTATCATCTGGGGTGGAAATCAGGAGAAGGAAGAAAATTATTGCGCCTATGGCGGAGAGAAATCCAGCTTGAAGTATGTTTGTAAATAAATGGATGGAGGCGCCAACACCTGCAGCCAAAGTAGACATTGCCAAACAGGCGTAAACATTTTTCAAATGTTGTTTTACTGGCGGTTCCCTGTAATCAAATAAACACAAATATTCGTAAAAATGCCACGATAAAAGCCTTTTTTCTATATTGCGTCATACTTACAATCTACTATTAAATGAATTTATGAAACTATTTATGCCCACTGACGCCATAATTTTACGATTTTTCTTTACACCAAAACGTCACTAGTTTCAATTTAAACAATGGCAATAAACAATCTGGCCTTATAATCACTACGTTATACCTCACTGGCTTTTTTATTACTGACAAAAACACAAGTCACAAGGAAACATACGTTTATATAGCGCTAATAAGAGCAGTACACGTCAGTCGAAACACAAATTTACGATTTCTAGAAGATACTCATATTCCACTAGGGTTCAGCTAAGTAATAATACTAAAATTAAGTATAATTATTTTTACCACAAAAGCATTCTGATCTGATGATTATTCAAATCCCAGTGAAACCTTAAAAGAAATTCCATATAAGCAGTAGGAAGTAACTAAATCCTGACAAGTTTATATCTGTTATTGACTTACAATCAAATTCTAAATGTATTGAATTTAGTACAATTTTTACAGGAATTCAACCCGAATGTCATAGAACAATCCAGATTATTCACGCTTGCGTCACATCGTTTAGTGATTTCATTGGTCCGTTGCATACACGTGATTACCGACTGGGTTTTTATTGGACAATTCCAATGACAAATTAGCTAAAAAGATTTCTATGGTAACCAAAAACCAAAACAATCAAAAACTTCCCGAATGTCTGATACAGGAGCGGATGGAATTTATTTCAATGAAATCGACAAACTTTGCATTCTAGAACCGGAAAGTTATAAACAAACGAATAATTTAAAGGAAGAATGCATTATTTATGGAGAAAGTTAGTAAACATTGTATAGGAACTTTACAGTTAATTAAATTTATGTTTTCAGAAATAGATGAGTTTAAAAAAATAACAGAAAAATTTATATCAATGGTTGAAGAGCTTGGCATCAAAATTGAAAAAGAAAAAATTAAAGCGATTGGAGCGAGAAACCTATTGCAGGGAATGGAAAAGCAGAAAGAACACAACCAACAGCAGATGCATGTAAAACAAAAGAAAACATGTACTTATTTTTTTTTCATTAATAACACGTATTTTTTAGGCTATTATTCATGAGGCTTCAATGGAATTAGAACGTCTTAAAATCCAGGTAAATTCTTTACAAAAAACAGAAATTGAACGGAATGAGTTGATCGCCCAATTGATACGTTATTAGAGAAATCTGAATGGTTTATTTCAGTGTACAATGACAAAAATTAACATTTAGCATTTAGAAAAATATCCTACTTAGTATAAACAAATCTATCGAAAAGCTAAGGCAATGAATCCTGGTGTTACAGGAAATATTTTTAATTTTGTGTGAATGTTTATTTTTAAAGTTTAATACAGTAAAATCTCCCATAAACGAACACTCGTATTTCCGAAAATTTCGTCCAGCTATGGAAGGTATCCTCTTATTGGAAAGCATTTTACCCGAAATGTCCAAATTTAGTTCTAGAAAATTTATCCGGTTAAAAGAAAAATTCGCAATGGGAGTTTTCATTGTATACAATTCACAATACAATAGATTAAAATTACAAAGAAGTGTTGCTAACAATACAAATTTACTAAAATTAACGTAAATTCTGTAGAAAACTTTTATGAAACAAATAAAAATTTCAGATTCGACTATAAAATATTAACGACAAACGCAATCTATAACTAGTATCGCATGTTTTCCTCTCAAAAACACTGTCTCTTTAATTAACCGCATTCAGTTCAACTGGAAAACAGTTGCATTTACAGAAACGGAAAGATAGTGTTATAAAAAAATATATGTATATGCATCCTTAAGCTACAAGGGAGTGTTCAGGATTCATGAGTTCACTGTTTCAGTTTGGACCTCATCAGTCTTGGCGCGCTTCGGGTTTGTCCCGTCCTCGGGTTCGGGACTCAAGGCTCGTTTTTCTCCATTTTTAAATTTTACTATTATAGCGGTCATATTGTCGCAACCCGTACCATCTCCCATTGTGTCTGGGGCCAAACAATGCTCAAACATCTGAAACATATTGCATGTAGGTTACGTCATTATTGAATACTATTATTAAAAGTTTGAAAATGTCTACATACCTGTTCACAAATGGGAGAAATTTTATCTAAATTTTCTTCTAATTTGGGTCTGACAAAATCAACTACTTCCTGGCTGGTCAAGGAATTCCATATACCATCGCAGGCCAACACCATAAATTCATCTTCTCGTGGATTTATCGTTAGTTTCTTTACGTCAGGCAAAGCTCCATAAAAAATCATTAATTAACATCTGATAGGCGAGGATGTAAGGTTATACAAATTATAATAGGTGGTTATAGTGGCAATCACTTGGAAAATTCTCCCTATATTTTCTACCACCATACAATCAAATTTGCATATTTAAGACACGCCGGAAATTTTCCAACCCAACTTCTCACAATGTTATAATCTGTACCTGTTATCATTTGTTCTCTATCGCTAAGTTCTTGGTTTTTCTTGTACGAGTGATCCCCAATTGCTCTGCTTAAATTTAGTCCGTCATTTACTCGTCCGTCCGATGTGACCGCACCTCCAGCTTTTTCGATACGCGCTCTTTCTGGAGGATCCTCTGGTTTGTGATCAATAGACATTTCAATAGCTTTTCCTGCATATAATGTGTCAATATTTATCTGATAAAAAAGTGAATCACTTGCCATTTCTGCAGACTATACATCTGGAATCTCCTGCATTTGCCACATAAAGTTCCTTGCCTTTTAGAAGTGCTACCACGGCCGTACACCCGCTATCCGAACCAGGCCCTTTTGGTCCAAATTCAGAAGTTTCCTAAATGGAAAATAATCTTCATATCTTAACCTATTAATAAATTATAATTAATTTTCTACCTCTTCATCTTCATCATCTTCTTCCTCCTCTTCCTCATCGTCCACTTCACTGCTTTCATCTGAACCTCCAAGTGCTCCAGCATTCTCTTCTTCATCTGAAGTATTTTCTGAAATTAAAATACTAACATTCGAAACGTTGACTTAATATTTTCAGTTCTGCTAACCTTCAGGCCCTAAGAAAGTCTTGTCCTCCTCATCTTCTGTATCATCATCATCATCATCTTCTTCACTCTCACCCTGCAACTCGAAAAGTTTCTGATACAATTGTTTGGCGTTTCGTTGAGGTCTAGTGTTTTTTACTGGAGTTTTTTTCTTCAATGGTGACTTTCCTTTGTTCACTTTATTACTAACGACTTCCCCATCTACGGAACTACTAACGTCGTCTTTTTTTCCGCCTTCAATTATCTCATTGCCCGCGACACCGTTTTCCTTTATTTCTTTACTGTCGCTAACTTCGCATTCAACGGAATCCGCCTCTTTTGTTTGAGAGCTAACTGGTGGATTTGATGCTGTTTCGGCCGGAATGGTTCCATTTGAGGAGGCAGCAACCTGATCATCTCCATTAAGTTCCTTGGAAAATGAACTACTGTCTGGTTCTGATTTGGTACTACTAGTACAAGCCGCTTCTGAATCATTGCATATATCGGTACTACTGCAACTTGGTTGTTGGTCACCGGAATTGCTGTCGGCTTCTGCGCTAGAGCTGGAGGTGGAAGCGACCTGAATAAAGGCACAATTATATATTATATTAGCGTATTACTGCAGCCAAACTTACAGATAATTTGGTTTTTTTCCCATCTTTCATCTTCTTCAGTACGGGGGTAACAAGACTTGTGTATTTTTCAATAACTTTTTCTATTGGCATTAGGGCTTCTTCATACAAATTATTTACGTTTTCTTCGACACATTCATCCTCAGTATTTTCGTCATCACTGTCTTGTTTTCCGGGAAATGTTTTAGCGATCCTCTTTTAAATTTTTAAATGAAGGAACAATAATTATATTGGTTGAATAGACAAACTTACTTTTAAAATTTTTTTAACTTTTGGTGTAACGATGGTGCTGTCAAAACCTAGAAATCCATCAATGAGGGCTTGTTCGATATCTCCTCGTTTGTAAGCTTCAGTGTTTTTGATGAATTTTGGTAAATTTTGGGAGCAATACTCGGCTACCTCATGACCACCATGACCATCATATACAGCGAAAAAGGATGTATTCTCATCATAATCTAGTATCGAGTTATGGGCATCCTGGAACATTACTATTTTTGGGCTCTATTCACCAAAATGTCATTTACATAGAACTCCCGCCAATAAAGTTCTTTTAGCAATTATATCTCCTATGTTTAATTAGGCATCGAATTAATCTCTTTAAATATTTGTTGGATTTAATTGAGCAAATGTATTCGAATATTCAACTGATAAATTAATAAAATATTTTCCAAATGGGGAATCGCCTATTACAAGCTCGCCACCCAGTCTCCTCAATCCTTGAATCAATTTTGAAAACATTGTATGGTGAACCCACAATACAATTTTCAACGTAAAATCCCATAAAAACGTTGTTGAAACATGAATGAAATAAAATAAATTCATTTACCTCTTGGCTGTTTCGCCAACCTTGCATAGAACTTGCGCCATAAACCAGTTTGTCATTCGATTCGTCCGTGGATATTTTATCAACACTCGGCTCACCCATATAGGATAGGCATGCTCCCATTTTCAACGATCTTCACACAAATTTCGCTCGATTTTGCTACGATAAATTGTTGAAAAACCGGCACCGTTCTTTACTTACGCGCTCAAAATGGTGGCCATGCCATAAAATCGTACCTGACAATTGGCAAGTGACATACACTGGCGCCAATATAACGCCATGAAAAATCACTCTATTTTTACGTTGACACCACTGACACTGATATTTGACAGGTGAATGTTAAGACTTTTCAAATATTTTTTTTCATAACATTTTATTTAATTTGTGTTAAATGAAAAAATCCTAAGATTTTTATTAAAAACATGTCAACTAAATGGTTACGACACTTTCTAAAGGGAAACATAAGAAATATTCATACGAATATCAAAAATACCTCAAAAAATGAAATGCCTACTGCTAGTATTCTAGGTGATACATTTTTTCAATTTACACCTGCAAACTCAATTTTTTATCAGTTATAGGTGATGAAATACTCAAGGGTGATGTGCCAGATACCAATTCCAGTTTTCTAGCAAAAGAATTACATAGATTAGGATTAAAATTGAAGAAGGTTTGAACAGTCCTTTTTGCTGGCTAATAATGGCTGAATAATAATACAAAGGGCACTTCCAGATTTCTGTTATTGCTGACGATGTAACAGAGATCACAGAGGAAGTGAAAATATTTTCCAATCAGTATGATTATGTCATAACAACTGGAGGTATTGGGCCTACTCATGATGATGTTACTTATGAAGGTATTGTACTTACACATTTCTATATCAAATTCTAATTGACCAAAAAAAATTGTTATTTAAGGAGTTGCCTTGGCATTTGACGTACCCTTATACTTGCATCCAGAACTCAAAGCCATTTGTACAAAGTTTTACTGTACCAAAGATCCTAAAGATGCAGGTATGAAATTAGCATTTGTAAGTATTCCCCCTCTCTCTCTCTCTCCACCTTAAAACGGTAATGGAAATTACAATAAAATTTTAGATTCCTCAATCTTCAAAACTTAATTTTCAAACAGTCTCAGGCGGAAGACTTTCATACCCAAATGTATCAATTGAAAACGTTTATATGTTTCCTGGCATTCCTGAATTGCTTAAGAAGACATTTCTGGAAGTAGGACCGCTACTGTTTAGATCGCCAAAGAGATTCTACAGTAAACATTTCTTTTGCAAATTATCAGAACATGAAATTGTGGCTGAACTGCAAAAAGTCGTGGACGAATTTCCCGATGTTCAGTTTGGAAGTTACCCAAAAATGTATCACAATATTTACAAAGTGAAAGTCACTATTGAGTCGTGTTGCGAAGAGACTACTTTACAAGCGTATTCTCGTCTAATGGAATTAATGCCGACAAGCGCTGTTGTTAATATAGATGACATTTGACCGTGATAACATTATTTTCTGTTAATTTTATTTTTTGAAAATAATTATAATCAAAGTGACGAAGTACACATGTACTATATTAACTTTTAAATTGGTTTCCTGATTGTGCCAGACATTTGGAGAGCATCTCTTCGGCCATATGGGTTTCTTTATTCGGTGAACACGAGATTCTGCATGGAAAAGGGTGTTATAAAATATTTATTTTAATATTCCTTCTAACCTGTAAAATACAGTTATGGCCTCAGAAAGCCTTTTAGTAGCATTTTCAAATTGATTCTTTTCCATTTCATCTGCAGCTACTTGATACTGCGTTTCACACCAAAAGCTTAATTCAATATGCTTTGTCAAATCAATAGTCTTGCGACATTTTGAACATTCCACAATATTTTTCTTCAAGGGTGTTGTAAAGAATTGTTTACATTCTTCAGTGGTACATCTAAAATGCATTATTTTAAAACCTTTCAGTTTTATACTTATATGTAAACCAACCTCAATCTTTTATTAACGCCCTCTAAACCCCGCCCAATTCCAGGCCATTCTTGCTCGCAAGCCACACAGCAACAATCAAACCAATATCTCGACCACAAACACCTTTTTCTTTCCATTAAAGTTTTTCTCGTGAATACAGGACCATAATTCTCTGGTACTATTTCGTTGGCCTCCAAAGGTCTTAATGAACTTAGTATGATATCCTTGCCAAAGAAATGTCTGGATAAAGCCGGGTTACAGGCGTGATTAAACAGGGAAGCGCTTAAATAAACGGCCACACCTATATGGGAGATTTTTGACTTTAATTTGTCGATTATTGTTTCGTAGACTTCGTGGGCATTAAATTGAAGCATTTGAAGATTGAACAGAATCATTTCGCCAATGGACAATTGCATTTCGGAAATTTGGTTAGTGTTCTCGGGAAAGAAATGCGACTTTTGAAGGATTCTCAGAAGAAATGTTGACATGAGAGTACGTTGCAAGAAATCTTCAGGAGATCGTAAATGAGAGTTTGTGCATAGTTTGTAAATCTGGATAAATATAATTAAATATCCATATGATGGTCTGATACTATATATAGTTAATTTACCGGTTCTTTATCCCTGTTTTTGTATATTTTCAGACATTCGGCAAGTCCCTTCTGGGTTACCATCCTCAAGGCTGTATATCCTAAAATACTCATTCCAGAACCAATCAAAAGATCCAGAAATTTACACTCGTACTGATGGTAGGTTTTCTGTGCTTTTTCCCTACATTCCACACTACAAAATGCTACACTCGCACAATCTTCACAACCATAAGGGGCTAACAATCTTGCAAAGATATTTATTAACTTCAAGGCAATTCTCCAGATTATTTCCTACCTTTTGAAACACTCGTGACAATGAGTGCCAGACATTTCAGGTAAAAGACATGCTGCATATGGAGACTCAACCACTAGGTGATCACCTACAGGTATTCTTTCACCGGCTACCATGTAACGTCCAAATTTCTTTGAACTTTTCACCTTTAGTTTACGACTAACATTCGGAATAATTTCGTTAATATTTCCCGAGATATTTGGTTTAATGCTGTGCATTTCTGGAATTTTTTCTGAATTATTTAATATTTGACGTTTGAGGCCTATGAGTTTCTGCAACTTTTCTAAATCATTTTGTAACAAATTCTCTGCCAAATTAAACGAAATTTTTGCCCTGCTAGGTTCGTTTGTGCCCTCATAACAGATGCCCATATTCCAGAAAGCGCGAGCTTTAAACGAAGCCGGGAGATTTTCTTTTAAAGCTTGTTGAATGTCCATTAGAGCCTCGGAGAATTTTTTGAGATGAAGCAAGGCTTCTGATCTCCCCCATAAAGCGAGGGATAAGGAAAGACCTGAGTCAAAACGCTTCTCTGTGCCTAAATACAAAATTTTATTAATTTTAAGGTGACTTAAATGACGAATGGACCTGTTTTTGGAGCTCTTATGACGCTTTGACTGAATAAAATTAATGCCCTATTGTAATCATTTTGTTTAATTAAAGTTTCACCTTCCAGACGTCTTTTTTGAGATACTTCTGCATTTTTCGATCTAAACACTTCTTGGATGTTGTTTAAAAAGTTTCTTAAAAGTTCACTTGTCTTTAAAAGAGGTATTTTTAATCATTTTTCTAATTATAATATTGAAAAGCTTACTTCTTGCGATTTGTAAAGTAACTCTAACCGTTCTTTGTCGGATTTCGCTTTCCCAAATATCGTTTTGATCCATTTATTTCCTGCTTCCTGGATGAACATATTATAACAATCTAAAAAGAAACCCTGGGAATTTGATTGAAGCGTCTTTTCGCTGCAAATTTGTCTGTATTCGACATCCTGGAAATTCCCTAAAGCCATTTTAGATTTGCAATGATAGCTGATATAGACTTTTAACACGTGCGTTTACTTTCAATTACCGGCAATTTCTGAACTAAAAATAGTTGATTCTCTAATATTTTTAGACATATGCAGGGTTTAATTTTAGATTTTTGAGTATGCGAGACCTACCTATGTTTTCTAAAAACATATATGCATATATGTTTTTTTTTGTAAATTTTATTGTTATTTTGTATTTTTTCAATGAATTGTTGGAAAAACCATGTATTTTAAATTAACTGGAGAGCTTTACATGGCTAGCTCTCGTATTAATTATAAGATTTAAAATGTTATAGTTTTCAATTAGTTTTCCAATCATTTGGTCACAAGCATATATAAAAGTCACAAGTGTCGTCAAATGACAAACTAATTTATGCAACTTTATGTACCTACATTTGATAGCACCTTATGCCATCCAAGGTTGCATAAAACTTATGTATAAAAGCAATGAAATGCAAGAATAAACACTGTCTACAAGTTTATTACACTATGTACATGTTGCTACGAAATTTACAAAACCTATTTACAATAAGAAATTTAAAAATCTATCTACGATTCGCTAAAAAAGCCCTCAAACAACCATAGAGAAATTGAAACGAACAATAAATAAAAATTCATCTAAAACCATCAGTAGTGTCAGTAGGGCCTCCAAACGTTCGGATCCTGTACAGAACTCTCCTCCCTAGAGGCCTCTTCCATTGTAGAAGATACTCCTGCATGATCAGCCTCGGTAACAGCCGACGGCACCATATCAACTCTGGATTCACCTATTGTATTGTCAGACATGAAATATTCATTCCTGCTGCCAACAATATCTCCAGGAGTCGCAGTCGGATGTAAATGGAAATGAATCTGATTCTGGTTCACCGTAGAAATAATAGCCGGATATACCATGGCAGGAGCTGGAGTGTTAAAATGTTGGCTATTATATGGGTTGTTGTAGTAATTGTTATTGCAGGCTGGAAAGCTAGTACCCCAACTATTGGGACAATATGGGGAGTCCTGATATCCTCTACTTGTGGTCTCCATTAAGTCGGTTTTCGCCACAGGGAATGGGGGCGGCGGTGGAGGTGGAGAGTTTCTTGTTAGAGACGTATTGAGAAATTCCGCAGAGGAAGTTCCTGCATCTGAAAGAACTTTACCAGAATTGTATTGTTTGTAAAATAAAAATTATACATAATATGTAGGTATATGTATATTATGTACCTGTAGTAGGAATATGCATGGAAGTGACGTCCTGATGAGGAGTATCGTAAAAATTCGAAGGGCTGTATGCCCCATAACTGCTACAATCTGACCACGAGTTAGGGGTGTAAGTTGATGCGTACGCTCCATTTGGATTTTCTAGAAAAAAAAATTTATAAAAGTGACCTTCAAGTCTCCAAAAAGCGCAAATTCCCCATATAGAATGCAAATATAACAAATAAATTGACCATGAAACGACCATTGTCTCTCTCCGAGGACCTAATTATTAACACATTTTCAACCATCGTGTGTGGGACATCTTACAACTTGTTTAAACCTCAAATTTAAGCTAAAGGAGGACCATTGCCCACCCTGAAAACTTCATTTTAATGATGATGACATTCGAATTATTCTGTCATATGGTTTACGAGGAAGAGGATATTTAAATTAAAGCGGATTTTCCGAACGATACAGGACCGGGCAAGTATTAATATGCCGTTCACGTATTGGAAAGTCATTGTATGTAAATCTAATAAGGCCGCATGATTCGATAGTTTAATTAATTTGTGTCAATACGTGATGAATGGCAGGAACATTTTGTGGACGCCACTGCGCGATGGCTTCCAAGAAATTACGAGACTTTTTTTGTAGAAGAGAACTTTGTTCGTGACCGGGTCAAGGTGACGGAGTCTTTTTCATTTGAAAACAAGAACGAAGGGTGGTGAATATCACAAGACAACTTGGGGCTCGAATAACTTGGAAACCGTAAAAGTGGCCGTTGTTTTTTTTAAGAAAGACAATTTAAGCAGGAAGTCTACAGGGTCGAGTTCCATACCTCGTGCATCGAAAAATTAATCTTTTGATTTCTCAGGCTCGTTAATAATTTTTTTTGTCCTGTGACCGGCCACAGTTTAATCCGTTTCTTTTCGCTCTTCGAATCGTAATTATCGGGTCCGCCCGAAAGAGCTGATTTGACACGATATTCTCCTTCCGGCCGACAAAAGATGCCGCTACAAAAGGTGTTTCTTTTACTACAAAATTACAATAGGGCCTTTTTTGGTATTTTTACACGCTCCAAGTGGCTTCAACTAAATTAAACAAAACACTATGGATTTTCAAAATTCTTTTTTTTCAATCTTTCAAATATTTTTTTTATTACGAGAGCGTAACGAAATTTGCCTAACCTTACAGTCAATTAACTTTTTAGGCAACCAGAAAAAACTGTAAAATCGGTCGCTTATTATTATTTAATCAGAAAATTCGCCGATTCATGTCCGACATTTATTTTTGCCCAGAAGGTTTTCGTAGGAATTGAACGGATAACAGAGAAAGGGCAAAACAGAGGTATGTAAGTAGACAACCAAGCTTACGTTAAGCCGATTAGAATTGGTCGTCACAAGAGATCAAAATTTTACTCGCTTAAAACTTTAGTTCTTGAACATCAAACAAAGTATTTTCCCCCTTTAAAAACCCGTAAAAAAATTAAATGTTCGATTAACTTTTTGTGTAGACTTGCAGAGATCCAAAATTAATAAAATACAAAAAAAGGGGTGAAATTTGAGAAAAAAAATAGTATTACTGCTGATGGCAACGTTGTAATAATCTGTTTTCAAATCCGCAAAAAAGCCTACAAGAAGACGGCTGTTTAAAAATGTATATATCTAAAAAATAAAGCATTTAAGTATTTATCTAAAAATATTACGGAGGACGTTTAAATACTATTTAAAAATAGTTTTTGAATGACACAAATAGGTCACAATTTTTTTGAAAAAAAATCTACTAAGAAAGTCCGTCTAAATAATCAATTGAATCAATTTAATGAAATTTTCAAGTTAAAAATAATGTTAAACCGACCACTGCTGATCTATTCTAACTTCAAAGTGATAGCAACTTTTTTCGCTTTGATTGATGTCTAGAAATTGATCGCTTGTTTCAACTTGTCTGGTAGAAATTTCAATTGAATCGATGTCAGTTTAAATTTGCTCAAATGGACGATCCGCTTTTGTAAACCCGATCAGCTGTGGTGTCGCGAGCGTGAGAAACCTATCAAGAGGGTAAATTGTTAATTTAGCTGATATTTGCAGATGACAGCGCGATATAAGTAATAAATATAGTAACACATCGCATCGCAATGCTGATACTGGTTGATGCAACACACCTCACATCAATGTTTATAGTAGTTTTGCCATCCTCAAAAATCACCCAAATTGACATTTACCCTTTCAATAGTACCTCGATTTCACAATGGCGGCGTAACCGGCGACAAATTATTTGACATTGTTGAATCGACAACAAATATGTAAAATATGTATGTATAGTTTAATGTTAGAAAATGTGTAGGTTATGGTATCCACGCAGGATTTTATAAATTTCGTTTAAAATTTGAACATTAAGGTAGGTAAACACTAAAATTGTAAGATTTGCCAAACTGCTAAGTTCTCCTAAAGAATCTTTTACCAAAACATGTATAGCAGATACAGTTGCGATCCTGAAACCAAAACTAAGAGTTTCGAGCGCAAAATACACCGATCTCCTGCACTCCCAATCAGTAAAAGTAACTGTTTTGTTTTTCAGTTTAAATAGAAACCTTCTCTATTTAAACCTTTTTAGTAAAGTCAAATGAATTTTTTCTCAATGAACATTCTGAAAATAAGAACAACCTAGCAAGATTGCTTTTAAACAAAAAACAATCTTCCTGTGGCCATACCGTTTTAAACTACCCACAACATTACAAGTCTTTATTAATGAATGAGGCTTTAGAGAGGGGATATTAATCCACAATTAAAAAAAAAACCTACATAATAGTGCCCGAAACCGTAGGCTCGTGGTTGCGGGTGTGAAAAACGACCGACCGAAATCGTCTACGTCGTACTACTCCGCGCTCAATGGGACGGCGGTTTTACTTCGTCATGAATGAACCCGTCGCCGTTGTGGTCCCCAATATAAATCGTCGTAAACACACAACAGCAATAACAAACACGAAACGACCGAAAATCCGGAAAAAATCCGGCCGGAATTAATTTAAATACCCGCAATAATCTGTAATCGATCTGACATTTTCTGTGGTCAGTCTGTTTTGTTTTTAGTGTTTTGTTCTTTATCATGGCCAAAGTTGCTCTAAAATCCAAAAAAAAAACAATTTGAACTTGCAAGTTGCAACCTGATGCTGGTGCAGTCGACTTTGTGATTATTTGAAAAATGTCAGACTCTTGTTCGTGAACTACTCTGACTCATATTTCCAAAATTATGAGATGCTTGATGTATAGTATAGTATATTTTGTTTGTAAAATAAACAAACATATTAGGGCAACAGATCTATATGGGGAATGGATTTTTTGAAAATTTCCGTTAAATTTTTGGGAGATAAAGCGAAACTAGCGGCAGACTAAAAGCGAATGAAAGTTTTCACACTTTTTTGGTCGTTTTTCAAAGGTTGTTTCATGCTTGATTGTGTTTTTATTACGTTACGATCTCCCAATTAAATAAAATATTTCCTAATTTATTTCCTGTTTGTTTTCGTTCATTAATTAGAGCCGAAACTGTGACTTGGCGACGGTTGTTGCATAATAATCTCACCGCAAAAGCGCCTTTTTGAAATATAAATCAAACATTGTTGTTCGTTGCGTTCGAACGGTACGGGATAGGGTAGTTTGACGATAAATTAAAGCCTGTCTTGAAGGGCCCCCGATTTTCCGATCTTTGACAACAGAAGAAACTTTCGTTTAAGTTTCGATAAAGTTATTATTACGTTACGTTTCGCAGAGACCCGACTGGATGCCGGGCGTGTGACCACAATCTCTCCTAGGGAATGCTCCTGACACCGCTTTAATTGGGACCTGCAGGCCCACCACCCCCATTGCGCGTCAGAGAATAACACAGACCAACCCCCCCTCCGATCCCTTTGCGAGATTTTGACAGCGAGTCTACGAGATTGCCGATATCCCCCAGTTGACGAAAGAAAAATACAGCTTCATATTTCTTTTACATTTCCAGTTACATTTCCAGAGCAGTCTTGGACTAATTGTTTAGTTTAATTAGTGACATGCGATTTTCCCTAGTACAGCCCTGTTAATTTCACCCTTATTGGTAGTTTATTAAATTGTCAACCGTTTACGTAATTAAGATTTTAAGCGTGCCGCGTGCCTCTTCTCTCAATTTTCCTGTTTGCTTTTCTTTTTTCTCCTCTTTCTTATTCTAAGAGAAATTGCATTTTCCACGCGCTCACTTTTTCAATCATCAATATTTCAAGGGACTTTTTAATAGGCTTCATGTGACACGGGGAAATATTTAAAACAGAACCTTTCCATTTGGAAAAACCAAACGTCACACGCATCATGGAAAATTTATTACAAAAGGGGTGATTCTTCATATTCATCGTTTTTACCTTCGACCGTTTAGTTCTTCTTCTTTGTCAATTAAAACAAAACAGATTGTCCAATTTGCATTTACTAGCGTCGGTATCAGATTGTAAGAAACGTCATATTTTTTAATGATTAAAAATTGTTTATTTATGGTTGACATGAATATCATCTGTCAGAATGAAAAATGACCAGGTGTTAATTGGAAATTTTTAGTTAAGTGACGGAAAACACGTGCGTTTTTTCCAATATGTGACATGAGTTTTTTTTATCGAAAACAGTGTTATGGTTCCGGTACAATATTCAACCACAAGTTTTGATTGCTTTTTAAAATGGTACCGCTAATTTCGCAAGTTTTTATGTTCTCCACTGTACAATCAATTGTTTTTATAAATTCTTCCATTAGGAGTCCAAAACAAATTTTTAGTGGAGAATTTTTGAGTCAACAATCAATTCCCTTCTACTGTCTCTTTCCGTCTAATTTTCATGTTATACGGCTTGTTATATCTTTAAGCACCACTCTAATGTAAGGTCTGTTCTAATAGAAATCCGCAACCAATCAGCGCTATGTTGATTGGTTAAAAACAGTTTACAAACTGTCACACGATCATTTTGATGTAATTTCATTGGACTTGACTGGTTGCAGATTTCTGTTGGAATAGGCCTATATTCTGTTATTACTTCTTGACACTGTCCATGGTCATTTGCGATTTAAAATTTAACAAACATTGAAACAGGCGAACTCATTAAGAGATTTGAGACAAGTTAATTATGTTGAAATCAAAAGTTCCTTGATCTAACAATAAGATATTTTCTTTTCTCTTTGGTTCAATGAGATTTTGCCAAAAATTTCTACCGTTAACTTTTGGGCGAGCGAGAATCGGGGGAAAAACCGTAGAACAAAAAGAAGAAGAAATTTATGTGGCCGTGCGATTGAAAACAATTGAAAAAAAAATGGTGTTCGAACAAAAATAGGATCCGGGCGGGCTATTCAAGCACAAAATTAATGAAAACTCATTAACGCTCGTTCGCAATCGATTTCTTAAAAGTTGAAAATAATACGCCTACCTGCACACACCCGTAAAAATGAAAGTTAACTGCTGGCTGCTGGTCTATAATAATAAAATCTGTCAAGCATTTCAACTGGACGGTTTTCTTTTTTCTTCATGTATTTTCTCTGTTGTTCTTGTTCTCTCTTCATCTTATTCTTTCGCTTTTTGCCGTTAGTCTTCAAATCCAATGAATATTATACGGGAAAAAGTAGAAATCAATGGGCATTATTATGGTAATTTTTCTGTAAATCTGTAAGCTTTTGGAAATCGCTCAATTGCAAACGCGCACTGATGCACGACTTATGACAATTTTTCCCTCTTCTTCCTCTTCTCTTCTTCCGTTTCATTTAAACACTGACACTTTTACCTTAAATATACGGTTATTTTGCTTATTGTGCCTGTTTCTCCGGTACATTTACTTTTAATGAAAATTCTTTTAGTTGCGTTGTGGGTCGTTCGTCACACCGATATTTTTTTTGTTTTTCATTAAATCAAACGAAAATCTTTTGTTAGTGTTTTGTTTTTTTTATTAACAGTTGCCAATATTAGTTTACTTTGCAAAGAGAGGAATGTAATGCTGGTTGCGTGCCCACCGACGTAACCCATCCTAAAAGAAGAATTTTAACGAATCGTTGACGTGTAAATTTCTTGCAAAAGCAACCGAAACTCGATCCAAAACCTTATGAATGATATCCATTTACGTGCTTGTAATCCAAGATACAAATTTTATTTGCTTCACTTCTTGTCACAATCTAGGCAGTCTTTGATTTATACGGGGCGATTCCAAAATATTTTCCATATAGTTGCAATTTTTAAGGTATCTGAATGCCAATGAAATCTAACCGAATTTCTATGCCCTTAAAAATCAAGAAATCTGCGACAACATATTCTGTTGTTTCATAACGTGTCTCTTTTATTTTGCAACAAGAATTTCCAATATGATAAACTCTAAATGAAACATCTTTCTTGTTTTTGTTTTCATAATCCTCCATTAACACATATTAATGCAAAACCCTGTATACCAGAAAACGTTTTCAATACCAACCAAGTATACAATTCACTCATTTTTTTCCACTTTATTCGTCATCGATTTAATTTTCGACCGTGCCAACCGTGCGTTTTGCATCGAATCGTTCGTTCATTCTTCAAAAAATCTTCTTCGGCCTTGTTTTTTTCTTCCTCGTCTCTTATTGTCATTATATTTGTTTCTTCTCCGTTTGTCAGTAATCAGCCGTGAAGCTCTTTGATCTTTGGAGTCGTGAATGTAACGACCGGGATCCGATTATTTTTAATTCATTGAAGAAGAAGAAGATGAAGAAGAAGTGGCAGCGAAAAGATCTAATAAAAACCTGTTAGAGCGAAACGAGCGGCGTTTAACTAGAAAATAATTAAAAATTACATGTGTCGAATTCGAGCGGCTCGGCGCGTTTACCGGCAGCAATTCGATTAACCTTGCCCGCGGCTATATCTGGTACTTTTTTTTTCGAGAATTTCTCACACGAACCCATATACCCACACTTACACACACACAAATAATAATAATCTCATTCCATTCTTCGATTTCTTCAGATAGAATAAAGGAAGAAAAAAAACATAATTTCAATAAAACGTGAACGGGGAACAGCACCTTTTCAAACCGCAACCGAAAATTTTATGAATGAAATAACATGGAAGTCAATTTTTAGACTATGACCATACTTGGCAACATCGCCAATCTTCATTGATCAGTCAATCTTCAATCTTCTTGGAAAAATAGAAACCAGGCTCCAACTCAAGAGTGCTTCATTGAAAAATATGATCGAAGAAATCAACGTCCGAAATGGCTATGTTGCCGGAATGTAATATATGTCGTTTCGCTTAAGGAAAATCAGTTGTGCTGTTTGGGAACACTTACAGTGGCTGTTAATGCTTACCTTGTGGCTCCTGTTTATAAGAACCTTGTGAACCATTACTGCTATTTGGCGAGGAACGTTTTGGTTTGCTAAAAGGTCCCAAATGACCGAAAGCGGTCGTATCCAAACCAAATGGTCTTCTCATGTTCAAACTGTTTATCGTTGGATACGCGTGTCCATGGCCAGCTGAAAATTGTTTTCTTTTTTAGAAATATACCTATATGAATGTGTATAGGTGAAGCAATGTTGTCAAGTGTATGTGCGTGTATTTAGGGAAATTGTGATTGTTTAGTAATAGGAAAGGTGGCGGCGGGAAAGGCGGAAACAGGAAATGATTGTTCGAATGACGTTGACGACGACAGGGTTTTGCCCTAATAAGAGTTGCGGTTAGATTAAATGTGGTTGGGAAACAACATGGTTTAGGTACACCCCTGTATATGCTAATTTAATAAGGTTATAAAAATATTGTTTATTTTTCTTTTTAAAGTTTATTTTAGCTGGGAAATTGATCGGTATACGTGTAGTAATGAACAGGATAATTCCCGATTTATTTTATATGATTATTTCAAGCCCTTTGGCTATTATTTTCACTCGATTTTGTTACTATAAAATTGATGTTTCGGTCGCTAAATATATCCTAATGACCGAACAAATTTATATGGGATTTTCCATTGGGGATCGATCTTCCCTCTCCCTTCAAAAAATAAACAATTCCGAAATAATTAGGCCTATTTAACACCAATCTCTTTCTGTTGACATTATGAATGTTAATATCATACATACAGGAAATTTCGTAGATTAATTCTAAGGATTGATACAAAAAAGTCTATAAAATAGTCGGATTTTAATATTGAAAATGAGTATCGAATTCAGGAACCAAAAATCCATATAATAATACATCCTGAGTTGTTGAAGCAAATGAAGTTATTAAAATATCCATCTTACAGTCCCGAACGGCCTCCATGCGACGATTACACTTTTGCCGCATTAAAAAAACGGCCACGCAATCCGGGACACAGCAACTAGAGTTTGCAGTTATGCATAATGGAGACTTGTGTGAAAATAATTGTTTTACGATTTACAAATGGTGTTTCTATTGAAAAATTTCAGAAATCAATCATAGAAGATTCAAAAAAGGATGTTACGTTATCGATTTGTGGCATTTGTCATTGAATTATTTGTCTTTGTCTCTTTTATCATATTTTGTCGGAGAAAAAGACCTAAAATAACAAAAACAAATTCAAATTTATCAATTAAAACAGGAAATAAATATATTTTATCGCTTTCAACCAGTTCCCACAGTAGTCTCAACATATTAGAAATAGCAATGGATAACAAATTGAAATGTAATGTGTTTGGAAATATCTTTGCCCAATCAGTGGCAAATTGTTTGACAGACCCTGTATTATTATAGATTTACAAACATAAAATAACATCATAAAATATAACATTATGATGGAGACTAAACGATGAAGAACCGCAAATACTCACGAACACATGTATAAATTTCCATTTTCGGGTGCGGTTTTCTTTCGAAATGTAGCTACATCAAAAAATGTATTTTATAATATAGATATACATATATATATTTATATAATATATATATTATATATATACAGGGTGATTCAGTTTATAGTAGCAGGACTTTAACACTCGATAGAAGACCTTATTTTAAGACGAAAATGTCATATAAACATTAGTCGTAAAAAGCTTCATTTAAGAGATACAGGGTGTCAAAGTTGAAGAAAAAAATCACATTTTCTTTAATATCTTTCGACTGCTTCGAAATAACTTAATGAAATTTCGTGTATAGAGGTTTTTTGGGATGAGGAAATCAAATTTATCAACGATTTGGGCGCCACTTCTAGAGGGCGCTGCCGGCGATAATTTTGAACTATTTACACCGTTACAACTTTTTTATTCAACCCCGTATGTTATTTTAAACTAGAAAAATCTCTTCTCCCATCTTTTTTGCATAAAAAAGGTATACCTTAGTGAAGTCGCTAGGAGCAACCCTTTCCGAAAAAAACACATCTAAAGATGATGTGCATGCACATTTTCAGATGGTCAGTATAGCTTGAAATTTCTTTTTTTTATTTTTGCAAAAAATTGCAGAATATTTTAACTAAAAACTAATAGTTTCTAATGTCTGAAGTCTTATTTCCTTGTTTTTGCAAATAAAAAGTAAGATAAGTCAAAAAAGCTATTTTGGCCCTATGATAATTATCATAAATTATAATTTACATGAATCATGAATTTTAGAAGCGTTTTTCTCGGAAAGGGTTGCTCCTAGCGACTTCACTAAGGTATATGTTTTTTATGCAGAAAAGGTGGGAGAAGAGATTTTTCTAGTCTAAAATAACATACGGGGTTAAACAAAAGAGTTGTAACGGTGTAAATAGTTCAAAATTATCACCGGTGACGCCCTCTAGAAGTGGCGCCCAAATCGTCGATAAATTTGATTTCCTCATCCCAAAAACCCCCATACACGAAATTTCATTAAATTATTTCGAAGCAGTCGAAAGATATTAAAGAATATGTGATTTTTTTCTTCAACTTTGACACCCTGTATCTCTTAAACGAAGCTTTTTACGACTAATGTTTATATTACATTTTCGTCTTAAAATAAGATCTTCTATCGAGTGTTAAAGTCCTGCTACTATAAACTAAATCACCCTGTATATATAATATACATATGTATATGTATAGTATATGTATATATCTATTTCAAATTAATATCAAAGTTAAACAAATTTCTGGCCGATAATAGTAATAATCCCGCGGGGAGAATTGTCCAATATGAGGCGGGGATAGGGGTTTATGTGTTAAAGTCATGTTTATGTGTAAAATCGGCCCGTCGCCCCTTTCACCCTCTCTCTAAAATAACTGTGATTTACCGTCCTCAAGCCACAACACGTTAATTAACAAAATATTTCAGCGACACTGGCGATAATACAATGCTTTATTTTATTGTCAAAGCTGAATAGTAGCTTCAAAAATAAATGAACAAATGGTTCAGAATGATGTGTTTAAATTGACGTGTTCTCAATAATTTGTTTTTCCATTATTTGTATTAAACTAGTCATTACTTTTGTCTTACCCTGTATGAGACTTAACGAAGAAACTCTATTTTAAGTGTTTCTTTAAAATTTCGAACAAACACCGTAAATATAGAATTTTTAGTGAAAAGGAATAAAAAAAATGTAATAGTTATTTGAAAATCGAGTGACGTAGTTAATTTCTTTATTATCAGTCTAAGGTGCTCAGGAATTTTTTAATTTACAAAAAAGCTTTCTAATATTTTTAAATAAGTTGAAAAAGTGAAACTAAAAAAGACAAATCCATAAATATGTCGAAATTGACTATTACCTACATGCGGATATTTTGTGTATTAAGATTTTCTAGTTACCTTGTACATTTTCTCTCAGATGTTCCAATTTTTTAAATGAAACATTTGAGATTGAATTATAAAATATGTCTTTTTTTTTGTAAAATAAAAGATGCCGTAAATCAATTTTGTTTAACGTTCTTTGTACTAGATCATGGGCGGTATAGGGCGATTTTGAAAATATATACACACGGTATGTAAATTAAAGACCATCATTGATTGTAGATGTTTTATCGTAGAAGTCAATGGCGCACCTATTATTTTTTTCTAGAACCGATCATTTGTGTGATGGAAATTAAATCAATGTGAAACATTTCATGGCTTACCCTGCAAAATAATGTCTGTTTTGTATGTCATTTGATGTTTTTTGTTTTGATAAAACATAAAACGTTTGGAAATTGTTTATGTTATCCAAGACCCTCTCGACAATAATTTCGATTTAAAACGATCCAGTACGTGTAGTAGATACACAGAGGGGAAACAAATGACAATTGTTTGCGTTCACGCGTATTGCGATTGTCAATTATTCAGAAGGTAATTGGGCATCGAATGTTGCTCATCTTTTATACATTTGTCCCCGAATGTGTGGGCTTCTCGCTTTAGAAAAATTATTTTGGCAACGTTGCTTTACTAAAATGTTATTATTATTTAAACTTTGATCTTCTTCTTGTGCTTCTTTGTAACATTTCTACCTTCAGGTAGAGTTGTTTTTATGACGGTTTCCCCTTTATTTTACAAAATAGTTACTTTTTAGGTTTGCGTGCTTAAAATTGTACACTAATCGACTCTGAATACGTGTTACCAATAATATCGGCAAAGAAATAAAAGTAAAAAAAGGGCCTACACAAAAGGACCGCCGGGGCCGTTATTATTATTGAATTCTGAATATTTCAATGGGGCCATTTCAATAAGGGCAACATATGGCAAAATATACAACTAATTAAATGAATTAAAAAGAAATTTACATAGTTGCCAAGTTTGATTTTTTCTTTAAATCTAAAGAAATTGTTAAAGATATACTATAAATTCATTAAAAAAAGTAGGTAAACTTTTTTCGAATAATTTGTTTTTTTTTTTAAGGATAGTTTAGGTACACTTTACAATGACAATTTAATTTTAGATAAATAGAATACTGAACATTTAGGATTCAAGTAAAAACGTCTTTTCATGTCATGTCATGATAGATGTTTGTGATAAAAAAAAAACTGACAAATTAAACTACTTTCAGTAGCAAAATTAGTGAATCAATCAACGACAAATGCTTTCAGATTACCAATTTACAAATGTGCCATTCCGACAATTACCGGCTCATTATTGTGTAAGTAATTACCCACCACCCCTTGCAAATCATTTCACCCTCAATGGACAATCTCTCTGGAAAATGTCGTGTTTATTTTTGGTCATTGTCTGTGTAACTGCAGCGACAGTAGTAGTTTCGGTACGATTCGATTTTATAAAATAACACAGGAAGTTCTAATGATCAATCCGTGAAATCATCGTCATTCAATCATTTCTTTCAAGCCTCCTCTGACCCGTGATCTTCTTCTGCTTCTTTGGTTCGTTCAAAAAAAAAAAAGAAAGAAAAATGACGAATGAAGAAGAAAAAGAAGAAGGAAAAGGAAAAAATATGATACGGTAATTTGTGAACGAGTATCTTAAATTGGATTTCTCTACAGTCTTATGAGAACCATATCGGAATCTTCAGAGTAGCTACCCAATTTATTTAAAATAACATTGTTTAACAATATGGTGTTTGAGATTTTAATAATACACAAGTTATTTTTTAAAAATTCAAAATTCTAATTCAAAACATCAAATCCAAAATTTGAAATTTACTAGAACAAGAATCAGTTTGGTACCACCTTTACCTAAGCACCCCCCAATTACAAACCAATTTCGAAAAAGATAATTTTGTCTCGTTGCTACTGTCTACCTGATTTTTAAAGCAAGTTTACAAATGGAAAATCAGATTTTCTACTCTAATCGAATTGAAAGGTTGTACTTACTGACTGTTTTCGATCTGGGTTCCCTTGGACCGTCAACTGTCACTTTGATTGCTTTCTGATAGGTGGCCACGACCGGGGGCGTGGTGAAGATTGTTATTGTTATCATAAACGATTTGCCTGGAAACAAATGACAGTTGTCTTATATAAATGTAAGTATGGTTTTATGATCTTAAATTTTATATAGGGTTGTTTAAATATATTTATCATTTTCTACTTTTGTATAGAATGTATAGAATGAACAGATGCGTCCATTATTTGAAGATTGTCCTGCATAATTTTAGCGTAATATCATAAAAATATTGTAATTTTTTGTTAAATCACTTTTTTTTCTAATTATTATTCAAAGGCGCAATTTTTCTTTAGTCCGCACGAGGACAAAGGCGGTACGGGTGAATAATGTTTCATTTCTGACACGTAATTTTCGACTTTTGACGTCTGTTGATTGGTCGTAAAGTTTCGAAATTAACAGTGACATTTACAACGTTTTAATTTCGCCTTTGGCAAGAGGAAAATACCCGATTCGGTCACGAGGAAAGGCCAAAACACACACACATACGCAGACATGCATAGACTCACTCTCACTCGCACAACAAGGATTTTTTCCATGGTTTACAACAGGTTTTATTAATTATTTTCACGGAAATTTTCATGGCAAAAGGAATTCACAATAGTAGGCCTACGAAATTATAAAAAAAAATGAAGAAAAAACTAATACCCATTAGTCATAACAACAGGTTTAATAGCCGTTATATGGAAATTTTAACGATTACATGGGGACTCCACCATTAAAAACTAATTAATTATGAATATTAATCAAAGCAGCCTTTGGAATTAACTTCGTTTGTTTGCCGTTTTGTCACAGACGGCGATGACATGCGTTTGTCTAATAGAGATACACTTCCATCTATCATATCATTATTCGAGAATGTGAATATGTCTCTTTTGTTTTCCTTCTGATGTTCACTTTTTCGGGTTAAAAAAACAGACATTTTATTATGACCACATGTGCAAGCAATTACATGGTATAATATTTGTAAAAATAATAATATTCGTGCGGTAAAATGTCGGGTTTGTCGACTTAAACTGGCCACGTTTGCGGTCTTGGGTCGCGTGCCGTGTGCGGCATATGTGTGTCAAACAGGTAAAGTAGAGGGGCCCCATGCCAAATAAGAGACAGAAATTGAAAGAAAAAATTACTTGAAGAAATACAAAGCGAAAAAAAATGAATCAGATATCATCTGACACAAGAATATTTCTTGAATAAATATTCAAATTTTTTTCAATATATATTCAAGATTTTTTAAAAAATTATCAACAGTCACATGTAACATTGTCAAATGGTACATGGTACTTTTCGTAAAGAAATATAGCAGTTTAAAACAGAAAAAAAATAAAAGCTGGGACTTTTTAAGAAACCCGACAACTATGGATTCACGAAGAAACTTACAAGGGATAATACAGAGATGAAATTAATGATTTCAAAAAGAAAAAACAAATCTTTACAGAAATGTGGCAACAGTGAATCAAGACAACATTTAGCCTTTAAACAAGTTGGCGTAGAAGTAGCATTAATACAATAAAATAAAACATTTGAAAAAACGTTAAAACTCACCTCTACCGCTTCTTCCAACAAATCGTAAATCGTTAAATTTTGCCTCTCCATTTTTCATTTCCGCTTTGTAATTCCTCATTTCCGCACAACAATTTTCATCGTTACCCGCTTGTACGACCACCTTGGTTCCATCCAGAACCTCAGTGGCAGCAATTACCCTGAACCCCATAGGTAAGGTTTTATTCGATCTCCAGTGGTCCGGCAGCTTCGAACATAATATGTAGGGACTGCCCGTGGCCGCGAACTGCTCTCCAGGATGTTCAGCTTGAATTTTCAAGCGGAGCTCGCTTAAATAATCTTCGTAATTAGGATAGGACATGGTGGACGTTAACGGGAAATTCGGTGGATCTCCCATAGTACGTTCACCTCCTCGGGGCCAAGCCTCTTCGGAGACGTTGCAACTTTGAACGGGGAGATGCATCGGTGGACGGTGAGTCGGAATTTTCGCTGAGTGTGAACTCCTCGCGCTTCTGGCAAAAAGTACTTTTATGCCAGACGTGGCAACATTACGTGTTAGAATTCGGCCTGGAAATGAAAAAAAAAGGTGTCTTCAAGAATGCAAAATATTGTTATGTTTTGCATTCTTTGGTGGTCTTTTACCTGCTTAGATGGTTGGAGGTTGCGGTTTTTTTTGGGCGTTTTGTAATAAGAGTGGTTGTTTTGATGTTATATCATAACATTACGGCATTTTAATGCAAATTTGGGAACATAGTTGCGCAGCATCATTGTATAATACCATGATGATGTTGATTATTGATAACCAGTGGATTTGAGGATTCTTACGTAAGAAATTTTCAGAAAATGTTCACTTTTCTGATCTGGCTTTAGTCATGGTTGTCCGTGGATAGTAGGTTTCTTAATTAGTTTCTTTTACAAATTCTACTATATCAGTTCTGTTCATTTTCCTTATTAATAATAGATGTGGATCCCAAAACGAACATAGCATGTTAATTAAAAAAAAATTCCGGGAAAAAATACAGTTCTTAAAAATGTGGACAAATAAATATAACGATTTCAACGGAAATTTATGACGATGATTCATCATCATCAACATCATCATTCGTTTGTTTTGTACTCGACCAGCTCACTGCGCTACTTACTTACCATTGAAGATTTCTCGTGCTGTGTCAGTCAAAAAGACGCGTTTCACACACGTCCGGAAAAGTTCTACAGGTCGCGTTTACATCTACCCACGAAAAACTACGCCGGGGAAAACCCTCTCTCTCTCTAATTTCAATGTCAAGAAAAAAAAACGAATATCGCTCGAACGTACGTTCCGATCAAAGTTAGCCGATCAACTGACTGACAACCGCAACAACGGAGTGTGAAAACGCAACAGTCATTCTACGGTAAAATTGTTGTTAACCTTACCCATTCTCTTCTGCTGAACAAAGATAATATACATGGATGTTGGACGGGTGCGAGAGAGAGATGGTGAACGGTGCGCCTGTTTTTCAAAAGTGGGCCGTTCTCGGATTGGTGCTAGAGGAGGCGGCCGGGCGGCCGGGTGAGTTTATTCGGTTTTTGGCCTTAAACTGAGAGGAAATTGTGAAGAAAACGACGCGAAATCGAGCGCGAAAAGGCGTGGCTTGTGGGCGGCGCAATTATTTAAAGGAAGAGGTTTTTTTTTTCGTCCAATAAATTGTTGAGATTTGGTGTTTTCAGTCATGCAGTAGAGGAAAATATGTATTCAGTTCAATTGTTTCTGATCTTTGACGAAACTCACAAATTGTGGTGAAGTAGTAATTCAGGGTACATTTTCTTCCTTTATATAGGCCAGGGCAGACCAGAGAAGGACCATAAACAAATTCAACTGTTTTAAATTTATTCCAAGGATGAAACAGTCATGCTGTCAAGCAAAATGAAAATCTTGTACTCTTCCTTAATCTGAACAATTAAGTTTTATTTTGATAAATTTAGATAGAATAGTCAACTTAAGTCTACGTACGTCTTACAAGTTATTATTACTTTATGTAGGTACCTAGAACTAAGTAAATACAGTACCTCAATGTAGGAATCAAATAGATTGTGGGTTTTCTGTTTAATGTAGAAGATAAAATTTCCTGTCACAATTGCGTAACGCTCTAGGGAATGTTACTTTGAAGTGGACAGTAATGCAAAAGGGCTTGTGTTTAATAACTTTTGTTTTTGTTTGATTTCAAGTTATTGTTATTGAAGTCATCTTAGCACTTTATGCAAATCTTTTTAGTGTTTCTTCAGGAATATAGGTTGTTTACCGCAAAAGAGTGTCATTGGAAGAAAAAATAAAAAGAAATGTTAAAAAAAGATTTTACGATGAGAGGTCAAAAGATTTGTGTTTTACGGCTCGAGGGGGATACAGTTTTAGGACTGTTTAGCGGTTTTGCGGCCGGACGTATTTTTCCTACGTTCCGTGACAATGTAGCCGCTTTATTTCAGTTTAAAACGGCCCTAATACCAGGAACAAAGTCTAGAAAAAAAAACACTTGAAATTCTTTCAGAAAAAAATCTATTTTTTTCGTAAAATAAATTGAATTGCATTAAATTAACTGTCATCGAAAGTGACGTTGAAAACTACACTTTCTCTGGGTTTTAACATTGCATTCGAATCATATGAATCCCTAAAAAATTAAAATTAGAGCAAAATATGTACAAGCGGCAATTGGAAAATAGTTTGTTTTTCTTACCCCAGTTTGTAATTGCCATCAGCAACCGTTAACACTGCCTTTGCATCTACAACACCGCGGAACGATACTCTAGGACTGTTATCAACGTCATCAACATTGTATACAAAGAAGTAGCTAACATTGTCAGTTCGTCTCATTAAATATAATGTGTTATCCACCCTTCCCCAATCCATAGTACTGAATGAAATGTTTTTGAGCTCTTTCTTAAGGCCAACAATAGTCTTGAAGATATTGTAATGAGTGTGAGGATCGTCGGTTACATTTTGCTTGGCTAAGTTGGTTTCATTGTATTTGTTGCTCACCGGAAGCCAAGTAGTTTTATTTGTACTAAATCCTGTCATATATTATTGCATAAGTATAACTCGAAGATTCAGGGAAAACATATCATTATCCTACCAGCATTTTCTGTAGCGTCCCACTGGAAAGGTGTTCGCTCAAAGTCTCTGCTTGTTTCATTAAAAGTAGTACAATTTTTTATAGCCTGAGGATCATAGCCTTGATTACATGCAACCTCCCCTAAAAAAATCTCTTGATTATCAAAGAAAATTCAAATGGAAACTAACCATTTTCCTGTCCAATTTCTTCTCCTTGATAAGTCACTTTGACGCCAGGCAATAGTGCCGACAACACATTCAATGCATCAACATTTTCCACACCCAATCGAGTTGCAACACGGGCTTGATCGTGATTTCCCAACTGGAAAATGTAAAATTATACTTTTGCTCACCTGTAAATGGGTTTTACATACCACCCAGTTAGCAATAGAATCGCCCGGCAATGCATCAATCCACTTCCATATGTGTTGAGCTAATAACTGAGCTGTGAGTTCGCTTTTTGGGGTGTCCATAATGAAGGTATAAAAATTAAAAGTAAAATGAGCCCCTTGTCTTCCAGTATTTACGTCCATATAATAAGGCATGGTACTATCCAAATCACTGTATACTTCAGTCATCATAATCCTATTCAAAATCGCTATGAGTAAATCTATGAATCATGCAAATTTTTGTTTTACCTCGTGTAGGAACCATTCGTGCTAAGAGTGAAATTGTCCAATAACTCTCGCCATTGATAAACCATGTCGTATGTTTCGTTCAAATTACTTGTATATATGTGAAGCAAATTGCTTGGATCATCTGGATCTAGGTTGTCGGCACCTGAAAAAAACTACCACTTATAAACATTAAAAACATTACGCAGATCATTTACCTGAAGACGGTTCGTCTCTGAGTTGTTCATCTTCAAACAAAGTTGAAATAGCATCCATGCGGAATCCATCAATTCCAAAATCCAACCAATATTTCAGCACATTTTTCATTTCTTCTACCACTTTTGGGTTTCGATAATTTAAATCGGGTTGAGCAATAGCGAACTGGTGGTAATAATATTGCTGACGTTTTTCGTTCCATTCCCAAGCAGAACCGTAGAAAGTACTTAACTGGAGAAGAGCAACAATTAATAATGTGAGAAAAAGAATATGTCATTGTTAACACTTGCCCAGTTGTTGGGCGGTAGTCTGGTACCATTGACAACGGTTGCATTGGCCCAAATATAATAATCCGTGTAATTTTCGACACTGTTTACCGAGTTGTTGAACCAGATATGTTGATCGCTCGTATGATTCGGCACGTAATCCAAAATTACTTTAATGTCTCTTTTGTGGGCTTCGTCCAACAGATTTTTGAGATCAGTCAAGTTACCATACAAGGGATCTAAAAGTTTCTCACTGAGACAATATTTTTCTTACGTTACAACTACAAAACCTATATCACGATAATCCGAAATGTCATATCCATTATCTATTTGTGGTGACTTATAGATTGGTGACAGCCATATACCGTCTACACCCATGTCAGACAAATGATCCAGTTTCTGGATTATACCTTGTATATCGCCACTGCCATCACTATCGCTATCCTTAAAACTTCTTGGATAAATCTGATACAAAACAGCATTCTGCCACCAATCATCGTAGAGCCCTGTCAATTCATTTTTTACACTTTTAATCACTTTGGAATAAGCATTGGTATTTTCCACGTGGGAAAGGCTTAATGGAGCAAAAAAAACTATGAGAGTTGCTATTAAGTTAATCGTTCTCATGTTGATAAGAGAACAGTGAGCTTATGTGAAAAATTTTACTTTTTTATTCAATGCTTCTTGAACAACTAACTGTATTTGATAATAGACACTTAATAGATTACATTTGAGTTGTTTTCCATTTCTTATGTGATTCTGAGTACGAAGGTTGAAGGCTTGATTATTATCACATACTTAATTGAACTATCGAATTTTTGTCTTGTTGATTGGATGCCTAAAACAATGTTGATTCATAAAAATTGTTTTGAATTGTATGACTCAAAATTGTTGTTAGATAACAAGAATTATTATCGGAACAAGTTGCCTGTCTTTTGCAGCTACTGTTTTATGAAAATATGCAAATTAGTTGATTGAAAACCTTAAAAATATATATTTGTTATATGAATTGACATAAATATAGAAGGCTTGTGACATATTAAATTGCAAAAACAATTGAAGGCATTGATATATCGCACCCTGAAAACAACAGTGTCACTACACACAAAAATTGTCATTTTTGAATTATTTCGAGATTCGAATTCTACTGCTAAAACATCATTGTATAAATTGCGTTTTTTACCTTAAATCAGCATAATTACCATAAATGGCGTAAATGTTAATTTGTACTTTATCAGAATAGACCTTGGCTCAGACTGAAACAATGACTCTATACCAATTGTGTCAAAGCAGTTAAACCAAATCCATAACACTAATAACACTTCACATATTCCGAAATTTTATTAAAAGACCAGAGAATTAGTAATAAATATACAGGGTGTTTCAAAAGCATCGGACCAATTCTCGGCTAGAGATACAGCACCATTTTCTGAACAAAAAATNTTTTTTTAAGGATAGTTTAGGTACACTTTACAATGACAATTTAATTTTAGATAAATAGAATACTGAACATTTAGGATTCAAGTAAAAACGTCTTTTCATGTCATGTCATGATAGATGTTTGTGATAAAAAAAAACTGACAAATTAAACTACTTTCAGTAGCAAAATTAGTGAATCAATCAACGACAAATGCTTTCAGATTACCAATTTACAAATGTGCCATTCCGACAATTACCGGCTCATTATTGTGTAAGTAATTACCCACCACCCCTTGCAAATCATTTCACCCTCAATGGACAATCTCTCTGGAAAATGTCGTGTTTATTTTTGGTCATTGTCTGTGTAACTGCAGCGACAGTAGTAGTTTCGGTACGATTCGATTTTATAAAATAACACAGGAAGTTCTAATGATCAATCCGTGAAATCATCGTCATTCAATCATTTCTTTCAAGCCTCCTCTGACCCGTGATCTTCTTCTGCTTCTTTGGTTCGTTCAAAAAAAAAGAAAGAAAAATGACGAATGAAGAAGAAAAAGAAGAAGGAAAAGGAAAAAATATGATACGGTAATTTGTGAACGAGTATCTTAAATTGGATTTCTCTACAGTCTTATGAGAACCATATCGGAATCTTCAGAGTAGCTACCCAATTTATTTAAAATAACATTGTTTAACAATATGGTGTTTGAGATTTTAATAATACACAAGTTATTTTTTAAAAATTCAAAATTCTAATTCAAAACATCAAATCCAAAATTTGAAATTTACTAGAACAAGAATCAGTTTGGTACCACCTTTACCTAAGCACCCCCCAATTACAAACCAATTTCGAAAAAGATAATTTTGTCTCGTTGCTACTGTCTACCTGATTTTTAAAGCAAGTTTACAAATGGAAAATCAGATTTTCTACTCTAATCGAATTGAAAGGTTGTACTTACTGACTGTTTTCGATCTGGGTTCCCTTGGACCGTCAACTGTCACTTTGATTGCTTTCTGATAGGTGGCCACGACCGGGGGCGTGGTGAAGATTGTTATTGTTATCATAAACGATTTGCCTGGAAACAAATGACAGTTGTCTTATATAAATGTAAGTATGGTTTTATGATCTTAAATTTTATATAGGGTTGTTTAAATATATTTATCATTTTCTACTTTTGTATAGAATGTATAGAATGAACAGATGCGTCCATTATTTGAAGATTGTCCTGCATAATTTTAGCGTAATATCATAAAAATATTGTAATTTTTTGTTAAATCACTTTTTTTCTAATTATTATTCAAAGGCGCAATTTTTCTTTAGTCCGCACGAGGACAAAGGCGGTACGGGTGAATAATGTTTCATTTCTGACACGTAATTTTCGACTTTTGACGTCTGTTGATTGGTCGTAAAGTTTCGAAATTAACAGTGACATTTACAACGTTTTAATTTCGCCTTTGGCAAGAGGAAAATACCCGATTCGGTCACGAGGAAAGGCCAAAACACACACACATACGCAGACATGCATAGACTCACTCTCACTCGCACAACAAGGATTTTTTCCATGGTTTACAACAGGTTTTATTAATTATTTTCACGGAAATTTTCATGGCAAAAGGAATTCACAATAGTAGGCCTACGAAATTATAAAAAAAAATGAAGAAAAAACTAATACCCATTAGTCATAACAACAGGTTTAATAGCCGTTATATGGAAATTTTAACGATTACATGGGGACTCCACCATTAAAAACTAATTAATTATGAATATTAATCAAAGCAGCCTTTGGAATTAACTTCGTTTGTTTGCCGTTTTGTCACAGACGGCGATGACATGCGTTTGTCTAATAGAGATACACTTCCATCTATCATATCATTATTCGAGAATGTGAATATGTCTCTTTTGTTTTCCTTCTGATGTTCACTTTTTCGGGTTAAAAAAACAGACATTTTATTATGACCACATGTGCAAGCAATTACATGGTATAATATTTGTAAAAATAATAATATTCGTGCGGTAAAATGTCGGGTTTGTCGACTTAAACTGGCCACGTTTGCGGTCTTGGGTCGCGTGCCGTGTGCGGCATATGTGTGTCAAACAGGTAAAGTAGAGGGGCCCCATGCCAAATAAGAGACAGAAATTGAAAGAAAAAATTACTTGAAGAAATACAAAGCGAAAAAAAATGAATCAGATATCATCTGACACAAGAATATTTCTTGAATAAATATTCAAATTTTTTTCAATATATATTCAAGATTTTTTAAAAAATTATCAACAGTCACATGTAACATTGTCAAATGGTACATGGTACTTTTCGTAAAGAAATATAGCAGTTTAAAACAGAAAAAAATAAAAGCTGGGACTTTTTAAGAAACCCGACAACTATGGATTCACGAAGAAACTTACAAGGGATAATACAGAGATGAAATTAATGATTTCAAAAAGAAAAAACAAATCTTTACAGAAATGTGGCAACAGTGAATCAAGACAACATTTAGCCTTTAAACAAGTTGGCGTAGAAGTAGCATTAATACAATAAAATAAAACATTTGAAAAAACGTTAAAACTCACCTCTACCGCTTCTTCCAACAAATCGTAAATCGTTAAATTTTGCCTCTCCATTTTTCATTTCCGCTTTGTAATTCCTCATTTCCGCACAACAATTTTCATCGTTACCCGCTTGTACGACCACCTTGGTTCCATCCAGAACCTCAGTGGCAGCAATTACCCTGAACCCCATAGGTAAGGTTTTATTCGATCTCCAGTGGTCCGGCAGCTTCGAACATAATATGTAGGGACTGCCCGTGGCCGCGAACTGCTCTCCAGGATGTTCAGCTTGAATTTTCAAGCGGAGCTCGCTTAAATAATCTTCGTAATTAGGATAGGACATGGTGGACGTTAACGGGAAATTCGGTGGATCTCCCATAGTACGTTCACCTCCTCGGGGCCAAGCCTCTTCGGAGACGTTGCAACTTTGAACGGGGAGATGCATCGGTGGACGGTGAGTCGGAATTTTCGCTGAGTGTGAACTCCTCGCGCTTCTGGCAAAAAGTACTTTTATGCCAGACGTGGCAACATTACGTGTTAGAATTCGGCCTGGAAATGAAAAAAAAAGGTGTCTTCAAGAATGCAAAATATTGTTATGTTTTGCATTCTTTGGTGGTCTTTTACCTGCTTAGATGGTTGGAGGTTGCGGTTTTTTTTGGGCGTTTTGTAATAAGAGTGGTTGTTTTGATGTTATATCATAACATTACGGCATTTTAATGCAAATTTGGGAACATAGTTGCGCAGCATCATTGTATAATACCATGATGATGTTGATTATTGATAACCAGTGGATTTGAGGATTCTTACGTAAGAAATTTTCAGAAAATGTTCACTTTTCTGATCTGGCTTTAGTCATGGTTGTCCGTGGATAGTAGGTTTCTTAATTAGTTTCTTTTACAAATTCTACTATATCAGTTCTGTTCATTTTCCTTATTAATAATAGATGTGGATCCCAAAACGAACATAGCATGTTAATTAAAAAAAATTCCGGGAAAAAATACAGTTCTTAAAAATGTGGACAAATAAATATAACGATTTCAACGGAAATTTATGACGATGATTCATCATCATCAACATCATCATTCGTTTGTTTTGTACTCGACCAGCTCACTGCGCTACTTACTTACCATTGAAGATTTCTCGTGCTGTGTCAGTCAAAAAGACGCGTTTCACACACGTCCGGAAAAGTTCTACAGGTCGCGTTTACATCTACCCACGAAAAACTACGCCGGGGAAAACCCTCTCTCTCTCTAATTTCAATGTCAAAGAAAAAAAACGAATATCGCTCGAACGTACGTTCCGATCAAAGTTAGCCGATCAACTGACTGACAACCGCAACAACGGAGTGTGAAAACGCAACAGTCATTCTACGGTAAAATTGTTGTTAACCTTACCCATTCTCTTCTGCTGAACAAAGATAATATACATGGATGTTGGACGGGTGCGAGAGAGAGATGGTGAACGGTGCGCCTGTTTTTCAAAAGTGGGCCGTTCTCGGATTGGTGCTAGAGGAGGCGGCCGGGCGGCCGGGTGAGTTTATTCGGTTTTTGGCCTTAAACTGAGAGGAAATTGTGAAGAAAACGACGCGAAATCGAGCGCGAAAAGGCGTGGCTTGTGGGCGGCGCAATTATTTAAAGGAAGAGGTTTTTTTTTCGTCCAATAAATTGTTGAGATTTGGTGTTTTCAGTCATGCAGTAGAGGAAAATATGTATTCAGTTCAATTGTTTCTGATCTTTGACGAAACTCACAAATTGTGGTGAAGTAGTAATTCAGGGTACATTTTCTTCCTTTATATAGGCCAGGGCAGACCAGAGAAGGACCATAAACAAATTCAACTGTTTTAAATTTATTCCAAGGATGAAACAGTCATGCTGTCAAGCAAAATGAAAATCTTGTACTCTTCCTTAATCTGAACAATTAAGTTTTATTTTGATAAATTTAGATAGAATAGTCAACTTAAGTCTACGTACGTCTTACAAGTTATTATTACTTTATGTAGGTACCTAGAACTAAGTAAATACAGTACCTCAATGTAGGAATCAAATAGATTGTGGGTTTTCTGTTTAATGTAGAAGATAAAATTTCCTGTCACAATTGCGTAACGCTCTAGGGAATGTTACTTTGAAGTGGACAGTAATGCAAAAGGGCTTGTGTTTAATAACTTTTGTTTTTGTTTGATTTCAAGTTATTGTTATTGAAGTCATCTTAGCACTTTATGCAAATCTTTTTAGTGTTTCTTCAGGAATATAGGTTGTTTACCGCAAAAGAGTGTCATTGGAAGAAAAAATAAAAAGAAATGTTAAAAAAAGATTTTACGATGAGAGGTCAAAAGATTTGTGTTTTACGGCTCGAGGGGGATACAGTTTTAGGACTGTTTAGCGGTTTTGCGGCCGGACGTATTTTTCCTACGTTCCGTGACAATGTAGCCGCTTTATTTCAGTTTAAAACGGCCCTAATACCAGGAACAAAGTCTAGAAAAAAAAAACACTTGAAATTCTTTCAGAAAAAAATCTATTTTTTTCGTAAAATAAATTGAATTGCATTAAATTAACTGTCATCGAAAGTGACGTTGAAAACTACACTTTCTCTGGGTTTTAACATTGCATTCGAATCATATGAATCCCTAAAAAATTAAAATTAGAGCAAAATATGTACAAGCGGCAATTGGAAAATAGTTTGTTTTTCTTACCCCAGTTTGTAATTGCCATCAGCAACCGTTAACACTGCCTTTGCATCTACAACACCGCGGAACGATACTCTAGGACTGTTATCAACGTCATCAACATTGTATACAAAGAAGTAGCTAACATTGTCAGTTCGTCTCATTAAATATAATGTGTTATCCACCCTTCCCCAATCCATAGTACTGAATGAAATGTTTTTGAGCTCTTTCTTAAGGCCAACAATAGTCTTGAAGATATTGTAATGAGTGTGAGGATCGTCGGTTACATTTTGCTTGGCTAAGTTGGTTTCATTGTATTTGTTGCTCACCGGAAGCCAAGTAGTTTTATTTGTACTAAATCCTGTCATATATTATTGCATAAGTATAACTCGAAGATTCAGGGAAAACATATCATTATCCTACCAGCATTTTCTGTAGCGTCCCACTGGAAAGGTGTTCGCTCAAAGTCTCTGCTTGTTTCATTAAAAGTAGTACAATTTTTTATAGCCTGAGGATCATAGCCTTGATTACATGCAACCTCCCCTAAAAAAATCTCTTGATTATCAAAGAAAATTCAAATGGAAACTAACCATTTTCCTGTCCAATTTCTTCTCCTTGATAAGTCACTTTGACGCCAGGCAATAGTGCCGACAACACATTCAATGCATCAACATTTTCCACACCCAATCGAGTTGCAACACGGGCTTGATCGTGATTTCCCAACTGGAAAATGTAAAATTATACTTTTGCTCACCTGTAAATGGGTTTTACATACCACCCAGTTAGCAATAGAATCGCCCGGCAATGCATCAATCCACTTCCATATGTGTTGAGCTAATAACTGAGCTGTGAGTTCGCTTTTTGGGGTGTCCATAATGAAGGTATAAAAATTAAAAGTAAAATGAGCCCCTTGTCTTCCAGTATTTACGTCCATATAATAAGGCATGGTACTATCCAAATCACTGTATACTTCAGTCATCATAATCCTATTCAAAATCGCTATGAGTAAATCTATGAATCATGCAAATTTTTGTTTTACCTCGTGTAGGAACCATTCGTGCTAAGAGTGAAATTGTCCAATAACTCTCGCCATTGATAAACCATGTCGTATGTTTCGTTCAAATTACTTGTATATATGTGAAGCAAATTGCTTGGATCATCTGGATCTAGGTTGTCGGCACCTGAAAAAAACTACCACTTATAAACATTAAAAACATTACGCAGATCATTTACCTGAAGACGGTTCGTCTCTGAGTTGTTCATCTTCAAACAAAGTTGAAATAGCATCCATGCGGAATCCATCAATTCCAAAATCCAACCAATATTTCAGCACATTTTTCATTTCTTCTACCACTTTTGGGTTTCGATAATTTAAATCGGGTTGAGCAATAGCGAACTGGTGGTAATAATATTGCTGACGTTTTTCGTTCCATTCCCAAGCAGAACCGTAGAAAGTACTTAACTGGAGAAGAGCAACAATTAATAATGTGAGAAAAAGAATATGTCATTGTTAACACTTGCCCAGTTGTTGGGCGGTAGTCTGGTACCATTGACAACGGTTGCATTGGCCCAAATATAATAATCCGTGTAATTTTCGACACTGTTTACCGAGTTGTTGAACCAGATATGTTGATCGCTCGTATGATTCGGCACGTAATCCAAAATTACTTTAATGTCTCTTTTGTGGGCTTCGTCCAACAGATTTTTGAGATCAGTCAAGTTACCATACAAGGGATCTAAAAGTTTCTCACTGAGACAATATTTTTCTTACGTTACAACTACAAAACCTATATCACGATAATCCGAAATGTCATATCCATTATCTATTTGTGGTGACTTATAGATTGGTGACAGCCATATACCGTCTACACCCATGTCAGACAAATGATCCAGTTTCTGGATTATACCTTGTATATCGCCACTGCCATCACTATCGCTATCCTTAAAACTTCTTGGATAAATCTGATACAAAACAGCATTCTGCCACCAATCATCGTAGAGCCCTGTCAATTCATTTTTTACACTTTTAATCACTTTGGAATAAGCATTGGTATTTTCCACGTGGGAAAGGCTTAATGGAGCAAAAAAAACTATGAGAGTTGCTATTAAGTTAATCGTTCTCATGTTGATAAGAGAACAGTGAGCTTATGTGAAAAATTTTACTTTTTTATTCAATGCTTCTTGAACAACTAACTGTATTTGATAATAGACACTTAATAGATTACATTTGAGTTGTTTTCCATTTCTTATGTGATTCTGAGTACGAAGGTTGAAGGCTTGATTATTATCACATACTTAATTGAACTATCGAATTTTTGTCTTGTTGATTGGATGCCTAAAACAATGTTGATTCATAAAAATTGTTTTGAATTGTATGACTCAAAATTGTTGTTAGATAACAAGAATTATTATCGGAACAAGTTGCCTGTCTTTTGCAGCTACTGTTTTATGAAAATATGCAAATTAGTTGATTGAAAACCTTAAAAATATATATTTGTTATATGAATTGACATAAATATAGAAGGCTTGTGACATATTAAATTGCAAAAACAATTGAAGGCATTGATATATCGCACCCTGAAAACAACAGTGTCACTACACACAAAAATTGTCATTTTTGAATTATTTCGAGATTCGAATTCTACTGCTAAAACATCATTGTATAAATTGCGTTTTTTACCTTAAATCAGCATAATTACCATAAATGGCGTAAATGTTAATTTGTACTTTATCAGAATAGACCTTGGCTCAGACTGAAACAATGACTCTATACCAATTGTGTCAAAGCAGTTAAACCAAATCCATAACACTAATAACACTTCACATATTCCGAAATTTTATTAAAAGACCAGAGAATTAGTAATAAATATACAGGGTGTTTCAAAAGCATCGGACCAATTCTCGGCTAGAGATACAGCACCATTTTCTGAACAAAAAATTCCTTTTCCATTTTTTAATTAATGGCCCCATTTTCAAACTATAGCCCCAAAGATCTGGCCAATAAGAATGCACCAAGACGATTTCAAATTGTCAGCATTGCCAGATTTACTTTTATTTTTATTTTTAATTAACTTTTTTTTAATATTCTTGTAAAGTGTACATTTTTCTCTAACTTTGCGTAAATTTTTAATGAGACAAATAATTTTGACAATGTGTTTTATTAAATTACNTCTGGATTGATCATAGATTCCTTGATTCGATCATAGAAATGCCGAAATTTCCAAGTGATCAAATCCTTAATTCTGATCAGTGTCTGCAAGAAATTGTCAATTCGACTGCTCCAACCGAATACATCACACCCTGTATAATTAGTTGGAGATGTTGGAAAAATTATTTTGAAAACAGTTTTGGACATAGCTACTATTTAACTCACAAGTTAGTCAAATGGCTACCTTTTTCTGGAAAATATGTTTTGCTCCTATTTTAGACTGCTGCTTTTGCAAATTGCTAAAGCCAGAGGATGTTGGTTAAATGAGGACTTCTATAAATTTCAAGTACGAACCATATGCTCTTCAATCAATTTTCAGATTCATATTGCGGATAGTTTGAAATTTCTTGACGAAAATTTCGATTTATTTTTAGAACAGGGTTAGTATTTCATGGAATTCACATGTAGGGAAAACTGGATCAGTAAATTTTAGTGATTCTATGTGGACGAGAAGGTTTCACTGAATTGATTCGTCCTGATTGGCTTTTCAGCGTATTGAAGTCTCAACGTTTGAATGGTTGCTTTCCGGACAATCTTACTGATCCACGGAAATCCCGACTGAAAAAACGCGATTACCAATATTTTCAGGACGGCTGTAATGATCATACAACCGGCATTGGAGCAGCTGTTTTAGCATTATATTACCATTATATTGTCAATGAAGAAAGTATTAGCTTGGTTTGAATTAAAGCATGTTAAAAATCTTGGTCAGAATTTTGAACCTTCAGATAATTTATTAATATTAAAAGATATTTGCAAGTAATCTTAGATATTTGATATATTAATTGGCATAGACAAAAGGGTTTATGTACAAGGGTAACTCTGAAAGTTGCTGCGTATTTACAGCTTCCTCGATATTTGGTTTACAGCAAGGAGTAGTTACAGAGAGTCAAGTAGGATCCGTAATATGGGTGTTTTATGAATTTGGAAAGTTGATTACATCAGAAATAATTTTTTGGGTATATTCTTGATATCTCAACCTCTTCCAAAATAGCTACATATGCAGTCAGTCACTAAAGTCTACATATGCCTGGCAAATTCATTGAAAATTCTATTTTCTATAATTTGGTCGAAAATATAGTATGGCTATCGTTTGTCTAATAGTGATTTACTTATAATTTTCTATATCAGTAGGGAAATGTTGTAAAAATTGGGACGCGTTCCGTTTTATTGTGTGAATTATATTAACTTAGATACAGGGTGAATAAATTAATAATTTTTTCTGGGTGAACCGTTAACCGTACGAGAAAATTTCAAGAGATCGAAAAGACAGATAAAGGGCCAATGTGTTACCACAAAAAGAATCAATACGATGCAGTCACCCAGTGCAAAGTTCTGGTCATTCTTGTATGAAGGTGGCCAAGAACTTACCACTTGCGCTTTGTTATTTCGCATGAATGTTACATGAAAATAAACCTTGTACTAATGAATAAATGCAGCCCGAGTTTCATTGAAATCCATTAAGTCATTCTCGAGATATAGCAAGAATCGATATTTTTTTGAAGAACTTTGACCATGAATAGCTCCTAAACGAGACACATTTTCCAAACACTTTTTTAAGCAAATCGTAATGTTTTGACCCAAAGAATATCATGGTACTATTTTTGACATACCTTTTCGGGACACCCTGTACATCGATAAAAAGATATTGTCATTGGCCACACTACTTTTCTGTAAAAAGTTATTTGAAATTGTGATGGAGTAAAAAATATATAGCCATTTTAATCAGAAAGAAATTGCCGCGTAGAATAGAACATTTTCAAATATCTGAAAACTAAAGTAAAAAATTAAGTAAAACTGCATAGCATTATCATGAATTGAAAATTTATTCAGATATCATGTTTGAAAAAAACCATTAACGTAAAAATTGATTACTGCAACCAAAGCATTAAAATGGGTAATACCATGATCGATTTTTCATACATATGTATACATATAGCGAAATTATATATGATATGAGTGTCTAACAATGTAAAAAAATCGAAAACAGATGATTTTTAGTTATAATAAACACAATCGAGTTCTAAGAATATTATTAAAATGGCATCGCAGTATCTTGTAATAAAAAAAGTGTTGTCCCAACTTATATACGACATGAATGTCCCAAAGTAGCTATTTCGTTAAGGCCAAACAATGAATCTTTAATAACAATTATATTTTACTTACGCTTTCACTCCATGAAAATACATTAATGGATATACTTACATGAAACGATAGATTTAAATTTGGCACATTATGAACACACAGAACCAATAAAAAAAATCTTATCTTATTGATAGAATAATTTACGCGTTGGTTGCCATAGTTATATTCAACACGTATTCTTCGTTCAAATGCACATGAAACGTTATAAAGAGACTTTACTTTGGCAGTCAAAACAAAGGTATCGTCAATATAAACATTCAGAGAAAAACAATTGTCCCAACCTGCACGACACTCCCCTATTTATTTTCGAACAAATTATAAAAAATAGTCAATATAAAGTTTGTGAAAAAAAAATAGCATTAAAGTACTGATTGATCATGCCAATGTTAACACCTCGTCGACCCTCTATTACCATCTCACAATCAGTCACAGCCTGAAATCGCCTGGACGTTGCCAAAACCAGATTGTCTATGACATGAGATAGTATATCTGCTCACGATTATTATAATGCAATTTTCAATGAATTTTTCTTTGTAAATTGGCATTTTCTTGCTTTGCTTTTACCTCAATTCATTCTAATGATGTTCAATAGAAGTTAAGTCTTGTGACTGAGGCAGAAAATGCCGAGGTACTTTATACACAAGCCATTCTCGCACGGTCGGTGCTCTGTACGTTTTGGATCATTGTCTTGCTGAAAAATCGAATAATGTCAAATGCTAATATTTCAAATATTAACAAATATTTTTGTAGTACCTGTAGATGATGTTTCAGGTCCATCTTATGTTCAATAAAAACGAATCTAACTAACCAGCGGCTTCCATTGAATCTCAAACTATTACATTGTCAACGGCTTCAACTAAATATTCTTTCTTCATTTCTTCATTAACTTTACGGTAGCTTTACCGTAAACCGGTTAAGTTTACTTTTTCCATCACTACCGTGAAAATGTTATATTTACTTTCATCTGTAAACATGACGGTTTTTTAAAATTAAAAATTCTTTCCGATATGCAACTTAGTAAACTCTAATTTTTTTTTGTTAATTGTTTTCAGAAATTAGTGCTTTTCTTCTTGAAATTTTTTTAGGAAATCCCCGAGAATAAAGTGCCTTTTTAATCGTTTCAGTATTTACGTTTTTCCAAGTAACATATTCTACTTCTAGTGCTAGTTTTGGAGCATTCGTTTCTGGATCATATTGAATTTTCCTAATAACAGTTAGCATAGATATCTTATTTTTTCATTTTTTGGACGACTAGATCGTATTTTACCAAGGATATTATCATTTTTATGATAACTTATAATGGTTAAACCACGAATTTACGGTATTTTATTTTCTCATAAGATGTTCTTGGATTTCTCCTTCCAACAATTAAATTTTAAATCGCTGCTGAATTTTTTATTTTGTCCATTGTTTTAAACAATTAATGTACATCCATATAAAATAATACTATGAAATAGTACTACTAGAAAATCTTACGAACAAAATGAAAAATATCTGAATAGAAAAACTGGTCTGTTTAATATACAGTTTGAATTGAGGAGTTGGCTGGAAAAAGGACACTTCTATGGAAATATCCTTTTTTAATAAATTGTTTTATATCATAATAGAGACCTTTTTGCATCCGCAGAATGTGTGCCCTTCTTTCACCCATCTCCTCAATTTTTAGCCACTGCGTCATAAATTGATATTTAATTTGTGACCTCTGCGTTAATTACATATTAACTAATCCTGATCACGTGGCAGGAGAGCAAAAATAGTCTTGTGTTCATAAAAATTAGCACTTTTCTAGAGGTATTTTCTTTTTAGAAAAAAAAGAAAGGAAAAGCATAGAACTGAGTTAAAAACGTATCAAGCCATATTTTACTTATTCTGACTTTAATAAAAACATATATTTGAATTTTTAAACGTCAAATCATTTTTAATATACAGGGTGGTTCCAAATCTGTACGACTAATAGATTATCGAAAAATAAGTATAGTTTACCGAATAAACGATTGTCCTAAAACCCGTCATTTCTGAGATACAAGGTGTTAAAATTCATTTTTTTCCTTTTTTTTATTTACGTCAAAACTACTGTGACTCATGAAATGAAAATCGGTGTATTTATGTTTATTAATCCGATAAATCTGATGGATATAATTAGATTTTTTTCTATATTATAGAGGGCTCTAGTTATAGGAGAGTATCATTACATATTTTCATTTAAAGTTTTTTTTATTTGGATTTATTGCCGAAAGAGTCTAGGAATATGAAAAGGCAATCAATTTTACATAAGAAAGTTCACTTGTTAGTAAAATACCCTAAAGTGAACGGTTGTCCAGGAAAATGACAATTATTGTCGATGTGCATTGAAATTGATTAATGATAAACATGTGTGTTTTCCCAAAAAAAAACACCACTACGGGTTTTATTATACATATAGGGTAAAACCTTACCTACCTCACCCTGATATACCCAACTATATAAGGTTCTACTATACAGGGTAAAATCTTACCTACAATTTTGACACCCTGTATCTCAGAAATGACGAGTCTTAAGACAATCATTTATTAAATCAACTATACTTATTTTTCGATAATCTATTGCCCGTATCGATTTGGCACCAGAGTTCGGCAACACTCTATGTACTATATTTTGGCTGTAACCAAAAAATAAATAAGAAATAGTCTGATGGAACAGACACATGGAAATGGATCTAATCTTTTATTCATAATCTTATCTCTTTCTAATTAAATTAAACAGTTTCAACGATGCATTTCGTAACTCGAGACAATATTTTATGCAGCATTTTTTCCTTTATAATATTAAAAATAAAGAGAAAAAGCATAAAGCAAAATTCAAAAATATTTGTTAGAATTTAGTTAGGTACTACGAATAGGTGTAATGCCAACAGTAATTCTTCCTCATAGTACCAATGAACTAACAGCAGCACCAAAAATGACATTATCAATAAACTGGTTAAGTTTTTGTAAATATTTGTGACTGCTTGTATGATACTTGAACATGAACTAAACGAACTCGTAATCCTAATGCTATGATTAACGAAAAGAAAAAAATATCGATAACAGTGGATTTAAAATACAGTGGTTAAAAATGTTCAGAAATTGGCCAAGCTAAGGGTTTAATCAATTTTAAAAAGAAATGAAAACACATTCTGTTGTAGAAAAATAGCAATGCTTTTTCAACAATATTAGCACAATCATAATTTTTGTTATGTTTTGTCAAATATACAAATGGAAAACTTTCAATTTTCAAAGCCACAGCAGTGTGTGTGTGTGTGTTTTTTTTAATTTCTATCTTTTAAAACGCATGATAAGACTTTATAGAAATCCAAAACATGTATTCTTAAATACCAGTTACAATGTACAAGTTTAATGGGAAAACTGCTTTAGTAACGGGTGCTACCAAAGGTTTGATCCATCAGTTAATAATATTCTTAAATTTTTTTTTAACTTACCTTTCAAGGTATTGGAAGACAAATAGCTATAGAACTGTTAAAATGTGAGGCTCACGTTATTGCAGTTGGAAGAACTGAACATTTATTACGTAACGGATCAGAAATTTTCAATACATATTCATTTCTAAACTTTGTTCTATTTCCAGTCGAATTGAAATCTGAATATCCAGACATACGAATTATCGTATTAGACATAACTAACTGGAATGAGACTCAACGAATTTTAAGTAATATTGGCTCGATTGATTTACTTGTGAATAATGCTGGAATGGGCTGGTTAAAATCATTCCTACAAGTAGAGGAGGCTGATTTCGATAGGTTAATCACAAAATTTCTAATATACTTTTCATAACTTACCTTAAATTTCAGTGTATTCGCTACAAATATAAAAGCATTAATAAACGTAACGCAAATCGCCATAAAGAATATGTTGAATCGAAATGTGCCTGGTGCAATAGTAAATCTCTCTTCTCAAGCCTCTTTAGTAGGTCTTTTAGATCATTCAGTTTACTGCAGTAGCAAGGCAATAACACTTCTCAATTAATTAAACAAATCGCTCTTATCAGAGCACTTTTTAGGTGCTGTGGATAGTTTCACGAGGGCCATAGCATTAGAATTTGGTCCCAAACGGATACGCATCAATGCAGTGAATCCAACAGTGATTTTAACAGAGATGGGTAAACTAGGATGGTCAGATCCGAAAATTTCAAAGCCTATGATTGAGAAGATTCCTTTAAAAAGATTTGGTAAAGTTGAAGAGGTTGTTAATGCAGTGCTATTTTTATTAAGCGATCAAGCATCTATGATCACCGGTACGACTTTACCTATTGATGGAGGATACACTGCAGTTTGAAAGGATTATGAGTGACAGACATTTCATTGTCAATAAAATGTTACAAATATTTATAGTTTCATTTAGTTTTACTTTGATAGAAGCTACTATTGATCTTAATTCTGGTGAACTACAGTATTTGGCTGATCACTTAACGCTCGAGGAATGCAGAAGGTTAATAGCTGCGGCGCATTTCAAAAATTATGATGAGCCAATTGCCTTAGATCAAGCTGGTGAGTGTTACGGTTTCCTGCAAAAAAATTACCATCGTTTCTTTTAGAAAGAAAAGTATCTAAAGATTTGTCTTGTCTAGATCACCTTTACCATTGGAACTCTCAAGAAGGTGAAGGTAAAGGACAAACCCATGACATTTTAGAACATAGATTAAGACAATTGGGAAGAGATGATTTAGCTGATTGGCTTGGAAAAGCTGTCTTCCACCAATTAGGCGTTGACCTAAAGAATGGTATTGAAGAAAACTTAAATAATTTTGCTACTTCTACTCCAATCGAAGACGAGAATGAGTCGATGATTACTTTAGAACCTTTAATTCCAAAAATCGAGGATCCACGAAGTTATGATGTATTGGATTACTTTTTTTATTCATTGGCTGTAGGACTTTCATTAACTGTTGTTGGACTATGCTTTAAGGTTCTTTGGAGTAGTGTTAGAGCCAAAATTAAAAAAAAGTTAAGCTCAAATAGGTTAGGTTAGTTATCGAAAATTTATTCAACCACTTATTAGGAACCGTGAGAAATATAACACATACTATTATGTTGATACGGATAGTTCAGAAAATGAGGAAAGCAAATTTGATGTAAGGACTTTTAACGAACGGAAATGAATTAGACCGTGGTAAAATTAACGTTATATTAAGTCTTAAGTAAAATTACATTGATTCATTTTACTTCTTTCACTTGCAAACCTAAAATATAGAAAATATTATATGAAATTGTTTCTTTGACATTTGTAGAATAGAAATTTACCTGGCGGAAGAGACTGTTTCAGTTTTTCAGCCTTCTCCTTGTCAGTAATCACCAAAGTGTACAAAAATCTCGAGCAACGAACCTTGAATTTTGTATTTTCAGGATTTTTCTTGATCTTTACAGCTAAAAATTGCAAATAAAAGCTTGTTAATATCTCATTTAACAAACAAATTTGAAATATTTCCTTACATTTGGCATCTTTCCTTCTTGCAGTTAGAAGGAAATCCTTGATTTCTGTAAGTTCTCTCGGCTAAAATATGAAAATATAATGGATTATTAAAAGGTAAAACATACTTTACAAGCAATATTCCTAAATCATAAATAGAAACAGCAACAATATATAAACAAACTCACCATTTTTTAGGCTGTCTGAGAAACCGAACGAAAAACTGAAATAATAAAATTTTAGTAGTCAGAAGAGATCAACTAAGTATATCAAAAAATAGTACAAACTTTGGGCAAACAATATAAAACGATATTTTATTAGAAATTCAAATAAATATCAAGATGATTGTAGATTTAAAATAAACTACAAAGTTAACCTACCTTCTTCGTTAGGATTTCTTAAAAAAAGAACTGTCATTAGTTAAGTTGGTCACATTGACGAGAAAAAATCACTAGCCATTGATAGTTCTCCAGATAAATTGCAAGAAAAATATTTTTATCTATTGGAACAAGTTATTTTTTTTTTAAATTAATTATTATAAAATAATTTAAAAGTTCTATTCTCAGAAACATTAATTTATAGACTTATTTAATCTTATTTTAGCTCCCAAAACAAATGAACAAATTCTAGCAAATAACTAACTACATACATAAAACAATAGAAATATAAGTTGTGATAAAGTGAAATAAATATTTTATTAAAATTGCAAGAAAACTTTTGCTAAAAACGACTGCAAAATGAATATGAACTTTCATGTATTAATAAAATTCAACCCTATAGATCCCGAACAAAATCGTCATTCTTGTAAAAAATTTCCATACGTGAGGATTGTGCACCCTTGGTTTACACAAATATTGGTAAACTACTTAGCCTTAAAATAAAAGATGACGCTAAATACGATTTCAGTTTTTGTTCCAGATTCCAAAACTTAAATAGCTAAGTTCGCGGATGAAATCCTGAACCGGTAAGCGGAATGCTGATTGGCCAAAAGCAGTTCGCGAACTGTTTTGAACTGTTTTTGACCAATCAACATGACGCTTGCCGGTTCAGGATTTCATCCGCGAACTTAGCTAATATAATTCAGGAACGGTTAGGAAAAACTAGTAGTTTTTTTACATTTGTGTTGTTGCCGAACCTGAATATTGACGTTATTTTTTAACCTCAATTTTCAAATGTACCACCATTTTTATAACGTTTGTATGGTTGTAGATACCTTTTTATGAAAATCAGTAGAATTTAAATATTTTGAATAAAACCCATTCATTTTCTTTATGCTCTCTTTTTATATTTTTCAAATATGGATGACAGTGGTTTATTATGTTGTGAAGTGAACGTGGAATGGCTAAATAAGCAAGGTATTTTAAACAGAAAACTGTCTAGCAAAAAGGCTTCATTACGCATTCTAAGAGGAAATACGCAACAAATTTTCATCGAAATATCAGTGGAAAAGGTCGCTCCTGTTAAATTATCTTTTAGCAAAGACACTCAGGTTCATAATAAATTTATGAAAGACGGTAAATCCTCTATAAGGTTTCCAAGTGAGAACGCCACTGTATTTATATCAAATGCTCCACCAGAAAAATTAAGAGGATTTTTAAAGTACGTTAATTTAGTTCCTTCCTTCAAATTTCAACAATCCTTTATTTAAGGACAATATTTATTAAAATGACAAATGGGAAAGCTCTACCCAAAGTAAGCACTACGCTTCGAAACCAAGTGTTGCTCCATAAACCCAGTCAGTATGAAGACATTTCCCCTGTCACAGATGGAGAAATTATTAAAGCTGTAAGGAAAGCGAACGGCAAATCAACAGACACAACGCCATCTCCTTTGGCAGGCAGAAAAAGGAAAATTGAGAGGTATTTTTAGAGCACCGGTTTTTACTCAGTTTTAATTTGTGGTTGTTTAGATCAAGTACTGACAAGGCTCCAGCAGCTAAGAAACTATACTCAGAATTGCCATTGCAGGAACATACTTTGGATGATGAACAGATGAATATTCTCAACGCGTGTCTTTCAGGCCAAAATATCTTCTTTACAGGAAGTGCAGGAACTGGCAAGAGTTTCCTTTTAAAGAAAATTATAGGAGCCTTACCACCAGATGTAACAGTAGCTACAGCTTCAACAGGTATTGTGGGATGGTATATTGAAATTTATATTCTTACATTAAAGGGAATATTTGAAGGTGTTGCTGCCTGCCATATTGGTGGAATTACCCTGCATCAATTTGCAGGAATTGGAGGAGGCGATGCTAGAATTGAAAGGTGTATTGAATTGGCCTCCAAGCCACCAATTTTAACGATCTGGAGGAAATGCAAGCATTTGATTATTGATGAAATCTCTATGGTTGATGGAACATATTTTCAGAAAATTGAAGAGGTTGATATAATTACTCAAACTAAGATGTTAAATTTAATTAATACTTTGTAGGTGGCCCGTAAAATACGTAAAAACGATAAACCTTTTGGAGGAATTCAATTGATTTTATGTGGAGACTTTTTTCAATTGCCTCCCGTAGCCAAACAAGTCCCTGGGGAGAAAAAGTTTTCAGGTTCAAGATTTTGTTTCCAAACTGAAGCTTGGAACACATGTAGATTGATCACTTTTGAACTACAAAACGTTCATAGACAGACTGACAAGAGGTTTATCAGTATTTTAAATAGAATTCGTCTTGGAAAAGTCGACGAAGATGTAACGAACACCCTTAAAGAAACTGCGAAACAAAATATTGAAGGTGATGGGATCTTAGCCACAAGGCTTTGCTCGCATACCAAAGATGCTGATATTATTAATGAGACCAAACTTAAAGCTCTTGAAGGTATTTGTTCAATAAAAAATTAAAGCTTACTACATGGTACTTCGCTTAAAGGGCAATCAAAAATATTTGAAGCGGAAGATCTAATTCCTGGCACAACCAAACAATTGGACAATCAAACTCCTGTTCCTGGACGTTTAGAGCTTAAAATAGGAGCTCAGGTAATGCTCTTAAAAAATGTTAACGTATCAGCCGGATTAGTAAACGGGGCCAGAGGCGTAGTGAAAGACTTCCGAAACGGATTACCTCTAGTGCAATTTAAAAATAAGAAAGAATATTTGGCTCAACGAGAACAGTGGATTGTAAAAACAGCTGGTAAAAATTCTCTTGAACATTGGATGAACTAATCTTAAAAGACTGTAATTAATTTAGGTGGAGCATCGTTAACCAGAAAACAGATCCCCTTGAAACTTGCGTGGGCCTTTTCAATACACAAATCACAAGGTTTAACTCTAGATTGTGTAGAAATGTCTTTGGGACGAGTTTTTGAAGCAGGACAAGCGTATGTTGCTCTCAGCAGAGCTCAGAGCCTAGAAGGCCTAAGAGTACATGATTTCAAGTAAGTAAACAATTTTTAGAACAAATCACATGTTCAAGAGTCTAATTTGTTTTAGATCTAGTCAAGTTTGGGCCAATCCGGAAGTTATATCGTTTTATAAAACGCTGGATCAAATGAGAATCATTCCCTTGGGGGTGAATAGAAATGCTACTAACAAAGTAAATATTAAAAGTAGACCTGTAAAGAAATCATTCAAGAAATTGATGATGGAGAAACCAATTGTGACAATTCAATGACATTTTATTAATAAAACAATTGCATTGCATTCTCTTACGTATAATATTCTTTACTCCCTGGCGAATTTTAACTAATAATTATGACGTCATTTGTGAATTTCACTATGGCCATGGACAGAAACTGCTTCAATATAACATTATAGTCACAATTCCTTGGCCCACAGTTGATTCGCAAACGGGTTCCTAATAAATAATTTTCTTTTAATAAATCCTAACATAAAAAATTGTAATATACTGTTCTTCAGTTTTTTTTGTTTTAATTTATAAATTTCACTCACTGAACCACAATCATAACGCGTTCCCACTGTTGCCATTTCGTTTTATTTAAAATTTACTCATTATCAGACATGGCAACATCCCCATTAGTACTTATCACTAGTGCATCGTCCTCGTTAAAGTCCAAACTTAACACTGAAGATCTTCGTACTCGTTTACTAGGATTTGTTGTAGTCCGGTCTAATTCGTTGTCCGAGTCGGTCCGTTCCGTATCACAAACACCACTATTACTATTTTCACCATTGGTTCGTCCATTGCTCATTTTCAATATACCGTTTTCCTTTTGCAAAGCCTGTACAAGCTCTTTGGAACGTTTCAATTCAGTTTGCAAGAATAAAATTGTGCTCTGCATTCCCTCAACGTCCTCATCTAAATCGGCGAGAAACGAGTCCAACTCGTTTTGACTTTGCCGCACTTCCTCGGAAAAGCTCTTTTGCAATGCCAAATCGCTTTCTAGTTTGGCAATACGACCCGATGATGTTAATTTTCCCAGTTCTTCATTTTCTTGATAGAGCAATCGGCACTTGGCCATTAATCTTTTGCCAGTGTTGCTGTCTGGGGTGAATTTCCATGCGGCCAACTCGTTTTGAATGTTTTCCAATTTGGTTTTCGTTTCCTGCAGTTCCTGTCGCAATTGCATTATTATACAGTTTACAGCAGGGTCTAATAAAGTAGACCTAAGTGATGGGATTGTAGGGGCTTGGGAGTTTTTGAGTTCGTTGAGTTGACACTGTAAAAGAATATTAAAAATCAGAAAACATGTGGACAACAACGTCTATAGACAACCCAAAACAGTCACATAAATGTTCTTAACTAGGCTTTTGAATAGTTTCTTGTGTTCGCTTTACAATAGTCCTAATAAGAGACCCTAGCTAAGTGTGAATTTGACATTAAATTACATTTCCGTTACATTGACATTCTAGATACAATTTTTCCTCAAACGCCACTAGGTACAAGTCACTAGATTCTTTCACGATTCAATCACAGCGCACTTGTTTCATGAGAGTACTTTTCTAACGTAATAACTGAGATTAGCCAGAATTTTGGGGACTTCTAATACACTGTCACTAGTCATAAACACATAGTTAAGAACATTTTTAATATCGCCGCCGCCCGCGTCCACATACTGACCATATAATCTTGGGTTTCCTGCTCTTTGGCCGTCAACTGTCTAACCAAGACGCGTTGTCGGTGCTGCGCCTCCTGCAATTGATTCTTGACCCGTTCATTGTTCTGACGCAACTCATGGATGTCCCCTGTAAGGGACCGCATAATATTTTTAAATTGTAGTTGCACTAGAATCTATTTTTTATTTTTTTTTGGATTTTTGTCATTGATGATCACTTCACAAAACACACTGCACCAAAACAATGATACAGCACAATGCAGGACTTTTTTTTAATAGACACTAAGTTAGTTAACTGAACTATGTACCTTCTTGAAGACTCAATTTCCCTTCCAAGGCGGTTATGTAGGAGTCCTGTTGGCGCCAGCGATTGACCCATTCGGCGGGGGTCAAGGATGTTATTTCTGACTCAGATATAAGAACCCTGGAGGGAGCTTTGTCACGTTCAGCAGGGCTAGAGGGTTGTTGCACATCCCCTTGTCCTGACATATCTAAGAACGTTCAACAAATTTGTATGTATTAGTTTCATTCAAAGAGGGAAATTTTATTTTGGGGCCGCCATATTATTAGCTGAGGCGTTCTGACACCGGTTACAACTTACCCAATTTTTTGGTTCAATAATTAGTAATTCAAAGCTTGATCAGCACCAAAACACTACTTAATAGTCACTTAAGTCAGACATGGAACGAATGCGCTTCGAAGCACTTAGATAAACTAAAACATCAATAAAATTTATAATAAATCAAACTATCAATCAAATCCATCATGGTGAAGCCGCCATTTTGTGAATTAACCATTGACGTTGACGTTTGACTTTAGACAGACAATTGTCATTCTTTTCACGTTTTCAACAAATGTCGGCTTTTTGGTGCTCGCTGATTGTATCTAATTCAGATTAACTATCTACCAAAGAAATAGTTAAGAAAATTAGTGTTAAAGACCATTTCACCGAAAGTATCTTCAACATCCCCAGCCACAAATATGTAAGGCATTTCACCGAATAATCCTAATTTTATATGAATTAATTTCAAAGCGTCGTTTAACAAAATCTTATTCTAGGGCTAAATCATTATCGGATTCAGAACAAAAAGACAAGAAAAAAGAGAGGGTACGTGATCGCAAGAAACGTTCCGATTCAGGGTCGAGCAGTAGCGACAGCCGTAGCAGGTTATTTATGTTATACTCAAAAAAGATTGAAAACCTCAAAATTCATTTATAGTTCTTCAGACAGCAGTTCTTCAAGTTCAAAGTCTTCGAGTAGCTCAAGTTCTGCTTCTTCGTCGCGATCTAGTAGTTCCAGCTCTGATTCCTCAAGTTCTTCGAGCGGCCGCGATCGTACCAGACCCAAGAGGCGTTCCAGGTCTCTGAGCAAAGGAGGCAAGGAGAGGAGCAAAAGTCGCAGTAAAGATCATAAGGAGAAAGAAAAGGATAAAGAAGGAAAAGACAAGAAAGATGATAAAGATAAGAATGATGCAAGGAAAGATGACAAAGTTCGAAAGACCTCACCAGGTCGTGATAAGGACAAGGTTGGAAAAGATGGTCGGAATAGGTCCAGATCTAGATCGCAACGCAAGAGGCGTAAGAGATCCCCCACTCCTAGGCCAACTAAAATCCATATTGGAAGATTAACAAGAACTGTTAATAAGGATCATATATTGGAAATTTTTGGTACATACGGTGTTATCAAACATGTAGAGTTTCCTAAGGTAAAGAATAAGGTTCCAACTAATAGAGAAAACAGGTTTATTAATAGCTTGAAATTTTGAAGGATCGAAATCATTCCAACTTGGGTTCCGGTTATTGCTATGTTGAGTATAGTAATCCAGATGAAGCTGAAAATGCTATGAAACATATGGATGGAGGCCAAATAGATGGTCAAGAGATAACAGCGGCACCAGTATTGATCCCTAGGCCAAGGTTTGTTGATTTATTTTATAAATTTGAGAATGATTGAATTTGAACGGTTTTTTCATAGACCTCCACCTCCGAGAAGATCCCCACCACTTAGAAGACCATACAGACGCACTCCTCCACGGTTCAGAAGACGATCACCTCTAAGGAGGATGCGCAGTATTCCAAGGAGGAGACCAGCTCATTCTAGAAGCCCTCTTCCGAGAAGGAGGAAGAGATCCAGTTCTAGCAGCTCCAGATAAATATGACAAACAGGCGATTCCTTCTAATAATAATTTAGGATGTATTTTTAACCTGTGTGTGACGAAATTGAGACACGAATAAAGAGAATCTAAACTTTGCTTTTTTTGAAATCGATCTTTGGAATATGTATAAAGAAAATTTCTATTTATACGGAAAATTTGGAACCTCTTGGCAACACTGTTGAATGACAATCTCTTGTCATTCCTGTCATTCTATGTGAAAATGTCGTTTTTATGTCGTTTTAGTTTCTTTTTTCGTAATTTTCTTGTAAAAAATATTTATGAATGTTATCAATGATGGGAAAAAGGTATTTGTGATGTGTAACTTTATTTCGGCCAATATGCTCCTGTTGTGATTGACTGTCTCCATTCAGAAGTCCCTCAAAATGTCTCTTGTCGTAATGCGCCAGTTTGTAGCGGATTTAAAATCCAAAAACGAACAAACAAGAAATAGAGCCGCTCAAGAACTTTTTGTCTACGTTAAGAATGATTTACGGGATGCCAACCCTGAACAAATTACTGCTTTTCTGGACGAGTTCAATTCTAGTATTTTTGACATGGTGTCCAGTAATGACAATAATGAGAAGAAAGGAGGTATCCTGGCAATTGGTAAGAAACAATCCAGTTTCCACTATTGGTTACTCAACTTCTACCATGTCTAGTATGCCTTATTGGAGCCGATGTTGGAAATATGACAACAAGAATCAGTCGTTTTGCATTTTACTTGAGAAACTTATTAACCTCAAGTGATGTGGGCGTTGTTGAACTTGCAACTAAAACTATGGCGAGTTTAGCATTGGTATCCTGCTCAAAAGCTTCAGAATACGTTGAATTTGAGGTGAAAACTGCAATTGAATGGCTCAATGAAGATAGAGTTGAGGTCAGAAGGTCATTTGAGCAAAATATTCTTAAACTAATGTTAAAATCTTATAGTCAAAACGTCATGCAGCTGTATTAGTCTTAAAGGAACTAGCGACGGCTCTTCCGACCTACTTTTATCAGCAGGTTTCCCAATTTTTTGACTCTATATTCAATGCCATTCAAGATCCCAAACAAGCTATAAGAGAAGCTGCAATTGAAGCTTTGCGAGCCGCCTTAGTGGTGACTGCCCAACGTGAAAACGCAAAGGATAATCAAAAGGGTGCCCAATCATGGTACCGTATGGTACATATTTTTCATATTAGGCAAAACTTGACTTTATTATTTTTCAGGTATAAACAATGTTATGACATGTCCGGTAAGCTTTTAACCGTTGAGCGAGGCGATCGGGTTCGCGATGATCGTGTTCACGGTTCATTACTTATTCTAAACGAGCTTCTATGTTGCTCAAACGCAGCATGGGAACGCAAATATTTGTCATTGCAAGAAAGTACAGATCCAAAACCTCGTTTCGAAAATGAACCATTCACTTTCCACAGGCCACCTTTCATGTATCCGATTCAGGCCAAAAAAAAGGAAACAACATGATTGCGTCGACTTTAGCCCCTGAAAAGCCCATTATTATAGAGTCATCAATTTGTCATCAGTTAATCGCTGAAAAATTCGAATTCATTTGCATAGATGTGCTCAATCAAAAAAGTTTAAAAGTGAATTTCGTTCAACAGACACTCCTAACAATTTTACCACGATTAGCTGCGTTCAATAAGGAGGTTTTCGTTAAAACCTATCTGCCCAATGCCATGACTTATTTATTCAATATCTTAAAGGGTCGAGAAAAGGATAGAAACACTGCTTTTATTACTATTGGCAAGTGAAGGATTGTATTTTTTTGTGTTATGATTATCATGGAAAAATTTCTTCTAGGTTTAATTTCAGTAGCTGTTGAGGAAGCGATTGAACTATATGTAGATCGAATTATGGAGCTAATTAAGGCCTCGTTACCAAAAACTGACACTCCAAGTAAACGAAGACCCGTTATTGACAGCTGTGTGTTCAAATGTATCACCTTTTTGGCATTGGCTTTAAGGAAACACGATCAAATGGATATTCCTAGTATTTTAGAACAAGTAATCGTGTTTTTGTTAATATGAAATGCCCTGAGTTAGTTTTTAATATATATTTCAGATGTTAGCCACCGGTTTGAGTCAATCTTTGACAATTTGTCTGCGCGAATTGGCCAAGAAAATCCCAGCCCATAAGGACAAAATCAGTTTAGGTCTTTTGAAGATTCTTTCCCATATTTTACTCAATCGTCCTCTGGTACATCCAGGCATGCCACGAAATCTTTCAGCGAGCTATTCAGCCAATCAATTTGCTGAAGTTAACGACACACAACTCATTGTTTTGGCTTTACATACTTTAGGTACCTTTGATTTCGAAGGCCAAAGATTGCTGCCGTTCGTTCATCGATGCGCAAATCATTTTTTGGTCCATGAACTAACGGAAATTCGACTGGAGGCTGTTAGAACCACAAGTCGATTGTTGAGGCATGCCATTCGGAATACGATGAAAATTTCGAGTGAAGCCATACAAAGAACCGTATCTGATGTTTTACAGAAGTTGTTATGTAATAGCTTAGAGATTCATTGATTTTCTTAATAATTTTTTATAATCCGTTAGGCGTGGGCTTGATTGATACAGAAACACAAGTTCGTTATGGCGTTTTCACATCTCTAAACCAATCGTTTGATCGTTATCTGGCCCAGGCAGAGTCTTTAGAAGCTCTGTTTATTGCTTTAGAGGACGAAGAGTTTAGAATTCGTGAGGTTTGATTGTTCCCACTAATGTAATAGAGATGTAATAATTGACAATTGATCGCTTTAATTAGGTGGCACTGTTCACAATTGGTCGATTAAGTTGTTTGAATCCATCCTACATTATGCCGAGTTTAAGAAAAGTTTTGGTACAGTTATTGACAGAGCTAGAGCATTCCGGTATAGGCAGAAATAAAGAACAGGGAGCGATTTTGCTCGATCACCTGGTGGTTAGAGCGCCAAGACTCATTCGGCCTTACATGGAACCAATTTTAAAGGTACTCAACTATAACTAAATAGGAATTATAAAAACTGATCCATTTAATTTTGTTCAGGTTTTAGTTCCTAAATTAAGGGAGGGTGAGCAGAATCCAGGAGTGATTCTTTCGGTGCTTTATACCATTGGTGATTTGGCAGAGGTTACAGGTGGTTCTTCGGAATTGCAAGTTTGGACTCCGGAATTGATGGTAATCCTGTTGAGTTGAATTTTAGAAAATTTTGATAGGTATTGTTTTTTTCAAAGACAATTCTTTTGGATATACTGGGAGATGCGTCCTCTCCAGATAAGAGATGTGCAGCCCTTGTGACTTTAGGCCAATTAGTGGGAGCCACCGGTCACGTGGTCCGACCCTATAGCCAATACCCAGGCTTACTAGATATATTAATTAATTTTTTGAAAACGGAACAACATCCTTACATTCGTCGAGAAACAATTCGAGTCCTGGGTCTTTTAGGTAAAGTAATTTTCAAAAAAAGATCTTGTTTTTAATTGTCACCTACTTTATTCGTTTTTAATTTTCTTAATAGAACACTCAACATTTAACCATACTCGTGTACCGAGAGAGACCAAGCGTTTTGACTATTTTCCTCCTGTGTTTAGTTGTCCTGCAGATCCGAGCACTTTTTCCATATTAGGGGATTCGTTGCAAGGTCGAGAACGACTTGTCGAAGCGATGACTTGGGAATTTTTGGCTTCTCTTTGTTAAATGTTCAGTTGTAACTTTTGTTTTCGGATATTTCATCTATCAAATCCTATTATAGTATGTCTACACATGTAATAATTATTGACACCAGTGTGGCTGCATAAAGAGACAGTTGAAAAAAAACTCGTGCCCATCACCAGGTCATTATAAATCGATGCGCTACTTGTGCTTTTTATTTCCATTAAACTGACTGAATTATGGTGCCATTAATCATTGTATCTGTAAATCTAGCTTTAAAAATGCGCATTTTAACCTAAATACATAGTTTGTATTGGAAAAAGTACGTTCTTTTTGTATATTTCCTTTTGTTTGACCCACTTTTCTTAAAAAACCTCGTTTAAAATGTAATTCGGTCTTTTTTTTTTCTTTTATGAGTGCACCCCAAGTTATGTTTATTACAAAATGTAAAATTTCCAGGTGCATTAGATCCTTACAAGCACAAAATGCGTCGTGGAGAAATCGATTATCTACCGCAGGCACCAACGTTGATTCCAATGCCCGACAAGAATGTCACTGAAGTTAGTGATCTCACCTCCAGCGAGATGCTAGTCAATATGAGCTCCAGTACATTAGAGGAATACTATTTAGGTATCAGTCTCTATCCATGGTTTATTTAATTTCTTAAAAAGTGACTTTGTAGCTATGGCAATAGCAACCCTATTGAAAATCATTCGAGATCCGGCCCTGTCGCAATATCATACTACTGTGGTGCAAGCGATTACCTTCACCTTTAAAAGTTTGGGCATTAAATGTGTTCCTTACATAGCACAAGTACTGCCTAGTTTACTAAACGTCGTTAGAACGGCAGACATTAATTTTAGGGAGTTTTTGTTCCAACAGTTGGCCCAGCTGATTTCCATCGTTAAACAACATATTCGAAATTATCTCGACGATATTTGTGATCTAATCAAGGACTTTTGGACTCCTAATTGTGCCATACAAGGTGAATTTTAATGCCGTTCTACAATGAGTTGGTTGTCGGTCTCTTACAATATGCAAGCGTATTATGCAAGGACAGCCATTGTAAAATGAGCATAAAACATGGTTCTTAGAAACTGAGTCTACCACTCAGAAGGGTCTTTCCCTTTCCTCTTCCAAATCTATGAAAGATTACTACCGCACTTATTTCTTGTCCTGATGGTCCCAGTTGCCATTTGTATCCTAATCAAGGCCCGCATTGAACAACCAAGAATTAGGATAAAGAAAAATTGAACTGTTTAATTTTAGGAACGATTATCTTCCTATTGGAGAACATCGCGGAGGCCCTAGGTGCTGAGTTCAAAATCTACCTGCCACAATTAATACCTCAAATTTTACGAGTTCTGAATCATGATAATTCAAAAGACAAACAGCACACAATCAAACTACTGAAGGCTTTGCATAGGTTCGGCAACAATTTGGATGATTACATGCATCTTATTTTGCCCCCGATAGTGCGTCTTATTGACGCATCAGATTGCCCAGTGGCTGTTTCTAGACAAGCATTAGAAACGATCGATCAATTAGCAGAACTGATCGATTTATCCAATTACACATCCAGGATTACGCATCCTCTAGTACGGACGATTGACAAGAATTCAGACCTAAGGGAGACTGCCATGGACACATTGTGTTCATTGGTTGCCCAGTTGGGTAGGAAGTTCTGTATTTTCGTCCCGATGGTCCAGAAAGTCGTGTCCAAACATAAAATCGTCAATCGACGATGGGATGCATTGGTTTCAAATATTTCAGAAGAGACCACTCTAGCGTGCCTACTCGATTTACCCATATTGAGAAACAAGTAAGAACTATATATTCAAAACTATTGTCTTTTTTAATTTAAACATACTGATACTCTAGCCAAAAGAAAAATAGAGTTGTAGATATCCAAGGTGATTCGTCTACTATGCCTCAACGTTTAAAAGTATCTGAAAAAAATTTGCAGCAAGCGTGGGTTCCAATAAGACGTGTCTCCAAGGTACCTTAAACAACCTAAACATTATTAGAATTGATTATTATGCATTCCATTTAAGGACGATTGGCTCGAATGGCTCAAAGGTTTAAGTTTGGAACTTTTGAAACAATCGCCTATACCAGCTCTAAGATCTTGCCTCCCGCTCGCTCAGACCTATTCCCAATTACCGCGTGATTTATTTAATGCAGCTTTCGTCAGTTGCTGGACTGAACTAAATGTTCAAATGCAAAAAGAACTGATTGGCTGTTTGGAAGAAGCTTTAAGTGTACCCGATGTACCTGAAATCACACAAACCATATTAAATTTAGCCGAGTTCATGGAGCATTGCGATCGAGGACCATTACCACTAGATGGGCACCTTTTAGGAAAGCACGCCATGCATTGCAGGTTCGTTTTATCCATAATTGATCAATACACTGAACTATTTTTAACTTAAGGGCATATGCCAAAGCATTACATTATAAAGAGGAGGAATTTTTACGGGGTGGCGGCAAAGTTCATCACGTGATCGAGTCTCTAATATCAATTAATAATAAATTACAACAAAAAGAGGCCGCCGAAGGTCTGTTGGAAAGTGTCATGAGACAGGGGCATGAGGTTGAGGTTCAGGTAGAATGTTTATTTCAGTTACAACATGATAGGAAATTTGAGTTTTCAAGGTGCAATGGTACGAGAAACTTCACAATTGGGATAAAGCTTTAGGTTTATATAAGAAGAAATTGGATAGTAATCCAAAAGATCAAGAAGCTTGTTTGGGTCAAATGCGCTGTCTGGAAGCTTTAGGGGAATGGGGACAATTGCAGCAAGTATTTGAAACGAAATCAATTATTTTAAGTGAAGACAACAAGCAAAAAGCATGTCGATTAGCTTTGGCCTCAGCTTTTGGATTGCAAAATTATCATTCTATGGATAGGTGAAACTAAAATTTTACAATCTCAAAACAAATGTCATAATTTTCTTGTAGATATGTCAAATTTATACCTCAGGATACTCAGGACGGTTCATTTTATCGCGCCATTTTGGCTATTCATAAAGAACAATACAAGCTGGCTCAAGACTTGATCGATGCATCCAGGGATATTATCGACACCGAGCTAACCGCCATGGCAGGAGAAAGTTATCAAAGGGCCTATGGAGCCATGGTACAAGTACAAATGTTAAGCGAACTTGAAGAAGTGATGCAATACAAATTAGTTCCGGAACGAAGAGAAACTTTAAAACAAATGTGGTGGCAACGACTTCAGGCTGGCCAAAAATTAGTTGAAGACTGGCAGAAACTCATACAAGTCCATTCACTCGTGCTACAGCCTCACGAAGACGTAAAATCTTGGTTAAAATACGCTTCTCTATGTAGAAAAAACCGGTCCGTGGTAAGAAAGTAACATTAAACAATAAAGCGGGAAATTTTAAGAAGAAAGTTTTTAGAAACCTTCGCATAAAACTCTTGTGATGTTGCTCGGATATGATCCCGAATTTGCACCTGAAAAACCATTGCCAGTTTCACAGCCGCATGTCACCTATGCTTATTGTAAACATTTATGGCAAGTAGGCGAAAAAAGGCACGCATACGATCAATTGCAAACTTTTTTGGGATCATATGTTCAAATGGATCCAATAGATGTAAAAGTACCAAGTCAAATGGAACGATTTCGACCTGGATCTCGGTAAGATTCTCAATAAAATGGTGTATTCCTTTAATACACATCCCTTTTAGAGGCCAAATAGAAGAAGAAGGATTGGAAGCTACCCAGGAGGAACGTAATAGACTTTTAGCCAGGTATCAGTTATAAAAAAATCTTTAATTCACTGTGAAATTTGGTCACATTTTAGGTGTTATTTGAAGTTGGGTACATGGCAAGAGAATTTAGAAGGTATTAACTCGATTTCTGTGCGTTCAGTACTGAATTGTTACGAAAAAGCAACTGAATATGACAAAGATTGGTATAAAGCATGGCACGCATGGGCATATATTAATTTTGAGACGGTGCTGTTACATCGAAACAAACAAGAGAAAGAAAACGATGCTAATCAGGGGTCAGAAGGTACTCAAGAAACTGATATTAACGAGCATACAGTGTGTGCTGTCAGGGGATTTTTCAAGTTAGATAAGAAATTTTCTTTAAAAACGCGATCTTAACATTGCTCTTGTAGGTCAATATATTTGTCAAAAGGCAGTAGCCTTCAAGACACTCTACGTTTATTAACACTGTGGTTCGATTACGGCGTGTCCGCTCAAGTGTCTGAAGCCATAACGGACGGTATAAGAATAGTGGACAAAAACACATGGTTACAAGTTATTCCACAGTTAATAGCTCGTATCGACACTAATCGACATCTAGTATCAAAGAACATCCATCATTTGTTGGTGGATATTGGAAAAATTCATCCGCAAGCTTTAGTGTATCCCTTGACTGTAGCCTCAAAAAGTAATTCGCCGATAAGACGGAGTGCAGCCAATAAAATTTTAAAATCTATGAGTGAACATTCCCCTACTCTGGTTAGACAGGCGTATATGGCAGCCGAAGAATTGATTCGAGTAGCAATTTTGTGGCATGAAATTTGGCATGAAGGACTCGAAGAAGCTTCAAGGTAAAGTTCTAATCATTTAAATTGCTTGTAACCAAGAAATATCCTCAGGTTATTCTTCGGTGAACGAAATGTGGATGGAATGCTTAAAATACTGGAACCATTACATATGATGATGCAACGTGGACCTCAAACTTTAAAGGAGACCAGTTTCACTCAAGCCTATGGACGTGATTTGTCTGAAGCGCATGAATGGTGTAGGAAATATAGAGCCTCAGGTGAATATTTAACCACATTAAACTACAGTGAGTGAGAAATTGTGATTTTTAGGCATTATAAGGGACTTGAATCAGGCATGGGACCTGTATTATCACGTTTTCCGTAGAATTTCCCGTCAATTACCTCAATTAACCTCGTTGGAACTACATTACGTCTCTCCGAATTTATTAAAATGTCAAGACTTAGAATTAGCAGTTCCTGGCAGCTATGCCCCTGGACAACCTATCGTGCGAATAGCATATTTCCAAAGATCATTAGAAGTAATAACTTCGAAACAACGGCCACGAAAATTAATTATTCGAGGCAGTAACGGCAAAGACTACATGTTCTTGTTAAAAGGTCATGAAGATCTCAGACAGGATGAAAGAGTGATGCAACTATTTGGTCTGGTCAACACACTACTACAAAAAGATCCTGACACTTTCCGTAGAAATTTGACTATTCAACGTTACGTTGTAATTCCTTTGAGCACGAAGAGTGGCTTGATTGGATGGGTGCCCCATTGCGACACCCTCCATACTCTTATAAGAGATTACAGAGATAAGAAAAAAATTTTATTAAATATTGAACACAGAATCATGTTGAGGATGGCCCCCGATTATGATCATCTAACCGTCATGCAAAAGGTAGAAGTGTTTGAACATGCTTTAGAACACACTCATGGAGACGATTTGGCGAGACTATTGTGGCTGAAAAGTCCTTCATCGGAAGTATGGTTCGAACGGAGAACTAACTACACTAGATCATTGGCAGTTATGTCGATGGTCGGATACATTTTAGGTTTGGGTGACCGACATCCTTCCAATCTTATGTTAGACAGGCTCAGCGGCAAAATTCTCCATATCGATTTTGGCGATTGTTTTGAGGTGGCAATGGATCGGGAAAAATTTCCGGAAAAAATCCCGTTTCGATTAACTAGGATGCTGATTAATGCAATGGAAGTAACGGGAATTGAAGGGACCTATCGCAGTACTTGCGAAAGTGTTATGTCCGTATTACGTGGAAATAAGGACAGTTTAATGGCGGTTTTAGAAGCTTTTGTTTACGATCCATTGCTGAACTGGAGACTAATTGAAACGACGTATAGGAATAGGTTTGTAGTAAAATAATAAATTATAGTCATTAGTTACAAGTTTCCTATTAAATTAAGATCAAATACGGGTGACATGGGAAGCGATAATACTATGACTTCTCAAGATAATGATTTGCCGCTCGAGTCGTTGAGCATGATTCACAGGAGATCACTTTTGGCTGAATTAAGCAATGAAAATTCTCAAACTGAGACAGTTAGCAAGAAAGCCGTTACCATTATTAACAGGTCCATATTTAATCATTTTTGTGGAAAAAGTTTACTAAATTTTGAATTTGTTTTGTTAGGGTTAAAGACAAGTTGACTGGCAAAGATTTCCACAACGAAGAAAGACTGACTATTCAAAAACAGGTGGATTTGTTAATCCAACAAGCGACTAGCAACGAGAATCTTTGTCAATGCTACATTGGTTGGTGCCCGTTTTGGTGAAAATGTCTTAATTTTAAGCATAAGGTAATTCCAGGAGAGTTGCCCCACTTAACTAAGAAAAATTATAAATTTCGGTTAATTGATATAAATAAAAGTTTTATGGTAAGATGACTAATATAATATATTTAGGAATACTTTAAAATATCTCAAACACCTATAACTAAAAATTTTGTTTCACAAAAGATAATAAATATGTCAAATTTTGGTCTTCTCTCCCAGCTGTTCTACCTCGGGAAAGTTGCCCCATTGATAAAATTAAAAATAATTTAACATTAAAGAATTGTTTAAACAAAGTAATTGTGTCAGCGAATCGTATAAAACAATAATTAAAAAAAAACGTTTATAAACAAGAATTCCGGAAATAAGTGTGGACAATCATAACCTATTTGAGAGTAAATACCCTCACTTGGGATTGCTAGTGACAGGGTAAGGTCATTGGCTACAACCAAATGTAGTCAAAATTCGGAAGTCGTGAATACCTTTTCTTGTTTTTTATAACGTAAAAGCAACCTTGCAATATAAAAATGTTTAATAAAAAAGAAAAAATGACCTCGGGATCTTTCGCACAAATCATTGGAAACACTAAGTTCAAAATCCGTACCACGAACAAAACCATTATAAGTTTGCAATAAGAGAAAGTTTAAATGCCTCCTCATAATGAAAATAGAATTTTAATATAATGTTTGTTTTATGTTGGGAATATTTTTTAAAGGAATAAATAATACAATTATTTCAAAATTTTATATATTCACTCATCAGTTTCCAAAATAAAATCAAGCAGGAGGAATTTCAACTAAACTCGGTCCTGGAATAGCAACCAATTCAAGGGATTTTTCGTGCTGAATTTTTTCCCAAACAGAATCAAAAATGAAGGTGGATTGCACATTGGGATTATCAACAAGATGTGGTTTCATCTTGATGGATTCATGAAGAGCTGTGAGAGCCACTTTATTTCTAAAATCACAGCCCACGATTTCTTCAAAAAGTGCTTCAGGACTAATTACTTCAGGAACGTTTTTCTTATTGAAGAACTACAATTAAAAACTTTTAACAACCTGTTCGCAGATTTTTTAAGTAATTTACATTTGTAACGTTACAACAGTCTCTCATTAGAAAATGGAAGGCATTTTCGTGGCTCGGCTCCACAGACTGACTCACATCGATAAAATAACATGTGTCTTTGAACCATAAAATATTATATTCGGACAAATCGGCATGAACCAGGTTGGCTTTATTATACAAAGTCTTCATAAATTCGACTACCTAAGAAAACATCAAAATTATAATTGATTTTTCTCGAAAACAATTAAAAATAATACCTGATCATAAGCGAAAATTAATTCTGCCATTTTTAAACCGGCATCTTTGAGCTTAGGAGCCGGCTGGCAGTGTTCACCAATAAAAGACATAACTAAAATATGTCTTTTTAAAGATACAACTTCCGGGCATGGTATTCCAACTCGTTTTAGTCTCATCAAGTTTGCCATTTCTTTTTCAGCCCATATTTGAACGGTTTTTTTGGAACTTTGCTTACCAACCCTATCTTTGAATCGACGATCATCTTTAATATATTTCTCACGCTGTTTGAATTCGCTCAATGTGGTCTTGAAAACTTTAATAGCACATTCGTTTGGCAATTTAATATCGGGATAGTCAGGGTTAGATTCAGCATGCAGGATCACAGCTTCTTTGCCTAAAAGTTAGAATATTCTCTAACACTGTTTTTAAACACTTATATCAAGTTACCTATGCTAATAGTGCCATTAACTTTTTCTAGAAGTTCATTGACGTTTACTAATTTATACAAAATTAATCGGGTTAGTTTGTCCAATCCGAATTCGGCAGTGGCTTGTGCCTCCTTTTTATCTTCAGATTTACGTCTTCGAAACTGTTCTTTTTTTGAATAAGTTCTCAAGCTACAATTTGTTAAGTCAAACAAGTTAATTGTTATGGATCTGGTACCTATTGTAGACTTTATTGGTGAGCTTCAAATCAAAATCTTCACCATCACCTGTCTGAAAATCAGGTGGAAACAAAAGAAGTTTACAAGCATTCATTCGTCCATTATTAACCAAATCATGTTTCGTTATAACTTCACCATTGGCCTGGACCTTTGAAATATACAAATCGAATGAAATTTTATTGAAAATTACAGAAAAAAAACTCATTACTTTATAGCCACGTAAAGGTATAGATGCTTTTTCTTTTCTTAGAACATCAAATCTATCCCAATTCTTACGTTCCATAAGGTCTTCAATTTCGTCCTCTTCAGAATCACTTTCAAAATCTATATTAACTATTAATATATCAATTGATTCATTTAATTACTATTTATTACCATAATTTAGTGGAGCTCTTTTGAAATTGTCTAAAGATATAGAAACCTTGGAGGACCCATTGAATTTCTGTTCCTTTATCTTAAGCACATCATCATGTTCTTTGTCAAATTGTATTTGCAATAACTGGGCAATTATTGCGTCGCTTTCTACTGAATCATTGGAAATTGCTTTAAGGACATCATCAGGAATGTCTTCAATTACTTGAGTGTCATACAGGATAGCGGGTCCAGCTTCATCTTGTTTATCTGAAAAATAAACAGATTCTATGAACGTTCAACATGATATCATGGATATTTTTTTACCATAATCCAGTGCTATTCTGTATTTTTCATCTTCTTTAGCTTGCAAATCCCTAGCCACTTCTTCAGACATAATGTCTGCTAGACTGGAAGGTTCTATTTTCTTGATATTGGCCCACGGACACGACATGTTACTTCCTATATGTACAAAAACTAAACTAAACTATTTATTTCAACGATTTAGATAAAAATATATACAAAAAGGTAATGTTGTGAAATTTATTGAAAGAGACAAGTTGTAACATGCGCGGCAGTGCGCAGTAACAGAATGACAATTATGACAGTTTACAGTATGACGACATGAATTGTTTTATTTTAAAGTTATAATTACCTTTACAACTTATCGAAGATGTTTATTTCATAATATCTTGTTTTAAATTTATCAATACTTCATATTAGAAATATGCACTCTTTAATTTTTGAACGTAAAAAAAATAAATGATTTGCAATCAGCTGATTAAATGCTGCAAATCTGGCAATGTTACATATTCTATTCGTTTAAGGACAGATGGCAGCATAATTCCAAATCTTTGCTTTCAACAATTGCCAAGTTTAAAAAGTGACTTTCGATTTAATTATTGAAGGAAAAACTATACGTATGGAAAATAATAAGGTTGAATTGATGTAATTATTTCAATAAAAATGCGATAAGTCTACTGAAAATCTTACTTTTCTAGTGGGATATAATAGAACTTAATTGTCGATAATACAGGTCGCTGCATTTTATCGACAAGTTTGACATCCGTCGTTTGGAATTTCAATAAAAAACTTTAAGCCAAAGTGAATAGCGGAATAGAAAATGCCTCCATTTTGTTTATTTTGTAATGTGGGAAGTGTAGTAGTGTAGGCCGCTGTACGTGCATCAAATTAAATATTTAGAAAGCGGCCAAGATTCCCAAAAAGAAAAAAAGTATCGCGAAAACGATAACAGCATTCATATATGTTACTTGTGCGATTCCCTCGCGCAGAGGGTGTAAAAATTAGCAGACATTGGGCGCATCGCGAGTAAGCATTTTGTCAAATTGACTACCTCAGTCTCCGGGACGAACACGAAAACGAATAATAATAATAGTCCGTATAACGGGACAAATACAGCGGCCGGTTATCGCGTGGTGTCGCCCGACAAACAACTGCCGGTCTTGAATCACCACCAGAACAAAAAGGGTGCCAAAAGTGTCAAGACTGCGCTTCCGGCTTCCACCCCCATTATGAATCACGTGACCGGGCATTATCGGAAGAACGAGGAAAATCCTCAAAACAATCAGAACGATGATATCGTCGAGGAAATGGATACCCAAGAAGGCAAGTCATTTATCCGTTGATTTTCTCTAGCAAACCTTCCATCCAGATTCAAGTGAAAAATGACATGTTTGACATGTGACAAGACTGTTTTTTGACAATAGACGTTGTTTGTCTGACACAATGGGCATCATCCAAATTTAATTTTTGATCATTTTTATGCATTTCTATTCTCTGTTCTATTGTATTTTTTTGTGACCCTTCTAGATAAGAAGGTACACTAAAAGTTACTATGGTTTTACGAAACAAAAAATTTTAAATGACATAGCAACATACCTCCATTGAATATTTATTCTTTTAAGATATTTTTTGAATTAATATTTTTCTATAGTTAATGTTAATACTATGGATTACATCACAGACACTGGAGGAGAAATGGACCAGAGCCAGAATGCGGAGGTGATAATCGGTCCACAATTGGACCCAAACATGGGAATCCAAGACGCTGATATGGAAGAAGATGAGGCCAGAAGCCAGGCGACTTTTCGTTTCACAGTTACAAATTTCAGTAAACTCAAGGTATATTTTATATAAAGTGGTTCATTGTGAAATTTCTCAGTAACTTATTTTAGGACTCGATTTTATCTCCGCCAACTTTTGTAAGGAATTTACCATGGAAAATAATGGTCATGCAGCGGAGCAATCACGGTCAAGATCGAACCCAGAAATCGTTAGGTTTCTTCTTACAGTGCAATGGGGAAAGCGAATCTACCTCATGGTCATGTTTCGCATCAGCAGAATTGAAATTGCTGTCTGTCAGGCCAGATGTCGAAAATTTTTCCAGGAAAATTCAGCACCTGTTTTATTCTAAGGTACAAAGAACAATTTTCAGCATCAAGATATTTTCTGGCAATACATCAAGAGGTCTTGATTAAATGTCTTAAAAAAGTTGCTTGTTATTCAGTTGGTTTCTAAAAAAGGAATTTTATGGCTGATTTAAAATTTTTCATCGTATTTTCCACATATCTTGTACATAGCAAATATCAATATCTTATCACCAATTTTGTTTAAAGCACTTGTTTAGCGCGTCAACCGTCTTTTGTTATTGATTTTTAGTTTATAATGTGTTACGGTTCATGTTTTTTGATAGTTTTTAATGATGGAAATGTACTTCAACTAAAGCAAACATTTTACATGGAGCTGATGTGTTCTTTCTATGTCATTTTCAGGAAAATGACTGGGGGTTTTCACATTTTATGCAATGGAACGAAGTTTTGGATCCAGAAAAAGGTTTTATAAAAGATGATGCCATCACATTGGAAGTACAAGTGACCGCAGACGCTCCCCATGGTGTTTCCTGGGACAGCAAAAAACATACAGGTTGGAAAAAAATTATTATTATCTAGCTGCTTGATATAAAAACACAATATTTATTCTTATGAAAAAGATGTGCAAAGTTGTCTAATTGTTTATCCAATTTCAACTAAACAGGTTATGTGGGTTTAAAGAACCAAGGAGCTACTTGTTACATGAACTCCCTCCTTCAAACTCTGTATTTTACCAATCAACTACGTAAGGCCGTATATAAAATGCCCACAGAGTCGGACGATTCAACTAAATCGGTCGCTTTGGCTTTACAAAGAGTGTTTCACGAATTGCAATTTTGTGATAAACCGGTTGGCACGAAAAAGCTCACCAAGAGTTTTGGCTGGGAAACTTTGGATTCGTTTATGCAGCACGATGTCCAAGAATTTTTGAGAGTGAGTATATTTCGTATAAAAACGCGTTTTTTGTAGTATTACAGTAATTCTCGTTTTTTGATAGGTTCTGTTGGATAAACTGGAAAGTAAAATGAAAGGAACCTGTGTGGAAGGTACAGTTCCCAAATTGTTTGAAGGGAAAATGTTGTCCTATATTCGATGCAAGAATGTGGACTATTCCAGTACTCGTTCAGAAACTTTTTATGATATACAGTTGAATATTAAGGGAAAGAAAAACAGTAAGTTTAATAAAAAAAAATTAAATAATTCACATTTCTTGTTTTCCAGTTTATGAGTCCTTCAAGGACTACATTGCCAAAGAGACTTTGGATGGCGATAACAAGTACGATGCTGGAGAACACGGATTTCAGGAGGCAGAAAAAGGAGTAATTTTTAGCTCGTTTCCTCCCGTGTTGCATTTACATCTTATGCGTTTCCAATATGACCCTGTTACTGATTCTTCTGTCAAATTTAATGACAGGTAAAGTTTTTCATATAGAAAATTAGAAAAAGTGTTTCCTATTATAGAAGATGACTACATATCAAGTTGAGATTCAGAAAAGCTTGATTTGCAGTAAACTTTTTGGGAGATGTGTTATTTTCCTCATAATTCTTTTTACTTAACATCAAATTTATTTCTATTTTTTCATAATTATTTTTTTCAGATTTGAATTTTATGAAAAAATCCAGTTGGACGAATATTTGCAAGAGCCAAACCCCAACGATCCAGCCAATTATACGTTGCATGCCGTGTTAGTTCATAGCGGTGACAACCACGGTGGTCACTATGTGGTATTTATTAATCCGAAAGGGGATGGGAAATGGTGCAAATTTGATGACGATGTGGTATCACGTTGCAAGAAAGCCGAAGCGGTCGAGAACAACTACGGAGGTCATGATGAGGATATAAACATGATGAATGTAAAACATTGTACAAATGCCTACATGTTGGTTTACATCAGGGATTCAGAACTCGGAAATGTTCTACAAGAGGTTGAGTGGCATTTTTAAAATACAATTGAAACATTAGTAATGTTGAGAGGGGTGTTTTTAGGTGACCAATTCGGATATTCCGAGCGAACTTGCGGATCGATTAGCTGAAGAAAAGCGTATGGAACAAGTGAGAAGGAGGGAAAGGAATGAAGCTCATTTATATATGACAATCCAGGTATTGATTAAATTTTTTGTGTTTCATTGTTTCAATATAATCGTTTTGTTAAAATTTTAGGTAGTATTAGAAGACCAATTCGATGGGCACCAGGGCAATGATTTGTATGATCCAGAAAGAGCTCATTATCGTGTCTTCAAAACTTTAAAAACTGCCACAGTGGCCGATTTATTAGAACTGTTGGCAGACGCATTTAAATATCAACCAGAACAAATTAGACCTTGGCCATTTTCCCAAAGGTATGAGCCGGACTACTTTGAAAAGAGGCAAAAATTCATAATCCTTATCTTGTTTTTTTAGAACAAACCAGACTTTGAGAACGGTCGTTATGGACATTGAAGGTGATTTACAAAAGCCAATTACTGAAGTAGCAGAAGTGTTAAATCCATGGAATATATTTTTGGAATTGTTACCACCTGATTCTGGACAAACGAGTCTTCCTGCATTCGATAAGGTTCAAATACGGAAATGTTTATTTCAATACATATTTCTAACGTATACATTTTCAGGACCACGATGTTATATTGTTTTTTAAATTATATGATCCCAAACAGAAAAAAATCCATTATTGTGGTCACGCTTACGTGGCAATCACGCAAAAATTGCGCGATATTGTTCCCATGCTCAATGAGAGGGCGGGCTTTGCCCCCGATACCGAATTGCTTCTTTATGAGGAGATCAGGCCTAATTTAATCGAACTCATTACAGACTTGAACGACCCAATTGAAAAAGTATATGTTCAAAATTTATATTTCATTATGTCGAATCATGAATTTTCATATTTGTTTAGGCGTTGGACGAACTGATGGATGGTGACATTATCATATTTGAAAAAGATGATCCGGACGTCAATTCGGATTTGCCCACATGTAAAGATTATTTCAATCATTTGTTTCATAGAGTCGAAGTGACATTTGTTGATAAAAATATACCAAACGATCCAGGTATGAATTGGTTTCAAGATCTTAGCCGAAAAAATATGTTATTTGATTCGTTTTTAGGACTTACAATGGAATTATCACAAAAAATGACTTACGATCAGTTTGCATGCGCAGTTGCGGAGCGAATAGGAACCGAACCCTATTTATTACAGTTCTTCAAGTGTCAAAAGTAATAGCCCTGTTTACTAGGACAATAAATGCTAGATAAAGAACCAATAATCATTTATAGTGTAAAAGACAGTCCAGGAAATGCGATGCGCTGCAGTTTCGATGTTACCTTAAAAGATCTGATCCTGATTGGTAAAACAAAGGTGCCACGCAAAATATTCTATCAACAATTGAGCGTGCCGATAAACGAGTTGGACAATAAAAAACAGGTTAAGTGCCTTTACGTTGGCCCGAACATGAAGGAAGAAAAGGAAATGATACTGTTTCCGAACAAGAATGGAACGGTTGCAGATCTGCTTGAGGAGGCCAAGAAACAAATCGAATTCGGAGAAGAAAGTACCGGAAAATTAAGGTTACATTCATTCCAAAATATACATAAACTACATACTAAACAATATTGTAACTTCACAGATTGACGGAAATCCATTGTAATAAAATCGCTGCTGTTTTCAAAGAGGATGCTCCAGTAGAACCCTTTGTTTCATCAAAGATGTATAGAGTTGAGGAAATTCCAAAGTAAGACTTGTTCTAATTGGGTTATTTGTTTTTACATGGTTTTGTATATTTTAGAGATGAATTAGTTATAGCTGAAGATGAAATGTTAGTTCCCTGTGCTCATTATCATAAGGAAGTGTACGCGACATTTATGCCGCCATGTTTAATTAAAATTAAACAAGGGGAACCTTTCAGCAAAATTAAAGGTGAGTAAGAGTAATGAGTTTGAAATGTGATAACCGCATGTGGAGTAATCGAATCTGTAAGATGCTATAAGGTCTTGGATCGTTTGGGCTACATATGTCCGTTTGGGTTCCGCTTAAGTTTGACTTAGCTTAAGCTCCGTTTAAGTGTAAGCGGTACCAGTCAGTGTTCGATGTGATACTTGAAATTTGCCTAAGCTCGGTTTAATCTTCGCTTAGTTATTATGCCAACCGTCAATCGTGGGGTGACATTTCATTTTATTATTATGATATTATTCTTTTATAATTAAATAAATATGTATTTTGATCGGTTTTATATAATGATGATGATGATGATGATAATAATGATGTTGAAGTAGTTGAATTTAATAATATTATATTTCAATTACAAATATAATAATTAAAGATGACAGGAAATTGGTGGCCGTTTCTAATATTGCCAAGATTATTATATATTAAATATATGTTTGTTTTTTTACTTTTTCTCTATATATTTATATATTAAAAGTATTAAATAGTATAGAGTATATAAATAATAAATATAGTATAATAGTATTAATTAATTGACAATATAAGAAAAATAGTTCAGAAACAAGTGGCTGAAAAAAGAAAAAAAGATATTTAAAACAGGATCGGGAATACCTAAGCGGGGAAAAAAGGCAAAACTAGATATTTAGTATTAGCCTTAATTAATAAGAAAACTGTGTTAGGATTAGAAAATCCATTCGACAGCGACAGTATAATCCAATGCAATTCACTAATCAATCAAAAAGAAAATTTAATTAATAAAAGCAACGATTCAAAAGATAGAAATGAAGAAAATAATACGGACAGTTTAAGCAAAAAACAACAGCATGAGGAAATGCCCACTTATTCTACAGTACGTAAATGCATCTTCACAAATGTTTGCATTTGTCAATTAATAATTTAAATTTTTGTATAGCAAGAAACAAAAGAAACGAATCTACAAAACAACGAAGTCCTTGTCCCCATGTCGACTACAGAAAAGAAACCTATTGTACACGAAAATGCTTTAAATCAAAAACAATCACAATTACTAAATTTGAGAATTCAAGCACATCAAACAGAAATTGATAATATGAAGAAGAAAAATGAGGGAGAAAAAGAACTTTTTGATTTAGAAAAAATTAAGCTTAATTTACAACAAAAACAATCACAATTACTAAATTTGAAAATACAAGCATATCAAATAGAAATTGATAATATGAAGAAAAAAAATGAGAGAGAAGAAGAACTTTTTGAATTAGAAAAATTAAGCTTAATTTAGAAATAGAAAAACTAAAAGCCGAAATTTGTATTACAAGAGATTGTAATTAATTAATTACTAATGTATGTACGTTTTTTGTATTTTTTTTTGTTTTGTGTTAAATGTACCTTTAAATATAATTTCAATTAATTTTATTCATCAATTTAAAGTTGAAAAGAATTGTAATGGATTTCGCCTTACTATCATGCCTTCTCGCAGATCATTATGATTTTCTCTTGGCAAAACTGAAAGGTTTTGTTTGTCCATTGCTCTTAAAAATTCGTTTATATCATCCGGATTATCCGGTTCGATATCCTTGGCATCACAGCAAATATTATGCAGGACAGTACACGCAACTGTTAAAGTAATTTCCAGTTTTTATCTAGATCCGTAGGCTAACAAGGGAAATCTGCACTTTAAGATTCCAAATGCTCTTTCCACTATATTACGCGTTTTATTTGAAATTTATTAAAAACCGGTCAGCCCTATTCTGAGGATTCAGTAACGGGATTAATAAGTAAGACCTTAAATAATAACCATTATCTCCTACAATAAAGTTTAAAAAATTATTAGGTATAGCAATTTTGTATGTAATTATAATTTTTACCTAATATTAAGCAGTCTGCATACATATTATTTTCAAAATTATGTCTAACTATACTATTATTAAATATTGTACTATCATGTACAAATCCAGGCCATGTTGCAATGATGTTGTAAATTTTAAATCTGCATTTACAATAGCTTGGATATTTATCGTAGAATCCTTTTTTCGATTTCGATAAATTTCGCTATCGTTTCCTCCTATAAAAAAGCACATGCAAACAGTGTAATCCACTTAAAATCGATTTGACGAAAGTGATAATGCGCAAAATTTTAATTTTTTCAAATTATACCTACTATTTTTAATAATTAAAAAAGTAAAAATATATATAAAATAATAAAATAATTATTATTATATTAGTTTATATATATTTTTGTAACATTTCTTTTAATATTACCTGGAGACTGAATTTGTATATGGGTACAATTGAAGCGCACCTTACTCGAGGAAAACGTGCAATTGAATAAAATTTCAAATTTTGGACATTTCTTTCCTCTAGAGTTTCCGGCATTCTAATCAACCTATTAAATTTAGATGTCAATGTTCTGCCTGCTCTTTACTATTCGGCATACGATAGACACATGCATGCCAGCAAAATCAGTAATTAGCGATTGATGGCTACCTGTAGTACAAAATCATAGAAATACCAATAATTGATTAATAAAATAACAAAAATTAGAAGATTTACTGAAAATGTACAATATAAAGTGGTATAAGGCATAAGAATGCTCCAATATAGATAAATCATAAAAAGTATACTTACTACTCATAAAGATGCGCTATTTCATTTTTAATAAGTTGTAACACGTCCAAACAAACCACTTTTTGCAAACGAAATCTTTTAAAAAAAGTTTCATTGTCATAGCTATCAAAATAATCAAGTCCCATGTAATCTTTCTCTGAATTCTATTTTCAACTAATTGTAAGACTTCTTCATCATCATCATCGTTATGTAAAACTGATCAAAAAGCATATTTATTTAATTATTACCAATTTAGAAAATAATAATATAATAATAATATGAAATTTCACCTCACGATTGACGGTTGGCATAATATCTAATCGCAGATTAAAGCGAGGTTTATTTTAAACCGAGCTTAGGCAAATTTCAAGTGTCACATCAGACTGACTGGTACCACTTATATTTAAGCGGAGCTTAAGCTAAGCCAAACTTAAGCAGAACCCGTGCAAACGGACAATAGTGTTCCTATTCTTGTGAAATTTCTGGAACGTTCATACTTGATGTTGACCTTTTTTTGGTTTTAAAAAGCCTGCAAGCCGCGTATGGCGCTGATATTCTCATCAGTTTTTTTTTAACACGTTGATTGAGAGTTTTTTTGAAATGGGATTCCCGTTGAACATGATCAATATATTACTTTGTAAGTGTTTGAAATAAACTGGCAACATTTTTAACTAATTCGTCACTAGTTAGCATTTTAAACAAATTCAATGAATGAATTTATAATCTCGAGAGTATTAAAAAATATCTAGTTGGCCTTGACTATACTATAGTTAACTTAATGACATAGCGATGTTTCATAGAGTGATTCGGTGTTTTATTCTAATTGTAAGAAAGAAAAATTACTATAAACAGAAGCCAAAATGTTCATTTTAAATGGTCAAAATACAGGCTGTTAAAATGTATTTTTTACGTACGTTACGACAACAATAATCTCTACACTCGCCGGTCTTATAGGTAATAGCATGCCACAAGCCATAGGATGTTATCATTTTTTGGGTTACTAACAGTTTTACCTACCCGAACTTTTTTCTACTTCTCCTTTGACACCCAGAAGTGCCATTTTTTTAATTATTTGTACTAGTTAGGAAACATTCCAGTTTTTATATTTTTTGAGTATTTAAGTTACTTTCGAAAGTAATTATTAATGCAGAACTCAATTTCAATTTTGTCGCGCTTCAAGTTGAAGTAGATAAAACTATCAATAACCCAAAAATTTTAATACTCTGTAGGATTTAGAAGAGATTATTATAGTCATATCGTATATCAAATTGAAATCGTTTATCTTAAAAAATGTTGGAACTAAATTTAAATAAAATAAATAAAGTATCTCTATTTTAACATCCTGTACATATCTCGATAGTGAAATATTTTCGACTACATGTTAATAAGACTTTTTCTTCTTATTGTTAGAATACAACGAAACCACCCTGTGAAATATTGCTACGCCATTACACTTTAAAAACTAATGTATTTCCATGGCAATACAGATCAAAATTTTTATTTAAATTCGTTTCTGGTGTTGATATCAGTATTTTTTCAGAACGTCTTCAAAAGAAATTTGCTGTTCCAGACAAGGAGTTTGAAAAATACAAATTCTCCATAGTTTCATCGGGCCAACCTCCAGCTAGGGCAATAACGGGCGATGATTACGTAATAAATTTAAACGATTTCCGACCGAATCCAAATCAAAGTGAGTTTATACATTCACCTAGTACCACTGAGGATTAAATGTTATTTTTAATGTTCCCTCTTATTTCAGTTGGTAACGTAGTCAACGCTGTACCATGGATAGGTTTAGATCACGTGAACAAAGCCCCTAAACGGACTCGATTTAATTATTTGGAGAAAGCTATTAAAATATATAACTGATATTAGAGAAGAGGAGAAGCATACATACATAAATTGAATTATATATCGAGAGGTCACTATTACACGTGCGAACGTGGCTTGCAGTATTTTTATCGTTTTGATTATTATGAAAACAAAAGTAACTAGGTTTTGTTGGCAGGATACAATTTTATTTTATTTTTTTCTTTCGAAAAAATCCGTTGTATGTGATTAATATTATCATTATAAGTTTTCGTGCATCTATAGAACACTATTCGCCCGGGCAATTTTAACACATTTTGTAAATAATATTTATTAAATCCATCCTTTTTGAAAATTAAATTGGTTCGCGATGTAAAAATATATTAAACATACTTTTTCTCATCTCTGACTAATATGGTAATTGTTGAGAACTGAATAGAAAAAAGTTATTCGTCGTTGCAGTTTTTTTTGTATTTGTATAGTTATAGTCCGTTACATCATTTTTATCAACGGTGTGGCCCTATGTAGGTGGCTGAAACCATTTTTGGATTATTCTAAGCCATGTGACACGTACCTATCAAAAGAAATCGTGTTTTTTCTCTTGCAGTCTCTAATTTGTATAATTTTTTTAATATGGAAATCTTCTTGTATTTATGTCGATATTCAATGTATATTTTCGTTAAATTGTCTTTGCCTAGGTAAAAAGTATCGCAATAAATATCTTTAAAAGTTTTCCTTTTCTTAGTAACGTGACTTATCGAATCAAGACTTAAGGTTGGATTGCATATACCGGGTGTTTCTAAATATCATGCATATGTTACGGTTAAAGTTTGAAATTCGTTAATCTCAAATTTAACTAGCTAATGTTGACATTATCCGAAATACAAGTTAAATAATGTACATTTTAGGCTTTGTGTGTGTGTGTAAATCATTCTTCCTATTTACTTTAGATTTGAGATTTACATTGTAAGAATAGGATAAGGTAAACATGTGGTAAAAGGTAATAAGTGGTCCAAGCGACAGAGAATAGAACGCGGCATACATGCGTAAAGCACAAAAAGTATTTATCATTATTATTTATCATCATTATTTATAATCTTTCACCACATACTTACTTTACATATTCTTACCATATGAATCTCACAATCAGTTCTACAATGAAGTTGGAAAAGTGTTTTACCCGGCTCAAACTTATCATTTAACTTGAATTTCGATCCTCGCCATGAGTCTCATGTTAATCTCGACATTAGCCAGTTAATCTTGAAATTAACGGAATATCGGATTTTAAGCGTAACATATACAGGGTGTTTCCTAAACATGCGGCNACATAACCATAAGTCCGCAAACAATTGTTATTAATCTACAGGGTGCAATTTAAACCTTTAATTTCAGTTAGTGGAAAATCGTTTTTTATTTGTTTTCTTCATAACGGTCGTAGATACGAAAAAACTACAAGAGATCAAGAAAGTTTCTAAACGAAACAAAAAAATTATTTTGTATTTTAGAATCTAGCAGCGGAGTACCGCAAAAAAGTTTCAAGGGAGAAAAGGGGGGTAACTAAAAAAATTATTTCCCTGTAGATTCTGAGAACCATTGGCATGTCCAATGTAAGCCCTACAGTATAACCTAATTTCAAATTTGAGCTAAATATGTCAGTTCTTTTTAGCAAAAACTACAGCATCTATAAAGAAAAACTAAAAAAAAATCTTCAAATTATAACACCCTGAAGATCGATAACGAAGGATTTGCGGACCTATATTTATATGAACTTTTAGTCATAGTATGAGCCAAAGAATTACCCACTTCCGTATGTACGATGTATGTATGATATTTAAGAACACCCTGTATAAATGACAACATTACGATGACAAATTAAAAACAATTTCTTATTACACCTACCTTTACCTAGTCTTCTTTCCAGACTTCAGCAAAATGTATGTTAAGGGATACATAGACGATAAACTTTTTGAACATTAGGCTTCATTCACTAAATATCTAAACATTTTATTCCTAATAGTAGTGTCTACATGGACTATCAACCACCAATCTGTCTTCACTACGTCAAGTTCATCCATAGCTTCCTTTATATTGGGATGGAATCAGATACAATAAAATGTACATTTATACAGGGTAACTTATTAATACCTGATAATACTGGATCAGTAGTAATCTTGGGAAAATTATATGTGCAATTCTCATTGAAATTCCTATTTCTTCTTCTGCTCTCAAGTGAACATAGTACATATTATCATTTTTATTATTTATTTTTCTTATAATTTCTTCTTCTTCATTATTATTAGCTACGTTTGACGTAATTTGCCGCCTCACAACTATAATGAATTTAACTGCAAGATTTAAATTATCCCCATGTTCATTGTTACGGATAATTTTTAATACTGATTAACTAGGTATAATTAGCAGGTTTTCAGCTTACAAAATTGGTCCAGGCTTCAAATTGATAATTGGACGAACACAAATAGGGGAAAGATAATAACTGTTACAAATCTGGAAATAAAGGGATTTATACATATAACTAGTCCACAAAAATATTCTACTCAGATTTCTTAAAGTTTCTACTTCTGAAAGTGGATTTGTCATATTTAAAAGAAGAGCGAAAACAATTAGATGCAAGTTTTATAAAAGTAGGAAAGTGGTCGTTAGAACTACTATCGGATAATATTGATCATTCTGTAGATCGTACCAAATTCGCACTTAAATTTGCTACTGCGAGCGAAAAAGGGGAAAGTAAAATTTTTGAAATTTTGGATTAAGGCATAATAAAACTTAAAATATGCTAAAAATTGTTTGTGCAAAACTGGATAAGTCTCCTTTAAAAACTAAACAAGTTAGGTCGCAAATATATGTATAAAAAAAGTGAAATCGGTAAGAGTATTGTAAAGTTGGGTAGGAGTTATATTGAATTATCTTCTTTTATACCAAAATAGTATTTCCAGTGCACGGTGAAAAATTAAAAAAAATAACTCCATAACTTTTTAACAAAAAAAAAATAGGACCAATTTTCAAATTCCATCATCTCAAAACTACCTTTTTTCGCGTGCAATAGCGAATTGATATATCTAATTGCTATTTAGCAAACAATAGTTTTAATAATAATGGTCATATTAATATTAATGGAGCTGCTTTATTTCATGCTTGTTTTTTATATTAACAATTACATAACAGTGTGTCTAAAATTTGATTAAATGAGCCGTTGAAAGCCAAAGTGGTGTAAGTCAAAAAATTGAAAATTTGAGATAACAACAGATTCAACTTTAGGATATAGAAATCTATGTCGTGACCAAATTTTAGGATAATACTTAAGTATTTTTGCCATAAATGTAGCTAATAATTTGGATATGTAATCAGTTTCCCGTTAAGTTGACAACTTTACGTCCCTTTATTTCAAAACTCAATTTTTTGACTTGCATCACTCTGGCTTTTAACGGCAAAAAGGTACAAATATAATCAAAAAATCAAATTTTAGACATACTGTACTGTCATTGTAAAAATGAAAAACAGGCATGAAATAAATCATTAAGGGCCGATTTCATAAGCAAATTTAATCTTCCATTAAAATTTAATGTTGACGTATTTCAAAAAATGTAATTTTTAATCTGACATTATTTTTTAATGTTCCCTTAATTGAATCGATCATTCCGAAAAGGGGTCAACTCCATTTTTTTTGGAAATTGACTTTTTGGGGGTTTCAGGCTTTTTAGGCTACTTATTGAAAGAATTTTTTTGATTTTACGGAATTTCAGGTAAGATAAATGTATTCTCAAGAAAAAAACATTTTTTGGGAGAAGGTTTTTTGGAAAAAATTAAATTAATACAATATTTTTTGTATCTTTTGAAAAATTCGTAAAACTGGTGTTGACCCCTTTTCGAAATGACCGATTCCATTTTAATGCTGATATTTCGACGTCAGTGTGACGTTTGTGATACGATGAATAATATTTTATTAATATTATTCCGTTCCATTTTTTTGCGCAACTACTTTACGCAAAATATGAGCACTAATAATTGTGCATACAATTAGATTTTTTTTTGTCACTTTGCTGTCAATCAACGAAACATTACTAAATGTCGCAGTTATTATTTATTATGAAATATGATCATTTTAATCCTCCTTTACATAATGATGCTGTTAAATTAATTGCCTCATTAACTAATGCGGCATTAAAAAAACTTATGAAATCGGCCCTAAAACATTAATGGATTAAAACAATAAATAAATAAAACATTAACATTCTGACTTCGGAGAAAAACGACATAAGTCAAATAAATTTCTTATTGACTTATGTCGTTTTTCTCCGAAGCCAGTATATTAACATTACCATTGTCATTAACATTAACTCTATTGTAACAGAACGATAAAACACTTAATGTGGCCTCCAGCTGCTACAATAAAATAGGTGTGCCATCATTAAGAATTACTATATGTATACATAGATGTTTTATCATAATAATCTCGCTAATTATTTTTCCTCCCTTACTCGGGAGACTATTATCCCATAATGGGTGGTGACTATTACAATCTCTCATGGCAATAATTGAATTTCTCGGCTTCAGGATTTCAATCCAAAAATATCCGTTCACATTATTGCTAAAGTTTATATAAATGTTTGTAATGAGGATGTCATTTAATTTAATGGTAATATATTACGTGTTCATACTATTAAATGGTATGACTTTTTGAAACTTTAATTTACTTTTAATTAAAATAGAAATTATTGTTCAAGGACTTCTGCACCTGGTTGATATGAACTTTTCTCAATAATTTTTCAAATACAGTTGTGACCAGATAACAGTTAACAACTCTTAAAGTTATTTTTTCCAAATTTGGATTCAGATTTTGGTTTTTACATGACATATTATTGTATAATGTATAACATGTTATAATTTTTTTCTTAAATACACAAATATTTGAATAAAAACAAAAATCATCTTAGTTGGCCTTGACTCTGTTGAAAGTTTTTGTTTTATAATGTCAGTATTTATCAAATGAGATTAGTCTGCACAGATTTTTAATAAAAAATCAGAACGAAATGCACTATTGGCTGTATAAAGATCCAATAGGGCCTCTATAAGAAAAAAGAAAGTTGATGATGGTAGCCAAAAGGCGAAATGTCGAATAGCAAATCTGAAAGAATCATTATGTAGCTGAAAAAAAGTGGCAAAGAAAATGTGCTGTTGGTTTTGGGGTTTTTTGCCAAATAATGTCAAAAAAAAAAATGAAAACGAAATCTCCAATTTTTAATTTTTTCGGATATCTTCGGAAGTACTTGAAAAATTCAAATTTTTAAAACGGCATTTGATTGAGCACTAAATCATGCAATTTTGTCCCAATTTAAATTTTTACGTATCTCCTGTAGTTTCCGAGATCCCAATGGTGAGGGTTGAATTTGAATTGCTCTGTGTATACAATCACCCGTTTCAATACGTCAGTTGAATTTCTGAACACCCTGCAGAAATCATAAATTTCTGCAGGCATTATTATGCCACAGTAAATGAATTCTTTCGGAATAAAAGTGCCATTGAATGTGAATAAACAAGTGCCCGTCGATTTATGTTCAGATATATTATTATTAACAAGAAGTCTTCTGATATAAATAATTTGAGAATTGGTTGGGCAACTTTCCAAAATTTGTTTCTTATTCTAATCAGGGTCTATTTCCCTTACTATCCTTTTACAAGTTGTAAAGATATGTGGGATAAAAACATTGTTATTTAATATTTTATTGTTCAGGAGAAAATTTGCTTGTTTATAATTATTGCATTCAATAGCTATTTTACTTGTGTTCCTTTATTTTTTATAGATTTCACATCGTTTAGTGAATACCTATAAGGTCTAATAGGAATCGACTTTAAGATCGATTTCCATACGTGCGTCGACGCTTCACTTCGCGTGGCTTTACTTCAAAATTTACCTTGATATTATGTATGAGTATACCCATTTAGGCATCCTGCTACGATACGTCGCTTTGGCAGCTTCACGTTTTCAATTCTACGGTGGATGCGTCAAACAAAACTTACTGACACGTTGTATTAGATATTTCTAGGCTGGTATATATCAAGTATGATATCAGGCAAACTTTATCAAGCTACATTTTGCAGTAAAGCCAAGCCAAACGAAGCGCCGTAATACGACGCTCTATTGGAAATCGACTTTAAAAATCGATTTCAATTTTCTAAAAGGCCGTATCCCACAAAATTTGTCAAGGTGACTTTTTCCAAGAAAGTGAGTTGTTGTAATTAAAATTGAAATTATTTTAAATTTTTATTTTAATTATTTATCCATCTAATTGGACATTAAAAAGATTGATTGATTTGATTGATCTATTTTTCTCTAATCGTAGTAATGAGACATTTTTATCGTCTCCTGAAAAATTTTCCAAATATGGAATACGACCTTTTAGAAAACTGGTATCGATATGTAATTGGCGATATTTAGATGGTTATATCTATTTGTAATTTTTTTACAAAGATTCGATATAAACAGAGAATGGACCTTTATCCCTCGTATCATAGAACACAATAGGCTTTGAGATTGGAAAATTTTTATCAATTCAAGTAACATTTTGGTTGAACATTACATTTATATGAAAGTAAAACATTGGGCTCCACTCTCTCCCGAAAAGTACCATTACGAACTCAAACATGATGCACCAAAAATGAATAAACCTTGTCACTTAAAAATAATCAAAAACAGATACAGTACAAATTGTTTATAACGAACTTCATGGGATCGAACATTTAATTCGTTATAACTAGTACATCGACTGCAGTAGATACCTATAAGCAACTGGAGATTTTGTTCATTACAATCGGTATCGTTGTAATCGATTCTAATGTATATACAAACCTAACTTTAAGTAAAAGAAAAGCAAAAATTATTCAGCCTACCTTAGAAGTTCCGAAAACACACACAGCGTTAATACTAAATGTAAAAAAGTCAAAAATCAAACTCAGGCCAACGACTGCTTTTTCCATAAAAGAGCTCTTATAATTCGAAATTGTGTAGCTGCAAACGTCACATACATTTATTCCATGAATAATGTCAATATGACAGGTCTTCTTGTTAATCAATTTCAACTTTTTAGCCACCGCGACTCAAAGCTGCTCATTTTTTCATACTGATATTTTGCCAGATTTAGGAAGATTTTTAGAGAAGGCTTGCATAAAAGTTTTACTGAATTTATTCCCCACTTTTTGAAAACTGTATAGACATGTTCAATTTCTAAGATAACACGAGATAATTTCGCGATTTAATTCAGGGAGCAGGCCAAAACATGTCCTAATACATTCTGTTGTGATGCCTTAAACAGAGTATAGTCGCCTGCACCGATAATTCATAAAAAGAGAAAAAAACAATTTCTTCAATTTGCCGACATTTAATAGAAATGAAAATGCAGACACTTAAAAACCTCAATTTTTTTTATCTATTTATCAACCCTAAGAAATTACAATTGCGACACAGGAGTTTGTACTGGTCGAAAATCAGTTTGTCTTTGTTAGGTTTTGCGGGTGTTTTTATTGCCTTTAAAAAAAATCTAAACAATGTATGAATTATCGGTCCAGGCCTTTGAAGGATCCAAGGGAAAAAAGATGAATGTCACAAAAATGTAAAATAGGAAAAATCACATTTATAAGTTTTTGACATTCATTATTTTGTTCAGTTCAATAAAATAAAAACCATTTGTATCTTTTACTATTACCTATCGTTTTTCCTAATTTTTAATAGCGTAGTTAATAGTATCGCCACTGTAAACGTATATGGCACCTTTTTTTCATTTTAGATTAACTTAGTTTAGGTAAAATTAAAAAAAAAAGAATCTCAATAAAAAGAGGGTTTAAAAAGAAAGTAAGTAGAGGGATAGGTCAGTTCTGGTTAAAAAAAAAAACGAAAAAAGAAATGAATGAAAAAAAAATCAAAGAATACATTGCTCCATAAATATAACTAAAGTAAATTTGCTTGTTAACCGCATAGTATTGGTTAGACCTAAGTTTAACTGGTTGAAGAAGGAAGCGTTGAAAATTTTTCGGCCTTTAACCGCTAGGCCAGAGTAATGATCAACTTTAACCGATTCAACTTAAGTTTACCCGTACTTCTTACTTTAAGCGTAACATACAGGGTGTCCAGAAATTCAGCTGCCATACTGAAACGGGTGACTGTATATAAAAAATTAGTGAGAAAAGTTCATNAAAAATCCAATTAATATTGAATTGGTTTTATCCCATCATGTAGAAAATACCATAAAATTGATGAAATCAATTATTGAGCATTATATTTATCTAAAAAATTTAAGTCTTGTTCTTATCAAAATCCTACAGTTGTATTTAATAATGACTAACGCATATTATCGATAAAATGTAGAGTTATTTAGAGATTATAATTCTCTTACGTTTTTTTTGGCTTTCCTACGAGGCAAATTGCAGTTGTCAGATGTTATGTCTATTGTGATTGTGAGTTCTCTTTCGTTAAGACCTGGCAGTTGCTAAGAGCAAAGCCCATAAATCTGAAAAGAAGAAGAATATATAACGCTAGGCGCTAAGGGGTTAAGAAAAAAACAGCTGATAGTTCCTTCAAATTTCCTTTGTTGTTGAAAAATTCGTACTTAAAAATGAGCATCGATATCGAAAAAGTTAGTATAGCTCAATGGTATGGCGAAAGGGAACGGCACAGATGTGGCTATTGTACAAGTTCCATGGGAAATATATCAAATGGTAAAGTTGCTATTTTAATTTATGAATCCTTCTCAAAGACTGTTTTCTCACTAGGAATGTACACTCAGCGTTTAACTGTTCAGGAATATAAAGACCTGATAGATCGCGGCTGGAGACGATCAGGAAAATATTGCTACAAACCTGCCATGGATCAAACCTGTTGTCCTCAATACACCATCAAGTATGTACTCACTGTAAAATACACGTAATATGTACGGTTTTTTTAGATGTGACCCAATTAATTTTGTTTTACACAAATCACAAAAGAAAATCATTAAAAAATTTAATAAGTATCTTGCTGATGGGATTTTAGATAAAACTAGCTCATCTGAGAATATAGAACAAACGTTAGACACGGGTTGTTCTACAAAACATGATGGTAAGAAGTGCAGGCAGCTCTGTCTAAACTTTCTACTTCATATGTCTTTATAGAATTTTCAGAAAAAATGAATATCAACTTCAACCACCCCATTATAATGGGAATAAATGATTTTGAACAAGGTGAAGCAAGTGCATGTGATATTGCCAGTTCAATTAATAGTGACAATGCAGAAGGTATTTCAAATGTAGACAGTTTGCCTATTAATCAGGTGGAAACTGAAGAATCTAAACTGAAAACTTCAAGAAAATCCTTTAAGGATGGTGTAGGACCGAATCAAAGTAAACCTCCATGCAAAAAAGCTAAATTACTAAGATTAGAAAGGAAAAAGAAAAATTATTGCAAAAAGGTGAAAGCCACCAATCAACAAATGAACAATCCCAATTACCAAAAAACCTTCAAAAGTTTTTAACAGAAATTCAGGACTCTAAACATAAACTCAGGGTAAAATTAGGTTGTGCTACACGACCTTGTACAAATTGTTATTCATTCATTTCCAGATGACACTAGTTTCTATGAATAAACATGATCATGATGATTGGGATACAATACTTGAGACTGAATTCAAATTGTATACCAAGTATCAAACCATTGTCCATAATGATCTTCCTTCTGAAATTACTATGAAATCTTTTACTAGATTTTTAGTACATTCGCCGCTTAAGGTACTAGTACTCATTAAAAGAGTTTTTTCTCTAGCGACAGACTTCTAACTTTGCCTATGTAATAGTATATTGCATAACTAGAACACAACAAAAATTATTGCAACTACTGTGAAGTTTGTTACATTTGCATTCATTGTGTTCCTAACCAAGTTATGCACATTATTTCTTTTTGATATCTTATGGTATCACGTGTTCTTATTTTTAGCCTGAGTCGTTTCCTCCTGGAATCAACGGTCCAGGTTATGGATCTTTCCATCAACAATACTGGATTGACGATAATCTTATTGCTGTGGGTGTAATAGATATATTGCCCGGTTGTGTCAGTTCAGTTTATTTCTTTTACGATCCAGATTACAGAGCATTGACCCTTGGAACCTATGGATCACTTAGGTAAAAATTTCGAAGAATATATCCCACCTTAATTGTTATTCTCCTTAAAGGGAAATACAATTTGTTCAAGAGCTTCAGACCCAAATATGCGATTTAAGATACTACTATATGGGATTTTACATTCATTCTTGTCAGAAAATGCGATACAAGGGCCGTTTGGAACCGTCCTATCTTCTTTGTCCGGAAACATATGTATGGATCCCAATAGAGAAATGTTTACCAAAGCTCGACCTGAAAAAATATTCCCGTTTAAACGAGGATGTACAAAATATTGACACAGATGCGTGTACTTCCAGAGACCTGGAAACTATTAAAGTTATTTACGACTATCAACTCATGACTGTCAAGGATTTATTGGGGAATTTTCGAGGAATAAATCAAGAAGACTTTAACATTTTGGGCTCATTAGTGGGCAAAAAACTGGCACATAGCTTAATTTTCTGGATACATTAAATATGTACTTAAATTAAAAACAGTTTGCAGTTGTTAGTGTTTCAAAGCCATGTAATATTGAAAAGAAGAAAATGGCGTAGGAATGTTGACGCTATTGGAATTTTATTTTTTTGTTCTCCTAAAGTAATAAAAACAGTTTTCTCTTAGAATTAATAACACAAAGTTCACATAGCAAAGTACAAACTAGTAAGCAACAAGTTTCTTGGTGACGAAAAAATGACCGGATTTATGTGCGGCATTTGCTACTTAAGGTTGCCAACTTTACAAATTCTTCGCAACCATTACATAACGAAACATTCGAAACTCGCGCTAGCCCGCGAAATTTTAAAATTAGCCATTGCCAATACAGTGCCGAAAGTGTTTGCGAAAAAACGGAAGCGTAAGATTAAAACTACTGAAACCGTGTTCGTGGACGATAGCTTTCAAATTTGCTGTCGGGAAAACGAAATCATTATAAAGGACGACAAGAGTAGTGTGGATTTGGAGTTTTCTTTTGATGAAAATTCCAGTGAAACTAAAGAAAATGATTATCAATCCCAAATTAATAATAACAACAATAATAATAATAACAAGGAATTCGAAATAATCACTTCTTCAAACAGTGTCTCATCCGAAGAGAATTCTCGCAAATTCACAACACTTCGGAAACGCCAAAGAAAGAAACGAGATGGAAAAACAAAGCATTATAAAGTGAAACTGACTCGTACAAAGGCGTGCGAGTCGTTGAATGAGATCACGGGGAAATTTTACGAATGCCATTGTAGATGTGACACCAAAGAAAACACATTTACCGAATTGAAATTGGGTTCAGACACTGAATCCGCTTCCGGCACATCGCCTCTTATATTTAACGATTCCAAAGTTTTTTGTAGTAAATGTGGTAACGGATATAAAGATGAAAATTTGTTAAGGGAACATATGAAAATTCACGAAACGCATTGCCGGTAAGGAAACTTTACCTTTTTCTACGTTTTCTATATGAAAGTTTCAGGGTGTGCAACGAGATTTTCCCAACAGAAAAATTATTCAAAGAACATATCCAATGTCATATGTTTAAAGTGTTTATGTGCCACTATTGTCATTTCGAAACTCCAATTAAAGCGTTACTGATCCAACATAGTGATTCTCACATCGAGAATTCTATTCTCGATTCTGTAATTGATATGGAAGCTGTTAGTATATAATTTTTAAAATTGCAACAAAACTATAAAAATATTTTCGCAGGATTACAATGTAGTGCCTCAGGTGCTAACACGACCCTCATACCAGGAAAGCATTGCAAACATCTTATGTTACTTGAATGATACTTCCTATGAGACTAAAGTACACTGTGATATTTGCCTTTGTGACATGTTTTTTGAGGAGTACGAAAATCACATGCAAAATGTACATTGTATTTACGGTAGTCTTTGATTTTTGTACCGATAATGACCTACTATTACGTATTGATTTAGAGTCTTTATTGATTTTTTAGGTGGTTCATTTTTTTATTTTTTAAAGAAATTCGATTTTTCGTTAAAAATTTTTCAGTGAAAAAGAAAATAATTTACTTTTCAACACACGCATTTTTTATTTTTATATGAAGATAAATATTTGTACAAGCGAATCTAATGTACAAAAAAAACAAAAACAATATATTACAAACTAAGACACACATACAAACACAAAATACCATTTTAAGGAAAAGAGAAGACATCTACAAATTAAACGTCTTCAACATCAAGTTGACCAATTCATTTGTTTAAATCACAGTCTGAAACAAAATCCTCATTTCAGAGCTGTCTTTGTTTAAATAACATAAGCTATTTACAAAAAGAAAATAACACAAATACAAAAAAAGATCTAACAAAAACTGAGTTAAAGTCAGTCTCTCATTTAAGGCAAAAATATTCTTTAATTTACACATACTGTTGTTAAAGAGTGCATATTAACAAGAGTAAATCCAAAAAAAAAATGGCAAAGCAAGACTGAAAATACATTATTTTCCCTGCTATTGCCCTCATTGTTTCTTTGTTAAAGCGCGTGATTTGTTAGTGTGTTCAATATAAACTAAAAGATATTAAATTTCCTACTGTTTCTTCTCTTCTTTATTCACTTTCTTTTTAATCTTCTTCTTATCTTTCTTTTCACCTTCAGCAGTAGCTTTCGGTGTTTCTTCTGAAACAATATCAGTTTGTTGCGGTTCAGGCACACTCTCACTTTCAACTTCTTTTTTTATTTCTTCTTCTTTTACAATGTCCTGCTGTTGATCTCCTCCTTCACAAGTATTCTGTTCAATAGGCACGGTCTCCATGACCTGCTCCTGACTTTTGTCTTCAGTTTCACTTAAGGTTTTCTCTGGATTTTCTTCAGTAGCAACTGCCGGTTCAACAACTTCCATTTTCTCCTCATCCGGTTTGGCCACATTTGCGGCCGCTTTTGCTTCAAGTAAACTTATGGCTTTTTCTATACATTTTATAGCTTCTTTTCGAGCACTCCTAATTGAGTCCTGACCTTGCGTGTCAATATTGTCGAGCTTCAATAAGTTTCTCGTCAACATCTCATCTAGGTACAGGTAATTTTTATCTTTGGGAGCGCCATTGAAAGCCTCCACTTGTCTTAGTAATGTTGACACATCTTTTTGTATTACTTGAATTTGTTCTATCGGACTTGGAGGTTGTTTCTGAGGCGGCGGGGTAGGCTGTTGTTGTGGAGTTTCTTGAGTAGGTGGAGTTTGAGGTTGTGGTGGCTGTGGTGGCTGTGGTTGCTGTTTGGGAGACTGGGGTTGTTTTTGTGATTGTTGCGATTGCTGGTGAGGTTTGGTAAACCTACTAGGACTTTCGCTTCTTCCAAAACCAAACTCTTCCTCTGGGAAACTGCTCCCAAATGAATGCCAATCATTTCCAGGAAATCTATGTGGATCCCTATGGACGAATCGTGTAAAGGCATCAGGTCTATGACCAAAAATCGTTTCAGGTTGAGACCTAGGACCGTCAGTAAATATCCTTTCGGGTTGAGGCGACTGTTGCTGCTGTTGTGACTGTGTTGGAGTGAAATTCTTGGGAACCACAGGAACGTCACGTCCTTCAACGTGAATAGGAATTACTCTTTCAGTACTTCCACTGGAACTGCTGGTCGACGCCTTCGGGCCTTCATTATCTTGAGGCCCTCCCATTGGGATGTTTACTGAAGAAGTGAAGCGTTTATTTTCTGGAGGAGCGGACATGGAACGTTGTCCACGATCATTCAGCGCTTCCTCACTGGGAGTTTGATGTTGGGCGAGATCACAAGTATTGCTCTGTTGAATTGGACGTCCCCCCCTTGGTGAACCTTCTGGTTTACTAACGGGAGACGCTTCTTGAGCAGTCGGTGTCTTCTCTTGAACTTCCGCGTCGTCCGTTTGAGTACCTTGACTCACCGATTGACTGCTATTATTACTCTGCGATTGAGATGTTGCTTCCGAAGTTGATTGTTGATACTGTTTAGGCTGTGGTTGGTACTCCTGACTGAAGTGAGGTGGATACTGTTGGTAGCCCGATGAAGTTTGTGAGGAAGCTTGCTGCTGCTGTTTGTTTTGAGGCGCGGGCTGTTGTTGATTTGGAAAATGGTCAAAATATTCCGGGTGGCTATCGCGATATCGTTGCGGTTCGCGTTCAAATTCGTCTCTAAAAGTAAACATTGAACGTTAATTTGGAACTGCTTAAAATATTGGTTAAACTTTTTTGCTTACCTGTCAAATGGGAATCCAAATCGTTCGAAACGCCCACTTCCAAAAGGTCGGTCAAACCTGGGTCGTCGCAGGAATGGGTCCTGTTGTTCAGAATCCTGAGATCGTCTGGGGAAACCTTGGAGATGTTGCGCAATTTCCGGATGTCTTTGGGCAAGATCGTCCAGCGGATCTCTGGCGCGACGGTTCTCAAATGGAAAACCTGACTGAAAATTAAAACTTTATTCAATGCTACCATTATGGAATGACAAATAAAAATTGTTATTTATATTTTTTGTTTTCCGTGTAATGATGACTTACATTATTGGAATGATCAACGTCCATAGGTTCAAAATTGCCGGTTTTATAATGTTCCACAATCACAGGAATATCCCTAATTGTTTCTACAGACATGTTGTTTTATCAGAAAAAATAAAACACAATGAATTCGCACACGATTATTCTCTCTATACGTCATTAACAATCGATTTTAAACTGAACGCGCGCTCTCAACGCTGAAATTTATATCTCGAAAACCGGCAAGTCCAGAAACTTCTCCGCTTTTCAAGTCGAATCGAGAACGTACGATTCGAGTCTCGAACTGCGAACGATACTTTAATTGCGCATGTATCTATGCGCATGAGAAAGATAGATTCAAGCTTGAATAAAATAATCATCCGCTGGCATATTAAATCGAGAAGAAATATTTAAAGGAAAATGCTGAAAATGGATTTGTGTTAGGATGAATTGGCTGATATTGGTTTGAAATAAATTTTGCAACTGTAAATGTCTCTTTTTCTTTTTAAATGGCAACCTTGCGTTAATTCACTGCTTTTACCTTATAAGGCAATGGTGGCGACATGGGTAAAGGCCGTCTGAGGGAAAACAATCTAAAAGGATTTTTGTAGTTTTATTATTGTAAAACTTAACTTTCTAGGCATACATTCAAGAAAAAAAGAGACATTTTAACATCACATTTCAACTTTTCATATGTAGCCTTGAGGAATACATTATTGAACTTTGCTAATTTCATGCCTTCCATATTTTTTTCTAAATTTGAAGAGTAACAAAACGCATTTTTAATGGAGTCGAACTTGCCCTGAAGCGATTACCTAGGACGAAACCACTGAATAACCAATCTGACCATAACGAGAGCCGTACGATAAATCATTGTGAAAATTTCCTAATTCGAAGTCATATACAGAATAGAAACCACGACATCGAGTGGGATGAAACTTGAATACGGTAGGCGAAACAAATGACAACTTTCCAGAAATTATTTTGTTTTTAATAAACATAACCCGAATAGCGAAATAAAAAAAAAGAAAGTTAAAAAAATAAAATACGTCATCGAGTAGGCTTTTATGTTTCAATTTAAAAACAATTGACAAATTTAATTGCATTCTCTTTCTTTCTTATCAACATGCTCATGTTGCCAATTAAATGTTTATAAAAAATCTAATTTCAACTTTCTCTTTATAAAAGAAAAATTTAAAATATGCAAACCTCGATCGTTTTGGTCAAAAATAAACCTCTAGATGTGTCATCTGGGTTTATAAAATGTTGTTTTCAGTAGAAATTGCCAGAAATCGGTGCCAAAAAACCACGAATAAGTCTTTTAAGAGTTGAATTTTCAGTTAATTTCACATTGCAAAAAAACGGTGTGATTTATTTATTATTGCACTCGAAATGGAAACGATGTAAAGACATGAATCATCCTTAAAACTAGACTCTTAAATCATTCACATGTTAATTGAGTTTAACCAAGCATGGATTATAGAAAACACGTTTTATACCATACATGTCTAAATTAATATTAAGAAGCGTTTAAGGAGTATGGAAACAGTGCAAACTGAGCAAAAAGAAAATGAAAGAATGGACTGAATTGAATAAATGTGAACAAAATAACTAACTTTAATTGTTAAAAAAAAAATCTATATATATATACTCACTTGCACTGCAATGAGGAGCAGATAGGCTTAAGCAACGTTAGAAGGGTCCTGCAAACCAAAACAAAGCACACATCACACCTGTACTACATTTCAGTTAATGGTTAGGCTTTCCAGTATCCTTTATGGTTAAATACGTTTAGTTATTAATAAAGCATTATAAGTGTATTAATGGGAAACCTATAAATCATTTTCTCGAAATATAAGCAAGAAAAACTGTGTGGGGGTGTCCACTTAAACTCAATACAAGTAAATGTTATAAATATATCCAATTAATTTTTCTACGCCAGGCAATTTTTCCTAAAACACATTCCGTTTGCGGTTTTAAAGGAAATTCACAACAAGAACACAAGGCTTTTTGGGTTATTGAGAAAAATCAGTTTAAAAATAGCCCCCCATCCATTATGAAAAATCATTCAAATCATACTTACAAAACCGTTGCGACCAAACGACATAATAATTGTTTAACTCTGTAACACTTAAATCCACACAGTACATGTACTTTTTCAGTGATTTACAGGGAAAAACCCAGAATTTTCCTAAAAACTTTGCAAGAACGTTTCCACAGAATCATCTGGAACAATTACGAATTTTCACAAGAAAACGTCAATGATATTATCTTCCTTCTTTTTTCGACACGTATATTATCAACACTGAACCGTTGTCCTGTACGTCGTAAATTGAATTATGCAATATTGTTGACAGTAATGACAGTAGTTAGCAGTCATTTTTCTTGCCAATATTGAAAAATGAAAAATTACTACAATAAAATTAGAAAAAAATGGTTCAAATAAATATTATATTTTAATATATAAAATTGCTTTTTAAATTATATTAAATAAAAATAATAAGGGGAAACAAATTCCCTTGACAAAATGGCGAATTTGCCATTGTTAAAATGACGAATAACGTTGCCTATACATACAAAAAAAATAGGCAATGTTGTCAAGTTTATATGCGCAATCAGCTGATTGTCTTTTTTATTTACACATAGGCATGCGCCGGTGAAAAAACCCTTGAATCAACTGGGCTGTTTTTTTTTCAATGCCAAAATACCTTCTAAATTTGAGTGATTGTATGTCGACTTGCACGTAAAATAGGCTCGTGAACACAAAATGTCGGATACGGAAAAAGTGAAGGAGTTCTATGCGAATGACATCGTTTATCGTTTCGACAAACAGAAGAAAATAATTTTTGGAGTAGTGGTCGATTCATATGAAGCCTCCAATGACGACATAGACGATTCGTATGCCCTCCAGAAGGGCCAGATTCGCGTCTCATGGAACAACAGTTCCAGGGAACAGATTTGGCGCCAAAATAAAGTCGTAGACACTTTTTAATGCACCCTAAATGTTTAATGCTAATTTACAGGTACGACTTATGAATAGAAGCATTATACCTGGTGATATTGTTCGGAGACTGGAAAAGGGCAAGGAAACTCAACGGGGATACTGTAAGGAAACCAAACAAATTGCTACAGTTCAAATTGTCGGAACTGACAAGGTAAAACTGTTAAAGCATGTTTTTTTCGAATGAAATTTGTAAACTTTGAATAATAGGTTGTGGAACACGTTGTCAGTGATAGACTACATAACGTTCGTCCTTTCAACGTTGACGATGCAGTATTTTCAGGAAATAAATTCGGAAGAATTGAGGTAAACATTTGAAAAATTTCAACATTTAACATAAATTGATTTAATGTGACTGCTTATAGAATATCGAGCAATATATTACCATGCGTTCAAAAGATGGTTCCATTGTCCAGGTGCTTAGCTCTATTAATGGTGATGTTAATGATTTCTGGCTGGCAAAACGTAATCGGACATCTCTGGACATTTACTATCCAGGTCAAGAAGTTGTTAGTTATTTTTGAATTGTAAATAGATGTTCATCTAGTTCATCTCCAAGGTATGATTCTAGATATGTACTCCAGCAAATTTAGAGCAACCAAATTGGCTTAAAAAGACGAAAACCATGAAAAAGAATATGCAGCAAAGACAGAGATTCACTATACAACATGTGAATGATGAAGTGATCGAAATGGCTTCATTTTATTCCACTAGGTGTTCTCTTATGTCAATAGACGCTGATGAAGTTAAGAAGTAAGGCATTCATCTTGGGTTGTCTTATCAATCATTTAAGGTATGTTTTTCAGGTTAAAGGTTCTAGAACATCCTAGTGATACTTGTTTGGAACCACTTGAACGACGACTATTGAAACTCTCTTCACATGATGTACTTTTAAAGAAAAAAGACTGGATACGAAAATTGTCACTTGCCTATAGACCTGAGAACTCGAAAGTTCGCCATATAGTGAATTACAATGCAAAATCGTAAGGTTTTTCTTTCATTCTCTATTGCTTAAGCATATTACTTTGCAATAGGAATTTTCCACGGGTGCCCCGCATTCGAAGTGCATCCTTAGTATATCCAACCACGCCCACTTACGAAGAAAACAGTCCGTCCTACCCACTAACTGCCGACGAAGATGATTGGTGGACTGAAGAGGGCGAAGAATCAGATGAAGATACCACTGAAGGTTATTTTTTTGTTGCGACACTTTGATGCCTAATGTTATTTTACAATGAGTCAGTTGTCGGTGTTGTAAATCGAAAACGCATTGCGAAAAACTTGGCATAAGTCAGTTGTCCTTGCACAATGTGTTTGCTTCCAACTTATAACAACTGATTTATTGTAAAATGAATATAACGAATTAATTATTATGTTGTAGGTGGTAGTGGGGCATCTAGCAATGCTGCCTCATTGATTGGTAAAAATGTCACTAAATTTAGGCACTATCCTCCGAAGCTTACGGATTTAACATCAGGGCACACTTTGGCCGTAGAAGTACGTATTTATACTGCTTAAATGACAGGTTCTTCTCTTTTGCGGGGCTTACTTTGAATTCGAATTTTTAGAAAACTTCTTTTTATACTATATTGAACTTCATAATCTTTAAAAAATTGTGACAAGAAAAGTCCGTGTTTCCAAAATTCCGTGTTTGTTACTTACTTAGTCTTGTATGATTTTAAAGGTAATATGTCTGGAATCGAAAATAACAGTCGTTTGGCAAGATGGTACCGAAGAAAAAGATATTCCCTCAACACAGCTTTACTATTCAATATCCCTGGACGATCATGAATTTTTCCCTGGCGAATGGGTGATCAAAGATGTTACATTAAATGAAGTGACTGATTCGGCCCAATATGGTGTTGTCCAGAAAGTCGATTGCATGGAACGAACTGCTACTATTAAATGGTTTTCTCATTCCGATAAAGAGGAAAAACCAGAAGCCCTCAATATTGAAGAATTTAGCGTTTACGATTTGAAGAAACATTCGAAATTCGTTTACCGTCCTGGGAGTATCGTTAAATCCAAATCCAACCAGGAGGGAAAAATGGGAAAAGTCGTTGACAGTTGTATTGAGGTATTTGGAACTCTTTCCTAGAATTTATCTTTGAATTTTTGCGTTTTTTTTAAGGGCTATGTGATTGTTCAGTGGGTAGGGGACAAAGAGGAGAACTGTTGGCCTCTGGATATTGAACTGATACCAGAAACTGCCGATTTCGAATATTCCGACAGTGCAGATTCTACTAATGGCGATGCGGTTAGCTTGGTATGTGTGGAATAGACAGCCGTAAAACATGGTTATCAAATGTAGTTCGGCGTTGCTATTGTAACACTGAAATAGAATCTGTTCACAAGAAGGTTGCCTATATGTATTTAATGTTGACTCTTAACGTTTGCAGGTATCATGGCAAACCGAGAGCATGGAATCGTATGCGGGAGGCGACTTGACTGATGAAACTGTGTTACAAAATATGGCTGCTAGGCTGGACTTTGTTAGATCTCGAATTGTTTATTTAAAGGAGGCTTTTAAAAATCACACAATAACAGAAAATTTTGTTGTAAGCCTTAATGCTGTCCAAATTGATCAATCAATTGTCATTATTCAATGTTGCAGATACTGAAAGATCTCTTGTTAGTTTACGAGAACTCTAGTTATTTGGATAAATTATTAGGAACCTCGTTTTTCAGTTTGAAAAGCAAACACTTTCAGGTCAGACCACGATTTTAATTGTAGTTTAAGGAAAGATTTTTTAGGAAAGATGTTTTTTTAATGTAGACTTTACTTATGCAAGCCAAGGAAAAGGCTAAAGCGCAAAATATTGAATTGCGGGGCCGTTTATTTGCCAGTGACAATCGTAGCTTGGGTACTCCCAAACCGAAACTGGCCGAATCGGAAAACATTAAGAAAATGATTAAGTTGGAAAATAAAATCAACGCTGAAATTGAAAAGAAAGAGTCAGCTACGAAAGAAGCAACTGGTCAGTAAAAATCCTTCAAAATAAACAACTGTTAATAGGAAATCATAAAATTTCAGACCCCCCAACTCCACAAACACCTGATAGTGTTGATATGTCCTATATTTCTCACGATAACTTATGCGTTGAACTGTTGTGCACATTAAAACTTCGCATGGATCTGGCTTATGCTGAAATTATAAGTCGCATTGGAGGCAGTCAAGCTTTAAGTATCCTAACAAAGGTATTTCAGTCTTATACAATTGTTGAGGAAATTTAAAAATATGTATTTTAGGCTACGGAAAGTGTAGCAGCGACTCCAACTACCTCCACACCATTACCCAGTTTTCCAACCACTCCCGATGATTCGTTTTCAATAATAACACCATTCAAACCAAAAAAATCCACAACAAATGTTGCAATAGGTGCAGCTGAGACACCTCCTACCGGTGAAACGGAATGGTATAACGTAGTCGAAGAAGCACCAGTTACACATCATTATTTTTCTGTTAAATACGACCTCAATGATGTCCAAAAGTAATAATACTTTAAATTAATTTCTTCAAAATTGTACCTAATTAATATGTGTAATTAGATTTCTTAGAGCCGCCATGAAGGAATATAAGTTATTAAAAGAGAGTTTACCATCAGGAGTTTGGGTGCGTACCTTTAGCGATCGATTGGACCTTTTGAGTGTTATGATTCGAGGTCCTGCTAAGACTCCATACGAGGACGGACTGTTTTTATTTGATATGCAATTAAGCGCCGATTATCCTCGTTCCCCCCCACTGGTGCATTATATCAGTTACAACTCGGAAAGACTTAATCCCAATCTCTATGTGGAAGGTGAATTATGTTACAATAACTTCAAATTTACAAAGAAATTTATTTTTTTTTTGTTTAAATATCGTCGTTCTCAGTAAAAAATCACCCAACTAACTCCAAATTTTTAAGAAAATGGCCTTTCTGCATTTTCTATAAGAAATTTCCAAGATACACATTTTCTAAGTTTGATACGAACAAAATTCAACTATTTTAGCTCAAAAAGTTGCCTCACAAAAATGACATTTAAGGTATCATTTATCTATTTCTAAAACATTATTTTGTTCTCCTGTAAAATTGAAAAAAAAAATGGAGTTAGACGTTTTTCTATTTAAAACGATGATATAATGTTGACAGGTTTTATGTATATCGTTCATAATATGCGTTGGAAGCCGTAATTAAAAATATTTAAATCTAAAGTTTAATCATTAGAGTTGGCATTAATGTTTCATTTAGTTTTATCGAGTTTTTGCGAAATTTTCAGGTAAAGTTTGCATTTCTCTTTTGGGAACTTGGATGGGAAAGGGAACAGAAGTGTGGGGCCCTAATAGTACCCTACTACAACTAATTGTGTCAATTCAAGGATTGATTTTAGTGTCGGAGCCTTATTATAACGAAGCCGGTTATGAAAAACAAACAAATTCGCAACAAGTTTGTAGTTCCAATTGTAAAAACTTTTTTTGTATTAATGAAAATGTTTTTTATTTTAAAGGGATATGAAAATTCTAGAACTTATAACGAGTTGGTGATATTAAAACTCGTTCAAAGCATGACTGAAGTATTGCAAAATCCTCCGGAAGTATTCCGAGGCGAAATTGAGAACCATTTTAGACAAAATGGTGAAAATATGTGTAAACGTTTAGAACAGTTTTGCAGTGACACGGTAAGCACACGAAAAATTAATATCGTAAAAGATCTATAGTAGATTCACTTTCACTCGATACTGAATTTTCCCATTTTAGGATCCTTTAAAGCCGGATTTTCCTTTACTGCCAGTAAGCAAAGGTTTGAAACTGTCATTGTCAAATGCACTGAAACATTTTCGTAACATATTGGAAAAGAAATGTACAAAAAAAACTGAAGAATGCTAAACAAAAAAGTATCCAGCACATTCGCTTAATTGTTTCATTATTTTTTCGGGTAATTTTAGCGATTTTTATACGTTACAGTGCTTTCAATAAATTAGTCCCAAATTAGGGTTAATTATTTATTTATTACTCGTTACTCTCAGTTAGTTGTATCGATTTTGTGTTAAAAATTAGTGTTAATTTTTTTTTATTTATTTTTTGCCGATTTATTATCGAATAAAGTTGTTCTTCCTCATTATAATTAATGAAGCTTTGTAATTAAAAAAAAATTTTCTTGAAATAAAAATTGTTACATTGTTCGTAAAGGTGTTTTTATTCGTACAAATTCAATTTGCAATGCCTGTAGAGCGATTAGTAAGTGGCTATTTACTGATGGGATTTGTCATAAGTCACTTTGCACACCAAATTTGTCATGTAAAACATGTATTCACTGTCAAATAGTATTTGTTGATAAATGTCAACTCGATCTTTCGTATTCGCTATTAAAAATTCAGTGATTTAAATTTGAACTACGTTCTCTCAATACGTAATAACCATTAATTGGCTCGTTTAAGAGCGTGAAACCGTTGAAAATCCTATTTCATAGACGACTCAAGGGGATTGGAGACACTGACCCCCCCCTACCCTTATATAACTAACATTTTCTTATTTAATAATCAACAATTTTAAATTGAGCAAAGAGACTTTTTTGTTCAATTCGTATTGGTTCGATTGCCAATTATCAAGTCTCTGTTTTTTTTACCCGCTTATTCTGATTGAAAATTGTATTGTTAGTCGGGTCACTGTTGTTATTGGACCCTGTATTTCGCCATTTTTGATTACTAATGCGGAAACGTCCATAAACCATAGACCATAGATTTTTTTCTATATAGACTCAAAACGTGACAATCGCATGGGCATAAATCTGAACACTAAAGTTGATATGTGTCTACTTTTAAACAGAATTTAAAGTTTAGATGAATTATTGTGGGAGACACTTATGTAGACTTTCTCATTTCTCTGTTGCCTCCTGTACTTCCCCTGGCAATGGTTCCTCACAAATCCAGATACCGTATTTTGGAATTTACTGTATTTCATTTGTTCCTAGAAGAAAGATGGCTTTTGTGCATTGTTTTGAAATGTTGAATGACCCTTAAACATGTTCTTTTAGTACTACACACACCCATATGTTTACATTTATGGAGTATGTTGGAAAAGCGCCCAACCTTAAATAGTCATTTAGAAAGTTAGAATTTTCTTTTTGAGGAAATCAATACATGATTGACGACCTACGAAACGCTCCCTAATATTTTCTTGAAAGCTTCAATTTATTAAAGATGCGTTTTCCTTGGAGTAGATAAAATCGGTTTTACCACATATTACCAGTTAGACTGTGTTGGAAAAAAATTAGTGTTCTTTCCGTTTTTCCTTCCTTTCCATGCTATAAAGAGTTTTTCCACAACACTATCGTGCAGTTATATATTTAAAGTAAGCCCCTCCAGCATCAAGCATGGGCTTATAAATAATTTTCGTACCGTTAAGTTAGCAATAACGAAAACTCTTCCAATTATTCTCTCGGGCACAGGTAACTGCGATGGTAAGACGTACGGGCCCAGTCAGAGCTGATCGTCGCGGACCGGTATTCGGATGTTTTTTCCACGACTAACGTGATCAGAACCATTCAATTTTATTGTCTAAATTTTTAGGAAGTATTTCATAATTATTTTTGTGCATAGGAGATAGTTGGGTGAGTAAAAAAATTGAATTAATATTCAACACACCTTTTCCTTTGACATTCCAAGTGGCATCGTCAACCGTCATCAATTGTTCTCGCTTGATAGTAAAACTTATGTGGTGATTTACATACATAAATAGGAATGTGTTGTTGCGGTTTCGTGTCTTTTATCCGAGAAACGAATGAATGTTTAAACATATTTATCCGATTAGATATGGATTCGGGAAAAAATAACCGTTGGTTTTCTAAAATTGCTTAAATAAGTGTCATAATAGGCCCATTCAAATGGTAAATTCAAGGTCGACTAGAAAAATCACTTAAAAACTATTCGTTGTTGTCATATTATTATTGGTACATCTAAATATAGTAATGGCTTTATGCAATCACCCTGTATATTGTAATAATTTTGTTACAAAAACCTTTTTAGGTATTTTTCCTAATTATTGAAGAATTATTAAAGGACGTAGGTATTATCTTGCAACTTTTTAAAGAGACATTTGGTACTTAATTATGTGGAATTCCGGTCATTAGCGATATGAAAGAGGAAGAGTATTTTTACATAGATATCTGCAGATATGTTACATTGGATTAGGTGTGTGGATGTTTTTGTACAATCATAATTACGCTCTAAATTTTGATTTTGTAGAAAGGCAACATGACAATTTAGTGTAAAAATCAAAAGTATGACAATTTTTACTATTTCAGCTCTAATCCCCAGAATTTTGTCTGTTAATACCAAAACTGGTTAACAACAATTGCCAATCATGTGTCAAACATCGTGCCGCCATTAAAAATTAATTGAACTTGGCCTATCGTGATATTTGCGTGTAAGTCTTATTAAATGTCACCACCTTCACTTGAATATCATTGGATATGTCTTCGAGGGGTTAATGAAAGGTCGGCGCTGAAAGAAAAAAAAGATTTATTTATTAAAGACAGTTAATTAGATGTGTAGATAGCCTGTCTGGGAACTACCGCCGGATTTGACTCGAGTTGCGCAGTAGTGAGGAAATTGTAAACCTTGCAACAGAAAATTCGTAACAGGCTAAAAAGAAGATTTTCAGATTAATTTTTATGGTTTTGCATATACGGAAACCTGTTACCTTTAAATCTCCAAAGCATACAGTTAAGGGTAGTAAAATGATATAGAAACTTGAACAAAATGAAGCAACGAAAAACGATACGAAAATTAATATGAGAAGCCATATTAGGCTGCGAACACAGTTGGCCATCTTTAAAAGAAAGGGGGTTTTCAAGTGACCGTAGTCATTTATTTTAAAAACTTACCTTTTGTTTATCACTACTGTTCTATGTAGATATTTACATTTTACGTTTGTAAAAGGAACTGAGACTGTTGAAATATTTTATTTGCTCTGCCAACTGAGATATATAATACTGACTTGCGTGAAACAAAAGAGGTTAACTGATAAAAAAAATAATAACCATGGTGATTTTCCTTTTAAAGCTTGTCTAATATTAAATTTTTATTTATTTTATTTTATGGCTTTGTTAACATATTTTAAGTAGCATGTATCTTACATAAATACAGGGTGTTCCCTGACATGGTTCATATGACCGGTTATTGTCTCCAAATGAACACAATTTCATTAATATATACATCAAAAATTAATAAACGTTTATAAATCTAACAAAAAGTTTGTATCATTTGCCTAAAAATGAATGTATAAATCAGCCTTTATTTTATGGAATTGAGCCTCCGGACATCATTTTTTCCGCACAGTAATGTGGAAACTGGACCGCTTGTAATAATATATCCGCTAAACCCTATTTTAGAAACAAAAAAAATTAAAATAACTTTGGAACTATGGACAACAACGTACCGTTAAGGGTGGTATACAAACGCTCAGCGGGTGAATGATGATGTACAATCCAGCACAAAATCCTGCCACCCAAAAGGAAATAAATATCAAGATCAATAACCAAATAATTGATAATACTACGTTTCCCATCTGAAATAAACAAAAACACATACATATAAACANTTAACTAAGATAGGAAAATAATTGAGAACGCAGCCGAAGAACCCGAATGTTACCGAACGATGGTTCGGAACTACTTACTCGAGAATGCAACTTCAGTCAGCGTCGTCAACTTTGGTAAAATTTCCTTGATTTAGGGAAATTTAACCTTTATCAGTTTAAAGAAATTCTAAGAAAATTTCGAAATTTTTAAAATGTGGCAAAAATATGAAGGATTGATCTTTCTTTTTTGTTTTCATTCAACATTACGGTGGTGGGTGGCACAACATTTTAATTTACGGGAAATGTGACTGCTAGGAAAATTCCAGAGAAACTGTGTTCAAATTTATGGCAACGCTGACTGGAGTGCTGCAAGAATTTAAAAATCTAGTCAAAATACGCCAAAAATTACTAAAAAACTTGAGATGAGAGTCAAATTTCAAGCACAATATTTTGAGAAACTAATCAAAGATAAACTTGGTTAATGTTTCGTTTAATGTAATTGAATGTTGATGTATGTCTATATCTATATCTATAGAATTTGTAACTGCAAACGAAGGCCCATAGTAATCGAATAAGTAACAGACATATCTGATTACTTTTTACACAACCTCGGTAACAAAACAATTGCAACAACAAAAAATATGCTTCCATCACCATTAAACGTAAAAATATTTCAAATGTCAGTCACGTATTGCATAAAAAAAATTAAGCGCCGTTAATTATTCCCAAATGAACTGCATTTCAATTTCCAGGTTAGGAATACCAACCGCTAAACAAACATGTTGGGTGCATTTCTAATGTTTGTGCTTTTGTCCAATGCATCCGGTACACCACAACTCAATATAGGCAATGGAGGACAATTCGGCAGCTTTTATCCACCTGATAACGATCTGGAAGAATATTGTTATCGATTAGATGAAGATCCGTACATTTATTTCGGTACGAAAACGTCTTATGACAGTTTAACGAAACGGGGCGGTCAACAACATATTGTTCCAGGTTCGAAAGACTATTCTATTTTTTTTTAAACGTTTTTTATTATTTTGATTTTGACTTCTTTAGGTTGTCAGCCTGTACAGTTTTGGTCAATCAATCGGCATGGAACGCGACTGCCCAAAATGGCAAAAATTCAAAAACTGAGAAAACTATTAGACCTCAAAGATGAAATAGTGAAAAACTATGAGGAACGTAAAACGTATCCTAACGTTGGCAAACTTTGTTTTGACGACTATAATTTATTAAGACGGTAAACAATACCTTTTTGAACGAAAATCATCAATAAACACTTATTAAAACTTTGATAAAACAGATGGAGGTGGAACGATTCAATTACAGAAGACAGGGCAGCTTCACTTACCCAACAAGGTGTAAACGAACTCAAGCTCTTGGCAAGACGTTACAAAACAAAATTTCCACAATTATTCAACTACCCCTATAACGATCAAAACTACTATGTAGGTATCACAGTATCAATGTTACCAAATAATTGTGAAATTCTTTAAATCAGTTTCAGTATACACAAACTGATAGAACACATGACAGTTATCAAGCTTATATTGAAGGACTTTTCGATCAAGAGTACTATCGTGTGCACGCCAACACATACGGAAATGACATGCTTTTGAAAGTAATTACTAAATATTGTATTTTTAAAAATAGCTGTTTACCTAAATTTCTACTCTAGGCTTATAGAAATTGTCCGGAATGGCACGAGAAAAATGACAATAATCCTACCAGGAATATGGAATACAATAAGTTTCTTCAGTCAGACGAATACCAAAGATTAGCCAGACAAGTATTCCGAAGATTAGGCTTCAAATATGACATGAACGATACTTTGATTCAAGACATTTATGACATGTGCCGTTTTGGTAAAGCATGGCAACTCGATCAACCATCTGCCTGGTGTATAGCTTTCACTAAAGAACATTTACGACTCCTAGAATTTGGGGAAGATTTAAAAGAATACTATGCCACTGGCCACGGCAACGATTTGGTCAAAAATATTGGATGTGCTGCTGTTAGTGACATGTACAGGAAATTCGAAAAGACTGTCCAAGGATATCCGGATGGTAACAAAGTGACAGCTTTGTTTACACATGCGGCAACAATGCAATCGGTCTATGCTACCATGGGTATTGCCAAAGACTATGAATCGTTGAAAGCAGATAGTTATCGAAGACATCAAAGACGGATGTGGAGGACATCATTTATTAATCCATTTGCTGCAAATCTGGTTGCGGTTTTATACCAGTAAGTGATGTTTTGAATTGGGATTTGATTGATTGTGGATTAATTGAAATGGATTAATTGTAAAGATGCGCTTAGACCGCAGTCCAAAATGCAAAATATTTTGCGTTGCGGTCTAAATCCCGCTCAACCTAGAATTTCTTTAGTATATAGTATAACGGGTGTTCGAAAAAATTCCTTATCAAGTAGGCTTTGGGTCAATTTGTAAATAGAGATTGTATGTCAATTCTTACTATAGATTTCAAAGTAAAACGTCAAATATTTCATAGTCTGTAGTAAGAATCGACATACGATCTCTATTAACAAATTGATCCAAAGCCTACTTAAGAAGTTTTTTCAAACACTAATAGCAGATTTTCACAAATTAATTTTCAGATGTCAAAGTAGCAGCCAACCTGGAAATAGTTATAAAGTCATGTTTTTCCTAAACGAAGTGCCCATTGAAGAATTTCTGGGCTGTTCTGTAGGCCTCTGCGACTGGGCAACAGTAGAAAATAATTTCCAGGAAATAGTAGAAAGTTGCAACGTGGAGGCCTTCTGCGATGGTCGAAGTTCTGGTAATCAGATCCGTTCCAAAGTTACCTTTTTAAGCAGTATTTTAGTTATTATGTTAAGTGTGAAATTTTTATTAAAGTGAATGTGTGTTTAATGGACTGAATTATGACTCACTTATGTCAATCCGGATAGCACAAAAATGCGTTGACGCCTTCAAATATCATAAGAATACCTTTATGACGACTTTTTTTCAATTTTGGAAAAGTTTAATGTAAATTACATGTGTTATTTTCTAGGAATGATTTTTGTCAAATGAGGACTTCTCGTAAAAATATTCCAATTATCTCTAATTGATTTTTAGTCAATTGAATGAAAAGAAATACAATTTAAGAATGTACTTAGTTTTTTTTGTACATATTTAAGTGTTAGCTTTATTCTAATTTATTTGTGCGATTGCTAATTGAAACAAGCGATATGTAAATTTTTAATTAATAAACAAACACGTCTTATCAAATAATAATTTACCTTAAAATAACTCTTTATATCTGCCTCAGAACCACTAAAGCCTATTTCAAACCCTGTATTCAAGGATTTCAGAGGAAGAGAAAAAGAAATTTTCTATGAAAATGTATAGTTCACACTGAGCCGAGAAACTGTAGTGTCTCTCAACGACAAGTGAGAATCTCACAAAAAATCTATTTCTTTGATCCATTTACCGACACTAGACATGAATAAGGACGCCGACATATAAAAATTGGCTCATAAAACTGACAGCTGTTTAAATTTTCATTTTTATGTGTCCTTGTGTTACATTTGTGTTAGTGTCGTTAAACAGATCAAAGAAATTGATTTTTTGCTTAAATTTTCACTTATCGTTGGCGAGTACCATACCACAAAATATGGTTTTAAGAAATCTAGAAAGATAAGAGATATTAAATAGGCTGTCTTACATGAAGAACTTGAGCATGTCATTCTTGTCTATTTGGTCAAAACATATGGAAATTATGATCAGAAGTAGCAGAAAATTTAGTCTCTGGACGAACGATAAGAAGAAGGTTTCAAGAACTAATACTGGATGGTAGGAAACCAAATGTATGTACATTACATCATTACACAATTGCTTTGCAGAGAACTGATTATATTCGGATCATTAAGAAATTGAAAGGAATTTTATTCGAATGTGAGATAAGAATAAATCTGAAATTACCACATGGACCATTTTCGTATGGATCCTTCGATTCTTAGATAATCACCCGGATTTTGGAAGAAACCCATAAATGCATATTTCTACATACTATAGAAGCTAACAGGAAGTCCCATTAAATTTAATGAGACAACCGTGCAAATATTTCAACTGTAGATTAGCCACCAAGGCAAACCTTATAGGTATGTCAAATCGTAAAACCGCCATTCTACACGCCACATACCTCCTTCAAAGAATCATAGGGAATATGAATAAGGCATTTTTGTCAAATAAGAGAATATTCTTCAGAATAGTATTTATTTGTAGCCAAAAAATTACTAAAAAAATTAATGAGACCTAAAAGAGGAGGGCACACCTCTAAGTTCAAATTTTGTATTTTATGAACTTAATAAGAGTAATAATTCAATTCACTTTCTAGCTAATCCAAAAGAGATCGATAACAATCGTTGAGGCAAACAAAATCGAATCGGACGCCGTTTTGTTCAATGCACCGTGTCGGAAAAAAATCGGGGACAAATTTCTTTTTCAATATTGATCATTTGAACATTTTATCAAAAGAATTTCAATCAGCAACATCAGTTTATTGAATATGTGTATCTTGAATTTATTAAAGCTTCATACCACCGATGATAAGTACTTATCAACATCTAAAGTGCATCATCAAAAACATGAAAAAGGCATTCACGCTAGTTAGTGTCGCTGTGGAAGATACTACCATCACCAAGACCAGAGGTAAGAAAAATTGAAAAATTCTTAATTACAACGAAGAATAATACATTTTATACTTGACCTAAAAAGAATTCGCTAAAAAACTGTCATCAGAGTGTGCAATATAATCGAAAATTACCCATCATCGAAGAAGTGTCGCAACAGATAATTTTCAGTATGCCGTTGTTTTTACCTAGAAATTATCATTTCGACATATTTAACTAAAAAAAACACATACACAATACGTGCATTTTCAATGAAAAAACTCTCAGTCCATTGTTGAATATGAAGAAAAACGGTGCGAAATATGTGAAAATGGCTCGGAAAACCGGTTGTCTTAAATTTAAAATGAAACGGGGCAGCATCCAAACGTTAGATGTACGTATAAAAGAAACGGACGCGTTAAGATACTTCCTTGAAACATCCAATTGGTTTCTGTTTCAAAAAGACCCCAAGGATGATAGCACCTATCACAGGTAATCAAACAAATTTAGATCTGGACAATTTGGTGGCACGTATAGTGATGTTTTAAATTAAGAAAATATTTATTTTAGGAGGTCTATAGATCATTAATTCGGTTATCAACTTGCTTTATTGAACCGCTATCCATTTGCCGATAGATGTTCAATTAGTCAATAACGTTGATAACCGAATTAATCGATTATACAGGATGGCGCAAAAGTACCTTCACGATTTTAATTAAAAAAAAACTATACGAAAAGTTAAGTCAATTTATATTTTGAAACTCATAATACAAAGTGTGTTTTTTGAAGTTTTTTTTCAACTCTTTACGAAAAACGATGTCTAACAAATCTGTGGCTTTTGGGTAAAAGGGATTAAGTCCAAATTTTTAATTTCTGACAATTCACAAAACAAATTTCAAAAATAATAGGCATTTCTCAACATAACACCTTATTCACTAATAAATAACTATTGAAAAAATTCTAGAAAAATTTAGTTATATGCACTAAAAAATAAAGCAAAAATTCAACTATTTTTGCCATCCTTAGCCCCGATTTACACTAAATTGGACTTAACCCCTTTTATCCAAAAGCCACAGAAATAATATCCATTTTGTTGATAACAAAGCACATCTTTCACGATCATTCGTAAGTTTTCTAGAGATATCCCAAAGTTTCTCGCCTAATATCCATTCCAAGTTATTCCAGGCATTGCGGCTTGTTTACATAAACCCTTTCTTTTAGATAATCCCAAAAAAAATAATTTAGAGCAGTGAGAACTGGAGATCTTGGGGACCATTTCGAATGTCCGTTTCTCAAAATTAATTAATCAAATTAATCTTTATCGCTCCATATCGAAACTCTCCAGTATTTATTTTAATCTACAAAAGAGAAATTGAATAAATATTAATTCCAGACAGAATTATTAAAATTAAAAAAGGTGAAGGCACTTTTGCGCCACGCTGTATACGTCTCTAGAGTTCAATAGGGTTTTCCGCTGTACCATTCGGAAAAGTATGAATCCTATCTTTACTCCCTCAATTTAGCTGTGTGACTTTTAATAATTTTATTAATGTAAAACAATTTTTTTAACAATAAACAACATATCTACCTGGAAAATCTTTAAAGTATGCAATGTTTTCAAATTAATTGATCTTGCATGTTCGCCAGCAACTAACTAAAGTCTTAACTAATTTTATTGTTAACCTTGGTACGAACTTGTTATGTCGAAGACAGATTGGTGATTGAGATTTTCTGTTAAAACAAAAATTAAAATTGGATCAAAACATTTCGATATTACGTGGGCGGAGCCTGATATAACAAAAGTTGATTGTCTATACGCTCGTTAATAGACTGCTGCACGTTTACGTTGTTTTTTAGTGCATTTGAGACTCGATTTTCAAGACATTGATTGAACTGAAAAAAAGAAATGTTTGATTTCAATTTAATTTTTTCTAACCTATAATCCCCCATTAATTATGTAATAAATATTTTAATTTTATTAAACATTGGATGTCTTGATTAATTAAACCAGCAATTAATTAACACGTCCTAGTTAATCAAAGTCAACAAGGCACGACCGAAATGGCGTACCTATTACTGTTGAAATTGTAACGGGAAATTCGATTGAAAATTTGTTCGTAATAACTAATTACATGTTCTCTTCTCTCGTTCTCATATAATACCATTTCTAAATACTGGACTTTCGGGGTAATTTTAAAGTGCATTGGCAATAACGGGTTTTTAAAGAAATTTTCATTCGAACCTATACGGAATCGAACCACACGCGTATGGGAGAGAGAGTAATTTTACGAACGAACATGTACGACCTTCTCTCTTATCGAAAGAAATCGCGCAAAGTGCCATAGAAGAAAACACGTCCGTGCGGTACGCATCGCCGTCAAGTTCGCGCGATTCCATCGTCAAAATAGAAGCTTCGCAGCATACTCGACTACCCTTTGATGTCGTCGGTTTAAGAGAAATTTTTTTCCGCAAACTACAAACATTACGGTTTGGATCATTGCAAACATTAAGAAAGAAGGTAAGAAGATAAACTTAAATATTTGTCTTTTTAAGTTAGTTTTAGAAACGTAAAACATACGTTTTCATAGGTTTCTTGCATTGGCACTGATCAAACAAATGTCACTTTATGTTGAAAAAAACAGTATGAAACTATTTGAGTGTGACAATAACAAATGCTAGTAATGCTGATGATCAATTGTTATATTGCGTAATTTTTAAAGAAAAACGTTTGATGTTTCCATATCATCCATAAAGAAATATGCGTTATGCGAAGATCCATAATTTACTATTCTTTTAATTTCTAATGCTCTACCTTATTTCTCTTCCGATTTATGTGATATATTCATCTCTTCTTAAGCATTATTTTGAGTAGGTACTGTTTTTGACTTTTTGTTTATGTCTAATTCATCCAATTTTTGATTGAAACGATTATAAGCCAAGATCTTTTCTTGAACTAAGATGTCATAGAAAAGTCCGCGGGAAATACAATTATTCAAATTTAAATCGGTTTCAATACTGAATCACTGTCACTTTTAATGGCGGACAAACACTAACAAAAAACATTTAAGCTACTTTCGTTCGCGACAGATTTCCTGATCATGATCGATTCTAAACCAATTAAAATAGGAAATTGGTGGAATTTTTAAAATCCACCAATAAAATGTGAGTTATTTGGATCATGATTACAAATTATGACAGCAAACGAAAGCAGTTTAAATATCATGTTGAAACTTGAACACTCTAAATGTCAAGCGACATTTTCTAACCATAATTAGAATTAAAGCTCCCTTTTTCGGAAATTGTGTCCTTTACCGAGAAAATTTGTTCTATATCCAACTTTTAAAGGAAAATGTACTAATAACATATTAGATATACTTTGACGATTACTTTTTCATAAAACTGACTTTATATAAGGGAACATTTATAATGTTGATTATGGAACTGTCTGTAACTGATGTGATTGTGTAACGTTATTGGCCACTACCAAATGATGAAAAAGGATTGAGGAACATCTGATCCTAGTGCCACACTCCATCATAACTTTTACGTTTCATCTTTATTTCGCTCGTGTTTACATAGTATACACATAAATAATGAGATGGAAAGTGACTTTGTAAATTCGATAATATTGAATATCAAATTGTTATTTGTTAAATGTCAATTTGACAATCGATATGACAAATGACAATTTTCATATAGGATGTTATTCATTTTTTTCTGAACCGTTATGTAGGTTTTTTTCATTTTTCCCCAATCTCTTTTATATGAATTAAAAAATTCAAATTGATGAGAGTTAATAAGGTTAAACATCCTTCTTTAATAAATAGCGATTTTATCCATAATTATGATTTTTTTTTGGCCGGTAGTCAGACCGAATCGGGTCAATCGCATGCCGGTGCTCTATAAGCCTACTGTTTTTAACTGTAAAAACCTGACCATTTTCAATAATTTCTACAATTTAGTAGACAATAATGATTAGTCACGATAAATCCTCAATAATTGCCTAAGATCAAGGCCGTTGCTATTCGTACTTTTGTCTTTTATAAACTCGTTCATAGTAGTATATTTTTTGAGTGTGGTTGTACAATTAACAAGTTGAACCACAAGTACAGGTAACCGTAACGTAATATTTTCTTAAGAGAATTATTATTTAAACCGTTGCTCGTCCAATTATAAACGAGTTTCGAATCGAGATGCATTTCATAGTAGGTACATAGGTATTTCGGCTTAGCGATTCCTCTTTAAAACAAAAAAATTTCACTTTTTATATAGCGTGATTTTGACTTTAAGTACCCGATCAATTGTTCTTCGAATAATTCAATACAATTTCGATTTATTAATTGATGTAAATTGCATATTATAGACGCTTATTACACGGCAGGAATTAAAAGAAATAGATATGTAAGTGCGCGGAGCAACGAACAGTCGTTACAATAATAATTAAAGATAAAAATCGTTATTATTCCGCATGAAATAAACGCTTTCTATGTTAATAACAATTACCAGTGTTACGAGTGATATTTACAAAGTTCTAGGAGTTTATCTAGGAAGGTTATGAAACAACTTCGGATGCGCTTCATTAACAGAAAACTGATGGGACGTTAAAGTGGAAATGATCTAAATTCTTCAATTCAGATATTTTTTATCGCATTTAGTCGTATGTAAAATTTGAGAGCGAGATTCTAAGAATTGAAGAGGCACTAGATAAAATGACCACTAAAACGGTACATCTCTTCTTAATAATGCTCCTCTTTCCTCATAAGTATTCTTTTATAATTTTTTCTCGTTGCTGCCAAAATTACTCAACATGGCCGACTAAAAGCTCTTGAGATTAACGGCTTTCATCGAACGTATTAACTGTCTGTTTCATTCCCAACAGTCTTCATACTTTGAAAACGTCCCTCGTAATTAAAACAATTGACTAAATAATCTGAGATATTTTTAGTATCGAGTTTCATTGATGTACTACTGCCGAAAAAAAAACGAAACCTAAAACAAGTGAAAGCATCCAATGAGGTGTGAATCTCACACGATTCTCTTGTTAGTATTCAGTAAGAAATTTTTTTTTGGGGCTCTGTGTAGGTTTTGTGTACATATTTACTAATTGGGCATTAATGATCGGAGCACGGTGCGTTTCTTCAAACAACTTTCCTTCTGAAGTCAAGACGAACGTCGTCACGATTTCACAAAATAATAATAACAATCATAATCTAGGTCTGTGGACTGCCCAAAGGCTACTGTACGATTGTGTCGATCGTCAGCAGGTAGACACCTGATACTAGACCAGATTTAGCACCGCTCGATTTGTATAAAAGAAATCTCAAACCGTTTAATTGCTTAACAAACAGTCATTGACGTACCGCGGCTACTTTCTTTCTGGATAAATGCATTTAGAAGGTACGCAAGTACTTAATCGAAATCAATGCTAAAATATAGGGATTTTTCTGTCCTACTACTGATTTTATTCTGTATGCAAACACACGTACGCTTCACTAAACCGTGTAACAAAAAGGGTTTTAGTCCTGCATGAGCAGTCAGTCACCCATGATAAAATATTTCCGTTTGTTTTCGGATGTTGTTGACTTCTACTAAACAAAGAGCATGGACAGTTGTGTCCAGTTTACATACGGGTTTCAGTTGTGTAAAATGGGGAAGGCTAACACTAAGAGAAAAACTACAGAGTTCCTTAATAAACCTGCTTGGTTGAAAGAATGGACAATTTCCAAAGGTTGGGTGCACAATAGAACTCATATGCTAAGTTTGAGTAAACGGATTGAAGAAGAAAATAGTAGATCGTTGAGCGATACGAGTTCAATTTCTAACGTAGACGATTTAGTATCTATTGTGAGTGAAGTGGAGGTCAATAAAGGACGAACTGGTCATCGAATTACCGAAGATGTATTTCGAGAAGTGTCGGAAAACTATCGGGAAAAGTTTCATAAAATACGTAACGTCCCAAGAGAATCTGCCCCGTCAAAGTATCCGAGTTACCTAAACCCGTTAGCAGAGGAACCAAAGCCAATTCCACCACAAAGAAGTTCCTCGAACTTGGGAGAAAACCTAGCTCTAATCAATACTCTTAATGCCAAATCGAACATTCACCAAGATACGATTCTGGAATGTTCTGATGAAAGCAATTTGAATTCTTTAAGTTACATCTACTATAATCCTGTATATGTACCCTTAAGTGATACAAAATCAAAGGCATCATCAAAAGGTAAAAAGCCATTTGAAGTGATGAAATATCATTCTCAGCCGCTGTCGAAAAATGAAAAGTATGTGATCAGACACGTGCGGATCAGGATAATGTTGTCTTTGCGAATGGGAAAAAAAGTTAAAAAACAAAAGTGAGAAACAACAAAAATGAACTGCTAGAAATGCGAAAACATATAAATCGAATGCACGACGAACAGAGACGTATTGGAAACGGAAAAACGTCAATAAAAATTCAAAATATGAGGTAAGAGAAAGTAAAATCGAATTTTTCTCTTTTCAAATTGAAGGTTCTCCAAGTGCCATCTGGTGTGTTGTATACGAAGTGAAAATTTTAATGTTCAAATCACTTTCACTCATAATCAGCTTGGTCCGATCGTTAACAATTTGTTTTACGATTGCCATTATTATTTTAATCTAGTTATAATTATTTATTACTATTCAATTCGAAATTTCTCGAAACGAAGAAAAATTACAATGTATTTTTTATAAAAATGTTACGAAAAAATGTAATTTGTTCAAGTGCGTTAACGAACATTCACGTTTCCTGTGGCCGGAACCATCATTACACCACATAGCTCATAATTTTCAGCCATGATGAACACGTAAAATTCACTACATTGATGCTATCTCTCGTTTTTAGAGGTTTTTGGTACCCGCTTAGACTCAGATAACTTGGCTAAATATATGCATTGTCAAACTGTTCATTTATAACACCACATCATCAGATAATCATGGAGGTCAATGATAATTTTAATTAAAAATCACCCACGTAATTGAAAAAGTTTCGTCATATTAAGCGTAAAAATGCTTGTAATACGAGTTAAATGGTACCACCATTAACTTTACAATTAAACGAACAACATGTGGTACTCGAGTCCATCATTTTATGTTCTTTTTTTCTTTTGGGAAAAGTTAATAAAGGAGAAAAGCTAATTGGGGAAGTTTATCTTTTAACTGTGGTGGCATAAGTCAATGGTACTGTTACATTGTCGATAACGGGCGTATTTGAAATTGTTCAACGAAGGTCAGGCAAGGTACTCGAATAATTAATCAGGCAATGACAACAGGAATTTCAAGGAGAAGTTCATTGAAACCTGTGAACTTTCTGAGAACACTTTGTCTTTTTGCATCAACTAATGCTCAATGGAAGAAAAGAGTTGATAAATGATCAACTCATATGTGGGTTAATCGATACAAAAACGTTCTTGTTTGTCGTTACTTTTCCTAGGGAAAGGTGACAGAAAACCAAAGTCGCGCGCCCCTATTGCGAGATCATGTATTTTTCTTTTTTTTTGAGGAGGAGGAGGAGGGGAGGGAGGTTGTGAAAAGCAAGAGGTAAACCTGCTCAGTCAGACACTCATCAGCTTATACTGATGTGATAGTGAGGAATTTTTACTTCATTAAACGTTTCTCGTTTAATCTTCGAGTTTCAGGGAAGCCTAATAATCTTTCAACCTGATTTACAATCTATGCTGATCTACGCTGAACATCACTGGCTCGACACCTGAAAAAGAATGTTAAAATTAATTTGGATTTGGAGATTTGGACTAGTAACGGTTGTCAATAGTCATCTGTTGGAATTAGAATAGAAAAAATCATAAAATCAATATTTTGTCCTGTACTAATTGGATCTTTAGTTTTATTTTTTTATTATTTCGCAGTCCTGCAACTCCTGGGTTGTAATTAACCACAATCCGCAGGAGTATACCAGAAGCTCTATAGGTTTTTCCAACTTTCAATTTCATGAAATCGCGGATTGCCTTCTCGTTCAAATAGCTATACATGTGATTATTCTCTGGCGAATCAGAGAATATTCACCGCCACAGAAAAATAAACGTTTTCCAAAGTTTGGATTTGTATCATTATCAGTTAGGTTTCTACTGTCTACCTCTAGTCAACCGATCCAATATGTTAGGACCGACCTCATGATTGCTCTGGCCAGCAGGAGTTTTCCTCTAACAATAAGTCCAAATCGGCATTTCTTATTCATGAGTAAATAAAATTGTCCTGTTACCTCTGTGGTTTAAGCCACAGCGCTTCGCACTTGTTTTTTAAATGTAAGTCTCTGGTTTAGAACCTTAGAGTAAGGAATCTTAATGTTGTTCAGCTCCAGATTGGCTGAGTTTAGCTCTCAGCGTGATCATTTACATGTTTAAAATTTGGATTACGTATAGTATGCAAAGCTGTCAAACAAACTAGCATTCACGTCATCATTAAAAGATACTGTGTTACGATATAGAGTTACTAGACTTTCTAATAAATCTTTGAGGCAGCACAAAAACTATTATCTTTAAGAATGCAGTACGATTAATTTTCTTAATTATGATTTTATGGAAAATAACATAGATTTAACATTATCTTTCTATCTTTAAGCCGCTCGATAGTTTTCAATTACTTCAAGATAAACTTCACTTACAGCCAATTCCATAATCAACATCATAAAGGTGCATTTATGTAAAATCAGTTTTATAGAAAAGTGCTTTAAATTATATCTAGTATGTTATTCATATATCCTCATTTAAAAGTTGGTTATGGAACAGATTCTCTCGGTAAATGAGACTTTCTCCGAAAAAGGAAGCTATAATTCTGATTATGGAACTGACTATTATGGTCATTCTGATATAATAATAGACTTAAACATACCATGAATTTAAGAATAATTTAATTTCGTTGCATGAGAAAAATAATATTATATAGCCGATTTCCAATGCAAAACGAGTTAAACGAGAAACTTGAACACTAAAAATTGATAGAAAGACAAGTGTAACTATTTTTATACTTAGGCAATCACATATACACCGTTTCGCACAATTACTTCTGTGCAATCGTGAGGGAGGAAGAAACACTATTCTCACGCCGGCGCAAAGCAAAGACGGTGTGGTTATGTTTAATTTTTTCCATATTGTTAATATGTCTTTTAATGTTTGGGTTGTACAGTTTTCTACAATAAATATTAATTGTAGAACCTGGTCTTCTATTAAATTGTAATTGTAAGTATCAAACAAGAGTTCCTTCTATAAAACATCCTCAAGATTATTTGAAACGGTCATGCTGTCGGAGGATCAGACATGTTCTGAAAAATATTGGAAACTTATTGTCAATATTGTCAGTTATTCTAAATTATATTAAATGTGGGGTCACACTCAAATTCTTGTCAATATCTTTTGTCAATGGCACGTTTTCATTGAACATAAACCACTATCTAACAATTAATGAGATATTATTATTATAAATAATTAGAATATTTAAGTGAATTGTCATGGAAATAGGTTAACTTTGAATTTTAGTTTGTAATAGTACCATAGCCATTGCGGCTATGTTAATTTCGTTATTGATAACGTGAACGTCACTATGTTAATATATCGGGAATCTTATGCTTATTTTCCTTATTTCAGAAAATCAATTTTATACTTAAATGATAATTAAATTCATTTTTGATACTTGATGAATGAATTTAAAAATCGCCATCGTGTGTACAAACCACGAACTAACAGATTATTATTATTTATTGTAGATACGGTCGTTTAAACGTATTGCGCTGGTTATTGTGGGAGGCCGAATCGAGAGAGGGAAGCACAGTCAACGAAATGCCAGCACTTGAAAAGGGACTTGGTCCAACAGCGGTGGGAGAGTCCCCGATAATTTCCCGCCACGGTTCGACCAATGGAAACAATGCCACACTGGCGCTTCACTATGCAGCCGCCAGAGGGTGTTTGGACTGTGTCAGGCTGTTGGTTGATTCGTCCGCGCATCTAAGGTACAATTTTTTGACAATTAAAAAGTGGTTTTAACGGAATTTTTCATGAAACTGGGTTACTATACAAATGTTGTACGCGTTATGCCGTTGATAATTTCAGGAAGGAATTACATATGGGGAAACAGTTATTAATTGGTGGCAAACGGTGCTTTAAAATATTGCATTTGTTAGACAAATAGATTTTTATATTACATTAATAAACTACCCTGTATATAGGAGCGTGTGCTTGATAATGACTATAGGAATAACATGGCTCGTTGGCGAGTGTATTAGAAGAAAAAAACATGATAATTGCACGTTGGGTCTGGTTAATGGGTCTTGGAATTATTTTTAATTATTTGTGAATATAAAATACGTCGATTTCCATAAGGATTCTTAAACGTTAGCTTTAAACAATTAATTTCAATTTCAAAATTAAGACTTGAATAAACATAATACTCTAATAGTGTGAACCCACTATAATGTCATTCATTATACAGAGCAAAGAGGCTCATAGACTGCGCTATTTGTCGATTGCCAAGATTGTTTTAACAAAACTAAAGTGAGTTTTGGCTACAATTGTTGCTACCACTGCACACTATTTCCTAAAGAAATTTCCAGATTGTGTGTTTTTGAATGCTTGAATTAATTAAGTCATTCTCTGCTATTTATTTGACATTTTTAGTTGGCGTTAATAGTTAAATTTTCAAAAAATCTTGCAAAAAACACTACATAGGTACATATTTCCCGCTCGGTAATTAGGCATCGTCTTTCTTCCACCTCGTGTGCGATGACAAAGCACAATGCTTACCAGCGAGACTAGACTGAAGAATGAAGTACCGAAAGAGCCGTGGTACCGTACGGTACCGCACTTAACCGTTGAGAACCCAAGCACGCTCTCGCAAAGAGCCCTCTTCAACTGGTCCAAGCGTACACAATAAATCATTGTTTATTTAGTGGCAATTTTTGTGTTGTGTTTTTCACCACACACACCGAGTGTTTTGAATAAAATTATGACAACCGTCCAAAGGAAAAAACGATTTAGGAGTCATCCTAATAAATTAAGGTATTTTTTTCTTTTTTTTTTTTAATTGATCTATTAGAAATGACTTTCTATTTGTACACGTCTCATTCAGAGCCCAGATTATATGAACCAGAACCAAGGTTGTCTAGGTACCAATATATATTTTTTTTTGATTTTATATAATTTATACGTGTAGTTATTTATTATACATTTAAATTAAAGGTGATTGTGTGGTTCAAATAAGACAATCATTCAGTGGTAAAAGGCTGGCAGTTTCCCCTTGAGTTTTGTGTAGTTGAAGTGGCTATTATTAGAAGAAAAAAAAAAGTCATGAAAAAGTTGTTCAAAATAGGTAAAATGAAGAACAAACAAGACGACCATAGACTTAAAAAGAAGGAACGTGTTAAAGTCAGGTATTAATTAAATTTTCTTTTTATCATTTGTCCACTTTTTTTTTTAACTTCAAATCGTTAAGAATATTGCAAAAATGATATTATTATTATATAATATTTCACGCAAATTATTGTCCATCAACGTTGATAAACTATTCTCAGGACAATTTGCAATCACTGTATTTCTTGGTTATCTCATTGATTGCCAAAGACGTGACAATCACAAGAAGAACGGCCTGGACTATATGGGGAATGAACCACTCAACGCAACTCGCAACATATCAATCATATTCGTATGCAAGAATACAATGTTCCTTATCAGTTCTCCAGGTATTTTTGGGAATTATTCGGCTGTAACTTTCTTCAATTTTCTTTTGTAATAATTTTTTTCAATTTTCCAAACTCGGTCGGTAAACATGATAAGTATCATGACTAATTTAAAAAACTGCGACAAGGACTTTGACAGGAGATTTTTGACCTAGAATACTTTAATTTCATTGAACGCTTTTGAATCTCTGGACCATAGAAATGTGTTCAGGTCGTTTGTAATCCTAACACATATTGAGTGCAACGTTCTTACTTGTGTTCGCCTCTAATCTTCGTATAGAAATTAAGTTTTTTCATAGAAAAATCAACATGAACAATATTCTGGAGGAGTTTGTAGGACAAACCCAGTTCATATATTTAAATGTGAAATCAGGGACTATAACGATATTTTCTAGAATTGACATTAAAATGATTCTTTCAAGTCTTTCGTCATTTCGAAAAGCAGATATTTCTCGTTTTCAGGGAAAAATGCAACTTGTAATAGTGCAACATCATAATTAATATGAAAGATACTCAAAATTTCTTCCTAAATCGTTTTATGAAATACAGATACATTTTCTGTAACCTTTCCAAGTTCATTCCTTCTGTTATCAGGTACACTCGGGTATCGTTTTCTTCTATTGTGAAATTTCTCATTGCTTTTGATCTGCTCCTTGACAAGGAAACAAATACATACGCTTTGTGCAACATAGACATAACAGAAACTAATGAGCATTTGATCTTGAGAATATTGCTAAAGTATATTATATGATTCGGATTTATGACCATGTCACTTGTTTTCCATTCGAAATCGATTAAACAAACATTTGAAGAACCTCAATTACGTTTCGAATATTTAAATTTAAACTTTTTGTTTATGATCATACCGTTTCTCTGATCAATGACTTTGTTTTATATGATCATTTTACAAGAAAATTTTCTTCAAGGTCTTTTGAATATTTGAATATAAAATTTTACGAAACTGTCTTGAACTTAATTGTTATTATTATTTTTTTTTGCAGTTGCGCAACTTAATATTAATAAAACTTTTAACAAAAATCAAATATGCACTACATTTATATGCAAATTAAAGAAAAACTAAGTAAATGTAAGCAATCAATGGTCGGAAATATAAAAATTTGTATTTAGAATAGTGCGATCACGTAATAGAACACGGTGTTTTCAACAAACGTAGAAAATAAAAATTGTCGGGACACTTAAACCGCATTTGTTGTTACCCAATAACAACTTAAATAATAACAAAATACTTTCGCTCGTGGATAATTTACGGCCCTCGAACCAAGAGATGCGATACTTCTCGTTTTATTATTGACGATAGTTATTTTTCAATCGTTTGTTACCATGGGTTTTTTTTGCTGTTTCAATTATGTCATTTGAATTTCTTGTTCTTGTTTGTGTCCCCAATTGCAGGTGTATCTAAAACTATTTTCTTCCTCTAATTTAAAGTTGAAATTTCTCCAAAATATTATTCGGAATCAGAAAGTAGAACTGACTGACGCCGGTCGGCGGGTAATGTTTAATTTTTTAAATAATGCCTTTTCACGGCGATAATTGCCTTTTCGAATTAACGTTATGCGCAATTCACTCTTGTTATGCACCAGTAAATTTTTTCAACTTGCACACACACACACACTCCACATATCTACACACGAACTTTCAGATAGAGAAATCTCTTATGAAAAATTTAATATTTAACATTAACGAGGAAACAACATATGTACATTATGGGTATCTTCATTACGTAAATAAAAATTACAAATCACCGTTAAGCCTCTTATCTCTTTTACGTATTTACAAGATTTTAATTTCAATTCAATAGGAAACTGTAACGTTTCAATTAAAATGTTCGGTTTCAATATGTGTAGAATGGCCACCTATTTACACTGACCACTCACATTCTCCTTATTTTAACGTACATTTCCTCATGAAATTCTGAACAGATCTTGGTTTATCATGTATAAATTAGTTCCAATTAAGACTTAATAAAAAAAATACCTTATTAACTGCAAACGATCGTCTATTACATGATCTAATTCTTCCTTGATTAAGTCGATCGTGGAAAAAATTTACTTTAATTATCAAACAGTTAGATGTATGCAACCCAACATTTAATTACCGTCCAAATATGGCATAACTTAGATTCAGGGTAAATTAAATAAAATTGACAACACCGCTAAAGATCAGCAATCCACTGGACCAAACATAGAGACATCATCGATATCTTGCATTGCTACTGGTCAACTCTATGCCAATTACATACTCTGTTTCATTATGAGCTTGCTTAATGCAATGTTGCAAGATTTTTTAGAAATTCGTTAAAAATATTTCACTGATTTAACTGCCTGTCCTTTCGTAGTGCCAACACACAAATGGACAATGACGTAACACCTGTTTATTTAGCAGCACAAGAGGGACACCTCGATGTCCTGAAATTTCTCGTTTTAGAGGCGGGCGGTTCTTTGTATGTAAGAGCGAAAGACGGTATGGCTCCAATACATGCTGCCAGTCAAATGGGTTGCCTGAACTGCGTGAAATGGATGGTAATTGTTTTGTGCAAGTCACCTTTTTCGATTAAAGCCATTGAATTATTTTGACAGATTCAAGATCAAGGAGTTGATCCAAATTTACGAGACGGAGACGGGGCGACGCCACTTCATTTTGCTGCATCTCGAGGACACCTCGATACGGTGAAATGGTTGTTGTGCCATGGCGCACGATTGAGTCTGGATAAATATGGAAAGAGCCCAATTAATGATGCAGCCGAAAATCAACAAGTTGAAGTAAATCACCGTACTTAATTGAATTTTCATGGTACTAACCTAAATGTTTTTTTTTCTAAACAGTGTTTGAACATTTTGGTACAACACGGTACCACACCGGATTATAACGACTCGGATCGTTCGGTCAACAGCAAAAGTTGTTCCTGTGCGACAATAAGAAAAGGAGAACATTTGAAACGAGTAGGTTTCAGACATTTTTCATGAAATATTTCAAGTGAACGTGTTGGAAAAATTAATTAAACTTCTTAGAACAATTTATTATCGGAGAAATAAATTTTAAATTGTACCTGTAATGGTACTGGTTCAAGAGGAATGCAATGGTAAAACCCATATTAATCAAGTTTATGGCTCAATTAACACAAACACACATATACACATACACACAGAGCGAAAAACTAACCGTTGCTGAACGATTTCAGGGTAACAGTACAGGTTCGGACTGTTCAAATTGCAAAAATATGCCGAAAACCAATAATAAAAAAGTCCAAGAACCATTCTACTTGCATCCTCCTACCCATGGTAGAAATTTGGAACCAGCCCATGCTCCGGAAAATGGACTTTACATTAATCCAATGAATAATGGTCACAGACATAGGTAATTATCAGTAATTTTTCTTGGAAAATAAACAAAACTAGGTATTTTTTAGTGCTTCCACATGTTCGGACAGTAGCTCATTGGGAAGCGAATCCTTTTACCTTCACAATCCAAGTGAAATTAGCAAGGAGGTTGTTTATAAACGAATTAAGAACCTGTTTGATGCGAATAATCCTGGAGACCAACGTTCAATTTCCACTTTAAAAGGTAATTTTATTGATTTTTTTCGCATTGACTTGATATGCGGCAAAATGAAACTTCCTCTTTGAAAAATTTGAATATTTTTGTAATAAACTGAGAAAATCAGCAATTATTTCGGGCACGTAATTATTAAAGAATTTCTTTTTATGCGTAACACCACCAAGCAGGAGGCTTGTTCTTTATTGATGTATATGAATTTTACATTTTGTCGATAGTCAGTGAAGAGTAGCAGTGAAATTATGTGGAAACGTTAGATTTTTTTTTCATAAAATAGTATTTTTTAAATCTCCATTTTTACAGTTAAAGTAGATGTTCATTCCTCTTCTTCTGGAGCAGGTTCTGATGAGAATCTTTCTTCGTCGGACTTGTCTTCAGTCAGGTCCAATGAGCACGAAAATGATTATGAAGACATCTATTTGGTAAGGGAAGAAGCTAGAAAACAAGATAAAAATGGCACAACAGGACAACGTTCTCGATCCAGAGATTCCGGTAACTAACATTGTTGTTTTCACTTAGAATTCAAAAATAGTAATCTTTTTTTTTTTAGGCTCTCACAGTAGATCTGGTTCAGTGAGTTCTTCAAATTCCGGATGTAACGTGATCGTTAAAGTGAACCCAAATGAAAAAGAGAAAAAACTCAACGAATTTCTATCACAGAAACCTCAAAAAATCGAAAAATCTATCAAAGAAAAGGACATGACCACAATTGTAAGAGTAATAGATAATATAAACGAAAATATTTTAAAATCGATCCATGACCGAAACGAATTTATTCATTTGTTATTTATTTATTGAATAGGTGGCCGTGGAATCCACTAACAACGAAGCCCAACAACCGCCGCCTCCTCCACCGCCACCTCCCAACAATCAAAATGGTGGTGCACTCGTTGACCCGAATGATCCTCATTTGAGTGAACCTCGTGGGGCGGAAATAGTAGAAATAATTGAAGAACCAACACTGAAACCTTCAGATATAGTTAAAGGCATGTGTCGAAGCATGTCGGTCCTATGTAAGTATTAAAAATCGTCAAGATAACAGACATTTTTAACTCATCTCATCTGAAAAGTATTCAAGTTTACTTCATAGCTTTTATAAAATAACAAAATATATTGAATATTCTTACAACCCGACAACATCGCATCGCCGTTGTCGTTTTTTTTTCTTTTAATATTCTTTTTATGTTTATTTGCTACTCATTACTGTTGTAAATTTTCAATAAACCGAAAATTGGGTTAATTAACAGATGGTAGTAGACCATTTCAAAATGGACCATATATATTTTTATTTTTTTTTGAGAATAGGTTGTTTGTTTTTAAAAAGGCATTGTGTTCAATAGCGAGAAGAAGATCCGTCGCCCATGAGTGCAATTAATAAGAATATGCATTGTTTTATGTATGATCTTCATATAAAAAAGCCCCTTCTCTCTAATATTCTTCCACGGTTCGGATACCTGGGCAACAGTACTTTCCCGTACCTCGTTCAGAAAACTAATAGTAAATCGTAATAAGAGAAAATTAAAGACAAAAAAAATATCGAAATGACCGCCACCATTCTCTGGCGACGACACCCAGGTATATCGTCTCTTCGTTTCACATACATACAAAATTCAAGTTCACATGCACCAGCTGTTGATCGAGCTCTTCACCTGCTCCACTTGCACCTCGTGCATCTGACGACTGTTTAATGATAATTATTTTACAGCAGCCCGTCGTTTAAATTCCTCCTGTTCGGATTTGACCATTGTTAGTTTGCAAGACGAGGAGCGACCATCGCAACAGAATGCGGTCAATGCGACGCCCGTCATACGTCAAAGAGTGTTGCCCTTTGTACCGCCCAGTTTTCCCATAGCCGATCCCAATAAACTGATCAAACCGTCCGAGTATTTAAAAAGCATTAGTGGTGGTGAGAAAAAGAGTGGTGAAATTATGAATTCGAAAAATACCGAGGAAGATAAAGTGGATAAAGAAGAAGATGAGGATGTTAAGAATACGGCGAAACTACCGGGACCGCCCCCGCCACCTTTACCGGAGTTTAATGGTAAAGTTGAGATTCCTGCATAGATTATTTTTACTAATCAATTCACAATATTCTTAAGGCGATTTAACTCAAACCGCTATAACCAAACCCAATGGCTTTGCTCAGCAGGAAAAAGTGAAAAAATTGCAACCTCTCTCAGCTATCAGTATTCAGGACTTGAATTCGGTTCAGTTAAGAAGGACCGAGAAAATTGCAGCTTCAAAGGTAACTTCTGTAAACAACGTAAAATACTTTGTTATCTGATCTGACTATGAATTATATTTTGAAGACATTTTCTGCACCAACGAGAAGTGTGTCGTTACAATGCTTAAACACAGCTGACTCGTTCATGGCCCAGAAGACCGATTTGATTGCCGAACTGAAAATGTCCAAGGACCTGACCGGATTGAAGAAATTAAAAATTGAAAAAGCAAAAACCGAACAGACATTGGAACGCGAGGTCATTTGTGAGATACGCAAACAATTTAGTACCACCAAATTTGTTGAAAAAGTAAGTACTACCATCAACCGTCATACTTTTACTCTAACCGTCCTTTGAAACTAGATTCCTGATAAAGACAATTCAGGGAACGTAGTTCCCGCTTGGAAACGACAAATGCTANGCTTGGAAACGACAAATGCTAGCGAAAAAAGACAGCTGATAAGGCAAAAAAAGAGATGGAACAGCAACTGCAAAAGGAAGCGGAACAGAGACGGTTACAATCTATTCCCCAATGGAAGAGGCAGCTTATTGCCAAAAAGGAAGAGTCTGAAAATAAGATTAGGTAGACTATTTAAAAAAAAAACTACTAAAACAGCAATTAATGATATATCTCATACTTTTAGGCAAACTATCTATACACCAAAAGTAGTAGACGAACCGAAATTGAAGATTCACGATTTGAGGCAACAGCTACCGCAATCTAATGATGAGAAATATCAGGATTTCAATAATAATCAAGCTCAAGATTACGATAATGTAAGTTTGAGCAATAATTCTTTGGATGATGAACCGTCAGATGAGGAACCCAACATTATCCCTTGGAGGGCGCGATTAAGAAAAACCAACAGTTCTTTGAATCTTTTATGTTAAATTATCTTTTTGTATTTTAGTTACATTTATTTTTAGTTTATTTTTATTTACTTTTTGAACGTATTTAGTCATTTTAATGTGATTTTATTTTATTATTGTTACTGTTTTTACTTATTTTTTCGATTGAGATAGTAAATTATTATGTGTTTTTATTCAGGTTTAAAATATGCAATATATTCTTATTAAATTTTTATTGTATTTTTTTTATTGCGCTAAACGCCAACTTATTCTTCTTTCGCTATTATAATGGCATCCTGCACTCCGCAATCAGCCAAAATCACTTTAATGTCACTATTAACGTTAATGCAGTCAAAAATAATTAATAGCATACTCTAGATGCCTTAGATATCTTGTCTTGCCACATGCGCAAAGTCTATCTTGATTAATGTCGTTTTTAAAACCTGTTTACATTATTAGATTTTTTGTTTCGATTCCGAAATCGAATGGTTGACACGTCATATTTTCATGTAAAATAAATACAATAAAACATTGAAAAGAATATCAGAACAAAAATCTAATGATGTAAATGGGATTTTAAGAAATAAGATCGTTTTCTTCACAATTGCGATGGCCCTGTGCAAAGAATTATGAAGTTATTATTTTCAGAATTTGTTAAAGAAGTTGAAAAGTGTTCGTAACCTTACAAATTTCTAAATAAACACTTCTCGTTCTTAAACGAATATAATACTTTTTAAAATATACAATCATGTCGGTTGTTATTGAAACAACTCTGGGCGATATTACTGTAGATTTATATCTAAATGAACGCCCCAGAGCTTGTCTCAATTTTCTGAAACTATGCAAATTGAAATACTACAATTTCAATTTATTTCACACAATCAGTAGAGGGTTTATCGCTCAAACAGGCGATCCTAGTGGATCTCGTAAAGGTGGATCTTCTATATATGGAGTTATTGATGGGTCCTCAAAGAGGTAATAAATATCTTGATAATAAAAATAGCAAATGTTTACATTAGTTTTTTTTAGATATTTTGAAGCTGAAAAAGAGCCTAGAATAAAACACACACGACCAGGACTAGTATCTTTTGTATGCGACGATGATCACATGGTGGCTTCACAATTTTTTCTCACTCTTGGTGAGGATCTCATTTACTTGGATGATAAACATTGCGTTTTTGGGGAGGTGGTTGAGGGACTGGAAACTTTGGAAACTATAAATGAAGTTATTTGTGACAATGACGATAGGCCTTATCAAGATGTTCGAATTACCCATACAGTTGTTCTGGACGATCCATATCCAGATCCCAGAGGACTTAAAATGCCTTCAAGATCACCCTCGCCTAATGCAGAGAGATTAGCTGGAGGAAGAATAGCAGCCGATGAAGAAATTGACGAAACTACTGGTAAGGAATATTCAGTATTCAAGCAGGAAGCGATTATTATATTGTTATTGTTGTAGGGAAAAGTGCCAAAGAATTAGCAGAATTACAAGCGGAACGTGAGGCAAAAGCCCGAGCAACCATATTAGAAATGGTAGGAGATATTCCTGATGCCGATATTGCACCACCAGAGAACGTTTTATTTGTGTGCAAACTAAATCCTGTAACAACAGATGACGATTTAGAAATAATCTTCAGTAGATTTGGCAAAATAAAGTCCTGCGAAATTATAAGAGACCGTAAAACTGGCGATTCTCTTCAATATGCTTTTATAGAATTTGAAGATCAAAAATCCTGTGAAGATGCTTATTTTAAAATGGCTAACGTACTAATTGACGATCGACGTATTCATGTTGATTTCAGTCAAAGCGTTTCAAAAGTGAAATGGTTGGGACGAGGACGAGGAGTTCGACATTTTGATGAAAAGGGCAATAGAACTAAGGAAAACAGAGATATTGGAAAAGGGAATTATAAAAATAACGATGATCGAATAAAATATAGAAATTCGAGAAGACGAAGTATTTCAGTGGAAAAAAGGCCAAAAAGAAGGTCACCGGTGAGGCAAAGAAAAGAAGTAATTCTAGAGGAAGGTATAATAGGGAATCATCCGATAAAAGACATAGAAGACGTTCACGGTCACCAAGGCGCTATTCAGATCGTCACAGAAGACATTCGAGAGAAGAAAGGATAAGATCAAGTTATAAACGAGAAAGACGTGAAAGTTGAATTAATAGACGATTTACGACAACTGACATAATGACGTAATTCCATAGAGATAAAAAACAAATATAAATACCATAAAGAATGTAAGATATTTACATTTGTCTTATTTCTTTATGTGTAATTCTTAAACCGTTTGATCAACGGTGAAAAAACAAAACGTCTAATGTATCTTTGATATCAGGTGATCAATTCATTATGACTAATTTGCATCCGATACAATTAAACCAGTACTGTACCAAGCATAATTTTAATTGATAAAAACCAAATTTTGCAATCAAATTAATTTTAATTTTTAATTTAAGAACACGAATTAAAATAATAATAAACGACAAAAAATGAATAGAACATTCAATTGGTAATTTAACAAATTCAGTAATTAATTATAATAAAATTAATGAGAAAATTAAAAATTTTCACTGGACACATCACTTTCACTGCCACTTTCATCATTAATGTGTATGATTAATTCAGGCATCTTCACAATAATCACTTCCGTATCATACCGGTTTTTTATAATATTTTCAGTATACTGTACTTCGGCATGCCATACTTCTGGGATACACTTTTGTAATGCATTATTCTACATAGAAATAGCCTTTTCACCTGTGTTTCTTTCTTCACCAATATGAGTGATATATCTTTTTGTGTCTGCCCAAATAATTTCTGTCATTAAATTGGCAATGATAGGGTAGTAATCCTAACACTTCATATCCATTTTCTTACAATAGTACATTATTTTATATTGTTTAGGTTTTTTATACATTTTTGATAATAGCTCAGGTTTCAACATCTGCCTGTTACAAGAAACATTATTTTTCTCTGGCCATTCAAAATTTTTTTCCCATGGAGAAGACGGCTGATTTTCAAATTCAACAAAATGATAAGGCATTATCCATTGCAATAATAGACTGGTCCTCTAAGTTTGGTAACAATTGATCTACAATCGGTTTTGCGAACATTTCACTGTTCATTTTGCCATGGTAATCTCTAGTCTTCATTACTAGTACCACCATATATAATATTGAAACGTTTTACATCAAAACCACTCTGTTAACATTATCATTTTAGTACCATTTGACGAAATCCAGGTTTCATCTAAGAAAACGAGTTGGCGTGCTCTGGAGATACTCTATATTCTAGATATTTTCTGAAAAAAGTTGCTCTCATTGAAACTATCTTGATTGCTTCATTAGTGCTCTTCGATAGTCTTCATTTTTATATTTGAAATCTAAGTTATTGAGTAGAACGCAAAGAGAACCAATTATTTCATTTCGGTTCAGTTTTTCCTTTAGACTTTTTATTCTAACAGGTTTCTCTAAAAATTAGCTAATCTTGTAATTTTTTTAATTTGTAAAATGTCATATTTTCTTTCAAGATGGGTGTTCAGAAAAATTCCTTATCAAGTAGGCTTTGCATCAATTTGTAAATAGAGATCGTGTGTCGATTCTTATTACAGACTACAAAATAAAACGTCAAATATGGTTATGAAAAATGACGTTTTACTTTGAAGCTTGTAGTAAGAATCGACACACGATCTCAATTGACAAATTGATCCAAAGCCTACTTGATAAGGAATTNATTATTATTAAACAATTGCCTCTGACTCTGACTTTGTTTACAAGAAATTAGTTATTGTTACGGAGCGTAGCAAAAACACATTCACCTGATAACGTTGACAACGGAATACATTACAGTGGATTAAAAGTACAAATGAATAATTGAAAATTAAATACATGAGTTATTAATAGTATTTTAAAATGGCTTATTGAAAGGGGGATAGGGCATATTGTATTTTTTACATTTATCCTAATATTAAATATTAATATTTTTTAATATTATTAATTTAAAATTTTATAAATTCCAACAAAACACCGCAAGACACTATAACGGTCTTATCAAAGTTCGTCAAAATAAGTTAAGTTCCACTTAAATTGCATTTTTATGGAAGGGAATTCCTTTTTCTCGTAACCATTACATCATTTCATGTTTTCAACTTGACATAGTAGTCTATAATGAAGTGCTTGTTCAATACTTACTATTATTGAATTAGCTTCAACGCGTTCAAGCGAAAACAATTTAAACCATTGCTCAAACATGTTGAATTTATGTCTTGAAAGCGCATTCGAGATATGATTTTTGAATTCTTTTTCTCAATTTTCTGAGGTGTACTGACATTTTTGGGTAGGTATATCTCGAGTTTTAATCGATCGATTTGGATGAAAAGGTAATCAAATTAAAGTTATTAGAGTCCTCTAGAACTTTCCATATTCACATAGTTTTAAGATCGATTCAGTAGTTCAGTTGCTAGAGATTTTAATACGTTGAAAAAGTACTTTTTTCCAAAATGGAAATCAGTTTCCCAAAGCAAATTTACATATCGTCCTGGGAAAAATAAAAAACACAAAAATAGGTCCAGTTTCAATTTTTCTATGTGAAGCTGATTATTTTTACGAGAAAAAAAAACACTTTTAATGGAAATCCATGAATAAATAGCGAAATTATGAATTTCGCAATGGAAGATGAATTCTGCTTTTTGACGATTTTCATGTTTTTGCTTGCATTTATTAGTGTAATATGTTCTTTTATATTTGCTTTAATGGAAACCTAATTCCAGTGCATGATAAAAGAATTCTATGATAAAGATATGTTTTAATGGTGTCCATTCCCATTAATAGTCGCACCTCAAAGGAACCCTTAATAAAAATGCCTCAATCAAGTATCCCTTGATATTATTTTTTCGTAAAATCTGTCAGCTCTTCGTAAAAAAAATAAAACTGGACCTATCTTTGCGATTTCTATATTTCCCAGGACAATATGTGAATTTTTTACCTTGATTTTGGCCAAAAAATAGTTTTTAGTTTACAAAAGTCTAAGCTAATCTTTTTCGCATCGAAGGGAGAGTGTGGAAAGAACCCCTCTACACTTTCTCTTCGATACGGAAAAGGTTAGCTAAGACTTGAGTAAACTACATTGTTTTTTATTACGAATGTTTCAAATTCCGAAGGTGGTAAAAAACACAAACGCATTGGATTTTATCTTTTTTTCTCTCTTTCGTTAAAGAATGCATGAATCAGATATTTACATGTTGGTTTCGATGCGTAAAACGCGTGTTTTGAAGCATGAGTAATAAAAAAAGACTTTTTCAATTTATTAAAATGGCTAGCAATTGAACTACCGAATCGACTTTAAAACTATATGAGATAAAGTTGTAGAGGACTCTGTTACCTTTAATTTCACTGCCTATTCATCCAAATCGGTCGATAACTCAAGATAGATCCAAAAATGTCTAAACACTTCCAAAAATTGGGAAAAAACATTTCAAAAATTTATATCGCGAAAACGCTGTACATGGAAAAATAACATTGCTTGGTTAACTGTAAAATGCGTGTAAACTGGTATTACAGAGCATGTATTTTAACTTGAAAAAAATCAACAAATTAAAAAATATCAGATTAAATTATTTGAGGGAGGAATCCTATTCGTGACAACTTTATATTTTGCAGATGGCGCCATCTATTTTTTTTTAATAAATTCTCTAACGTAATAGTTAATGTCAAAATAGCTTTAATCAGCGGTGACATGATTAAAAAAATTTATTCAATTTTTTTAACGGTACTCTTTTGTCATTTTACTCAAGATGATTGATATTTGCAATTAGAGTAGCTTCGTCCAGATTTAACGCCACAAGGACAGATATAATACATTACAAATCATGAATTTCACTGGTGCTGTTTTGAATGTCGGTAAAAATAATAGTAATATTGGTAAAATCCCGATTATGGGTCCCCCTCAACGTCCTGCACCCCGAGCCAAAGCAACCAGTGTATCAGTCAGGTCCAGAAAAACTTCCTCAGAACTAAAATGGGGAAAAAGTACATGCAGGTCGGCCGTTTTTATTAAATATTCAATTAAAATCTTTAATTGGCATTTCAGTACAGTATATCTTTAATGCAAATACAATAATTTCTTGAACGAATACAAAAAAAATCTATTTTATTAACAATTATGAGCTAATTATGACAGTTGTATTTAACATTCGACAAAAAATGGATTCGAATTAAAAAAAATGAAGTTATTTTTGAAATTTAATTTTTCAGTTTGGCATGCAATACTACGAACAGTAAAACTGCAACTTCATCGAAATCCACCACAGATGATTCTAGCAAGGATAATATAATCGTTGGTAAAGTTTATTCAAAATCTCAAATTTCATACATAACAATACAAAATAATATATATTAATTTAATCCCCAAACCCAAAAAAAAATATAATCCCATAAATGGACATATTAATATATCATTAATATATTTTATTAATAATTTAAATAAAATATATTAATTTTCCGGTTTAATGACAGCCTTTTCAATAGATTTTCTGTTACCCTCGAACGAGGACGACATTTTCTTGGACAAGGCCTGTTTTGTATCTGAAGATGAATTTCTTTTCGTTTTTTTCGCATTTTTGTTAGGCTTCTTCTTTACTTGTACTTTAGTGTTACTTCCAGTCTTTTTTTTGTTCTTGGTAGCCAGTTTAAAAGATCCCACACAACCGTGTCCTAAAATTACGTAACAAAATTAGGTAACCAGGCATATAAAGGGTCTCCTGCTACAAAATATGTAGAAATCTTAGATATCTTACGAAACAAAACATTCATAGAAGACCCAATCGACTTTGCTTACCAGTCATTTGAATGAAAATATCATTCTCAACCCCTTTGGCTAAACATCGCTTGATAAATGGACTTAATCTATTCATATCCACTGTGAAATTACTTGCTATAAACTTTTTTATAGCACGCACTGAACAGCCTTTTCTGCTACTCAAAGTTTCTATAGCTTGGGTTACCATTTCAGAGACCGGCGGATGCATTTTCGTAACTTGTTTTGATCTTCTCTTCACAGATTTTTTAGGTTTGTTATTGGGAGTGGCAGACATATTTGTATGCGACATGTATTTTTTAAGTTTTTTGTCACGCACAAAATTGCAAGAAGTAAATATAAAATATTTGATTGACGTTTGCAAACAATCGTCTTGGATACCTATATTATTGTTTCTATATGTAGCTTTGACAGTGGGTAGAGGGGAAGCAGCGTGTGAAGTGGGGATTTCCTCGGTTAACGTGTCGAGACCCGTTGTGACTTTATGCCAAACTTCGGATAATCAAAATTATGCTAATACCATTAGAATGCTGAATATACTAGATCCAAATTTGGTAAAATGGGATGTGTTACAGATGGTTATATGTATTTAATAAAAGATTTTCAGATTGTTTATCCAGCCACTCTTGATTCTGGCAACAAAAATCGTCTAATAATAGAGATCCAGAAGCGATTTCCCTCTAGGAAAACCGTAGCAATTCCACGTAAAAGTTTCAATAAAGAAAACGGCCTAAAAGAACTGTATAAACTATGTATCCCCTCTTCTCAACCCACATTGATTATGATTAAGGACAAATATTATGCGATAATTTCAGTTTCTGGTCTTTTAACTTATCTTCAATGTAATTTGTATATTTTTTACGCAAGCCATACCATCAAGTTAGAATATGAAGCCTCGGAGGGTTATGCTGTACTAGGTAAGACATCCCTTTGATTCATCATTTTATGTATTTTATTGCTGAAATGTTTCACAATTTCAAAGATATTTCACATTTTCCAAAACAGTTATTCCTTAAATTGTAATGTTTATAGATACAGCTACGGCTGATCGATTGGAATTGGTCAGCTGTAATCAACCAGCTCAAGGCAACAAGTACTCAAGTTTATTCGGAATAATAAATAAATGCTTGACAAGGATAGGAACTCGAAATTTACGTGCTATTATTCTGCAACCATTGAGTTCCATACAAAAGATAGAGGAAAGGCAAGACTGCGTGGAAGAACTGATTGAAAATCCGGGAATTTTGATGGCAATACAGGGAGTATTGCCGAAATTCCGGAGCGTCGATCAGTTGCTGAGTTTGAGCACTTTACTGCCTGCAGATCCACAACAGTAATTTTCGTTTAATACTTTGTTGTATAAAGTGTTTATTGAAATCTTAACTTTCAGATGCAGTAATCGACAATTAAACTTTATTATATTACTAAATGGGATTCTTGATAGCATAGAGCCATTAAGAGAAGCATTAAAAGCATGTTCACAACCATTTTTTCAACGTTTCCATCAAATACTTAGTAACGAACAGTTTGAGGAAATTCAAGATTTTATTAGGTACACATAAAGTACTCCATAGAGCCTGGAAAATAACACCCATAGTGGTGATCAGTTTTGTAATGAACACACTGTATATTTAATAATTTTTCCTTAGAGAGACAATTTATGAATCGGCTTATCCAGCTACTAAGGGACAACAAGCCGAACAACAAAGGATTTGGGCAATTAAGCCTGGCATCAATGGCCTTCTGGATTTGGCAAGGAAAACATATTCAGAACGCATTGAAGATATGAGAGGTAAATATTTTTTATTGTTACTCTGAAGCCTGAGCAAGTTTTCTTCCAGAATATACGAAGAAATTAGCTCAAAAGTATGATTTACCTCTCAGTCTAGCAAATAACAATAAAAAAGGATATCACATAACAATGCCACTTAATCAAAACCAGAAAAGGTTTATGAAAAGTTCTGATTTGCCTTCGGAATTTTTTCAAGTTAGTGATATTCTGTAAACACTTTATATATTATAAATAATATTATTTTCCTTTAAATTTAAAGGTGTTCCGATTGGCCAATAGTTTCACTATGAAAACAGTAGAATTGGTTAACTATTCCACGAGAATTGACGACATCTTAGTGGATTTATTGGCTTTGAGTAACATGTGTGTCTATAAAACAAATTTAATTCAAAAAACTTAATTTTCGCCATTTAAAGCATGATGAACAAAATAATAAGTCAACTTAAGCAGTACGCATGGTTATTTAACGAATTGGTCGAGGGTGTTTCCCATTTGGACATTCTACAATCGCTAGCGGAAGTTAGTAACTCTAACGGCTGGATTAGACCTACATTCGACCATTATACTGAAATTGTTGATGGACAACATCCATTGTTAAATTACATTTGTCCACAAACTCCTGTTCCCAACACAATTGTAGGTATGAGTACTTTTTCCACTCCTATCCCAATTTTTTTTCTACATTTAGACGGCTTGTGATCACTACAATTTACACATAATCACCGGTCCAAATGGGGCTGGTAAAAGTATTTTTGTGCGTCAAGTGATGCTTCTTCAAATTATGGCTCAAATAGGTAAGGCTGTTTTTGAAATTAATTTACAATATTGATGGGTTGATTTATAAAGGTTGTTACGTGCCCGCTCAATCGGCCATTATGAGGCTCGCTGACAAAATGTATGCTCGTATTTCCCACGAGGACGATATTACAAGCAACTTATCAAGTTTTGGTTTAGAGGTAAGTTTGACATAACGAACTGATGAAACTTTTGAAGTAATCCCCGAATTACAAAGGAGTTACTTTAAAAGTTTTGAGCTGCAAGATGCATCCAGGCCACACAAGCACGCCTGACCGAACTTATTTATTTAAGCGTACGTAAACTAAATTTTGCACTAACAAGCAAATTGCGCGTTTGGTATGAGCGCACGTTAATACATTCTGTGTAAATGTTTAGTTTGAATTTCAGATGTGCGAAATTTCTTACATTTTAAATACCATGAGTGATCGCTCTCTGATTATCATTGATGAAATTTGCAGGTGCAGTAACCCTAATAAAAGAAAAATCCCCTTTTAATTTTTTGTATTTTAGATCCACATCTTTGGATGAAGGCACAGCTATTGCGATGTCAATTTGTGATACTCTAAGCCGTTCAAAAGCCTTTACATATGTTACCACTCATTATAGTCGTCTCTCTTTTGTAGCTGAACTGTTTTTCAATATTAAACTTTGGCAAATGGAAACGATTCCAGAACAAAATGTAAATCGATCTTTAAGGCTGGATTTCAAATATAAGTTGATATCCGGAGTGACTGTATTACGCGATTATGGAATTTACATGGTAAAAGGTATTTGGCCAAATGAGGTTGTTCAACATGTAGAAAAATTTCAAAAAGAAATTGGAAATACAGACGATGTAGATATGATATTAGGCAGTTATGTGCTTGTTGGTTTATAAGTGTATTATTAGAGTTTTAGAATCTCTCTTATTCACCTTGGGGCTCGTCTTAAATATGATTTTCAATGTCAAATTGATAAATTGAAGCGCAAACAAAAATTAACTCATTCCAAGATAAATGAGATGATCTCGGAGTATAACTGTAAAATGCAAAATGCAGAAAGACATGGAGAACTTGATTTTGACGTAAAACACTTCTATAATTTTTAATGTAATTTTTTTTGTTATGTTTTTATTGTTTCACAGGTAAATCATTCTATATTTGGGTCAAACTCAGTATTAGAAAGTGAACCAAAAAATTGTTTATCTTCAATTAATCAAGAATACTGTGAATATATGTCCGGAGATATCAACTTACTGTTTATTCCCGAAGAACAAACAAGATTTCAGGTTGTTAGAACACCATCATAACATTTCTTTTTAAATATAATATAATATTTCAGAGCCAACAAAAATCCCTGGAAAACATATTCACTCTAGAGAGTGCGTATTTGGAACCCGAAGTAGAATTAACCAACAGCTTAGATATCAGTCGACAAGCATTAAATTTAACAGACTCACTTGATGAATCCCAACAGTCTTCTTTCATGAATACATTTGTACAGAATTTACAAGATGATTTTAGAAAAACATCCACCCCTATATTGGAACTGGATAAAAAATGCGCAGAAAAAGGATGTCATGTATGTGCAAACTCCAAAATGTCAGATGACTTTGTCAGGCAACCTTGATGATTTAAATATTGCCACTATAGTGGAGGACTTGGAATCGTTCATAGAGGACGTTCAAAAAGAAGAAAATTACAACGAGACTCTTAAAAACCAAAGCCTTTACCCTGTTGTGGAAGTAGTTTCTGGTCCTGAATGGCCAAGTTCAGAGGAAGACATTCAAAACACTAATTTAGGTTTATTTTAGTAATTTTGTTAAAATTCTGTTGACAAACATAATTTTAGATGAAGGTGAATTTTCGAAGCCACTTCTACGGGTTTTTAACAATGAAAAAGCAACTTCAAATAACAATTTCAACTCAGAAGAATTTGAAAAAGTAGAATCAGAGGATGATCAATCTGATATAAGTTTTAATTATTCTCTCTTAATATCGGAAAGTTTTATGAATAATAATAATAATAATGATAATGAAAGTAATCCAAATGAAGAAAACTTATGTGAAGATGTTGATTTCACAAATAAAATACATTTCAAGAAGAATTGTACCGTTGAAGAATACAAGCAAGCTTTAGAGAAGAAATGGGGAACAAAATGTTCACAAGAAATTCATGAAAATGATAACCGTTTAGAGTAACGCTTGTTTTATAACAGATAATGACTTTTGTACTGTCAACTGCTTACCTGATTTTAGATTGAGAACTGATGATCCATTACCACTCAATCAAACAAATAGTGAAAATTATGCTAGAGTGGCTTCTAATGATTCAAATGATACTCGAGAAGCAACGGTTAACACTAGCAATTTTTCTAACTTGAATTCAAGGATTATAACCAGTAGTTCAAATGATATCACTAATAACAGGAATACCACTGAAAGTGAAAGTTAATAAATCCGATATAAAACCTTCAAAAGTGAATGAAATTTGTTTAAATTTTTAGAATTTGAGAATAAATTAGTGAAGAAATCTGTTAGGAAAAAGTTTAAACCTCCATTGAAGAAACCTGAATCAAACTTTTTACATGAAGATTCTTCCCTTTTAACAAACTGTACAATTGGCCAGTTTAAACTCTCCGATGACTATTCCAAGTGGAATCAAAAAAAGATAAGACAAGCATTGTACGAACAAAACATAAAATTTTTGGAATCAAGCAGTAGCTCAGGAGCCGACTTGACCAAATTATGGGAGGATAGATTAAGGAGTACTCGACCGACGCCTAAACAGCTACAACAAGCGACTTGTTTGGCCACGATTCGGAAAACTACGGCTGGTATTCAAGTTCTTCTTCCCGAGAGCGAAGAATTGCGTCCTAAAAAACCGAAATTAATGTTTTCCTGTAGCAAAAGTTTTGTGAATATGAACATTTTTAGTGATCGTAATGCAAAAGTATTTGACCAGTTCATGAAGTCTAATCAAAAGGATTTTAGGATGTTTAATTTTGATTTTAGTAAACCAAGTATAAATGATGTTTTTAATTTTGAACAGGTATGGGCTTGAATCAAAACTCATTGTACAGTATTGTCAACCATAGGGAAATTTATCTACACTAAGAAAATTTCAGACAGTGTTTATGGAATTTCCCGTATAAATCTTTGGCAACGCTGTTTTTACACTTTAACTGCAAAAATTAATGTTTCAGGTCGAGACTACATCTTCTGATGTCACAAAAAGCAGTCATTGTTGGACTTTTGTTCGTAATCAAGATGAATAAATGTTTTTTTTCTGTTATAAAAATTATGAGTAGATTCTTTTTTAAAGTAGAACTTGTAATAATCGTTCAATTTATTAACTTTCAGCCACATTATCAAACAATCGTACTACTTCAGGAAGATCCTCCAGTTTCTTCATCAGTTTTGCATACAATTCAAAATCAGTTTCATTTAAATTTTGCAGTTGATGAGGCACATAATCTATACCAGCGTCTAAAATTTTATACCCTGCCTTTTCCAATAAATTTTGCGTTTGTAAAAAAGCGTCTTTGTTGCAAGTAAATTGGAATACGTTATCGTCTATTTGAATAACCTCTTCAGAATTGGTTTCAATTGCATGTTCAGTGGCTATTTCTAATTGCTCCTCTTGAGATTTAGATGATAAACTAGAATTTTCAGCTTGGATAAGGCCTTTTTCATTAAAAGAATGAACACCAGCTCCATCCATATATTTGGACCTGAAATATATTAGTTTAACGGTTCAGTTAATATTCTTGTTCAAAACATTGTTTACTTTGTTTTCTTTAATTGTGCTGCTATAGTTTGTTTCATATGATGTAAATTGCTAGTAAGTAGTTCACACAATACAATACAATTTCCAGGACCTCTTAAAAAATATAAGTATACATGTTAAAAGTGCTTTAAAATGACCTTTTGCTTACTTAATATCTAGCATGTACAATTTTAAGTTGGATTTATCTGTTTGGCAAGTTTTTAGGATGTTCTGCCATGTCGCTGTTGGCATATTGAATCGTTTACATTGTTGTATCACTTGAGACAGTTTTAAATTTTTATCTGGATCCACTGAACCTCCCTCTAGATCGAAATTAATCATATTTTCACTTTAATGTCTTGGTTAAATGATTGTGCAGCTATACCTGTGACTGCTACTTTGATCTGGCGAGACAATTTGGTAAATAAAATACTCCTTTTGCCATCTTGTTGTGCTTTAATATGTCTGATATTGGACCATTTAGAATGACCAGCGAATCTTTTTGGAATGATATTAAAATTTGAAATAAAGTTCCTAAGCATTGCACTGGTTAATAATTGAAAATTAACATATATGCATAGTTTTAAAATAATTTTTCAAGAACTTTGGTTACCTAACCCTACCAACAATTTATGGCTAAGTAATTATTTCTTCTTCTTTCATCATTCGCTTCAATAGGTATTCTCCAGCAGCAATCCGCAACTACTTGGCGCCATGCTGATTGGTATAAAACGGTTTGCAAACTGTTTTTTGGACCGATCGGCATGGTGCTGACTGGTTGTGGATTGCTGCTGAAAAACAACTAATATTATACAAAAGATATTACTAAAAAAAAACAACTATGGCATTTTTTGATCTTCTTCTTTTTCTATTTTGCAATTACTACATGTTTCACGTTTCTCTAACCAATCACGGATGAATGTGTCAAACCCGTTTCGTATCATTGGTTAAAACTATTGACGTTGACACATAATTTAGAAATGTCAGTTTCTAGCGGGATAACGGCCATTTCTGTCTTTTCTGTGTTGTTTGGTGGTTCGTTTTCGATCTTTTTTTTACATTTCTGTAGTTTTTCTTGTGATTTGTTACATTTACGATAATCATAGGTTAGTTTCGTAATATTTCATAATATAGAAGTGTAACATATTGTTTTATTCTCAATTTCATTGCATTTTTTTCACTTTGTTTGCTTTTGTTAATTTTTTTTTCAATTGAAAAACCAATTTTTTTCTTATAGATTCAATATGTCGGACGAGAACAGAATACGTGCCTACAAGAACAAAGGCAAAGATACTGAGGTAGGTCTTTGTACTGAATTGTCTCAATTGCCTCCCATTTTTATTGTAAAACAACTTTTATCAGGAAATGCGCCGCCGTAGAATTGGCCAGGCCGTAGAACTTCGCAAGGCCAAAAAAGATGATCAACTGCTCAAAAGACGTAATATTACTTCTGAAGAGCCTAATTCTCCATTACAAGAAAACAATGTAGCCAGTCCTGTGTCAATGAGCGCAGATGAAATAATGTTCGGTAATACATCCTTGGATTGAAATCCCTCATTTGATAGTCACTAAATTGCTATTCTTTATATAGGAATGATGAGCGGTGATGAAGAAATCCAATTCAAGGCTACTCAAGCTTGCAGGAAAATGTTGAGCCGAGAAAAGAACCCTCCTATTGATCACATGATTCGTTTAGGTGTTGTACCAAGATGTGTAGAGTTTTTATCAAAACATAATAAGTAATTGAGAGGATTACTCTAGTTAAAATCACTGTTAATTGTATAATGTTGTCCATTTAGCCCTGCTTTGCAATTTGAAGCCTGTTGGGCCCTTACTAATATTGCATCGGGAACTTCAGAACAAACTGCAGCCGTAGTTCAAGAAGGAGCGATTCCCAGGTTACAAGCTCTATTGTCTTCACCAAGAGAGGATGTTGCAGAACAAGCTGTTTGGGCTTTAGGAAACATTGCTGGGGACGGTCCCTTGGCCAGAGACATGGTATTATCCGCACTAGTTTTACCAGATATTTTACGTCTGATTAAACCGGATACCAGTGTGTCTTTGATGCGAAACGCCGTATGGGCTATATCGAATTTGTGTCGCAACAAAAACCCATTTCCAAACTTCGATTTTGTTAAACCGGCTTTGCCAATTTTGGCCAAACTTTTGACATTCACTGATAGGTAAATGGTTGTTTTTTAATTATTTACTTAATCAGAAAATTATTTGTTTAAAGGGATGTATTAGCAGACACTTGCTGGGCCTTATCTTATTTAACAGACGGTAGTAACGATAAAATTCAAGCCGTTCTGGATACTGGCATGGTTCCAAGGTAAGAATAACATTTTAATCTAATTGGTCATTTTTTCACTGATTTTCTAGGTTGGTACAGTTGTTGGGTAGTGAAGAAAATACCTTATTAACACCTGCTCTCCGTGCAGTTGGTAACATAGTAACCGGTAATGATGTACAAACGGATGCTGTTTTAAATGCAGGTGCACTGAATTATCTGATAAAACTTTTGCAACATCCTAGGCCTACTATTGTTAAAGAAGCCACTTGGACTATTTCGAATGTCACTGCAGGTTAGAAATGTGTGTTGCTAAAGAAAAAATAATTAAATAATTGTTATGCGCAGGAAATGCCGAGCAAATTCAACGCGTCATTGACGCAGGAATCTTACCGATTTTGTTGCAAGTCTTGTCCGCTGGCGATTTCAAGAGTCAAAAAGAAGCAGTCTGGGCAGTAACGAATTTTACAAGTGGTGGCAATATTGCTCAGTTAGCCAAGTTGGTTGAGGTGAGTGTCCAACGTTGTCAAATGTGACTTGTTAATATTAAAAATTTCAGGCGGGCTGTATTAAACCGATGTGTAATCTTTTGAACTCCAAAGATTATAAGACCGTTTCGGTGGTTTTGGATGGTTTAAACAATATCCTTTTAGCCGCTCAAAAATTGGGCGAAGCCGAAAAAGTGGCAGTGTTAATTGAAGAATGTGGAGGTTTGGATTTAATCGAGTCGCTGCAGGTGCATGACAACGAGAAAATTTATGAAAAAGCCTTGAGTATCATAGAGAATTTCTTTAGTGAGGTAAATTGAGTACAAAAAAAATTGCGCTGAAGATTTTAATGAGCGATTATTTTTTAGACGGACGATACGGGCGGAGCCGGTGGTCCCACTATTGAGGATGGTGAATTGGTATTCTCTGCAACAAATCAGCCTGGGCGGGGCGGGTTCAATTTTTAAGCTAAAACCGATTTATTTTTTAGAATCTCGCATTCCGTTTTTATAGTTCTTTCTTTGTATCATGTTAAATAATCAATTTTTCTTCTTCTTTTTGAATGTTAGACAGATTTATTATCATCATTATTCACAATTGCAGTCGTTTTATACATAAAACATAGGTGTTTCGCTTTATTTTAATTTCCCAACAATTTTTTCCCAGTCTTTGATTTGATTTAAGGCATCTTTGGCCGCTTTTCCCATAATTCCTTCTGGAGAATGCGGAGGTTCGTAGCTAAGAATGACACTGGCCTCCACCAAATACCTCATGACGTCTTTCAATGTGGCTTTAACCTCGTTTTTTTGTAAATCATCTCCGTTTTCCATACGTCTAGAGAGTAGCAGCATTATTGGTGCATGCAATTCGTATAAAGTCACTCCTGCAAGATTTCCTATTACACTTAACCTGTAGGATTAATGCAGAAAGTTACCTACCACGTATCCTTGTATATCCCGGCTCGATAACGTCGAAGACCTTTAAAATTTCTTGACAAATCTCCTTTTTTCTCAGTAAATGATTTTCTTGTAACGCATGAATTAAATGCCCTGATATTCGACCGTACATTTGACTTAAAGAGACTTTAACACCCAAACAAAGATAGTGCGTCGGATGTAATACATTACGATATTTTTGAAGGAAACTTTCCATAGCAGGAATGTCGTTACCATCTATATCTTCCGCTTCCTGAGCGATTTTATCTAATAATAAAGTCATTGAGGATGCGGATATTGAGTAGCCAGGACAGGTGCCTTTCTTTCTACAACTCCATTTCGAATCAAAATCCAGAGGATTGTCGCAAAGAACCAAACCTAAATAAAACAGGGCAGTTTTATTGAAATTTCCTGCTGTTTTTCCAAACAATTACCATTCTCGCACTTGGGACATATTAAAGCTCCTGTGAACGTGCCTAATTCTGTAGGATCCGTGCATCTCCTACATTTGCATTCGAAAAATTTGTTTTCCAATAAATGTTCACGTCGTTTTTGAGTACCTTGTAACGTGTAGGCATAGCTTAACGTTATCGGATAGCCCGCAGGAATATGTATTGAGGCTCTTATGGTTAGTTTGAACGTTTCCTCTTCATCAGTGTGATTCGTATTTGGAACACAATCATGTGACAGGAGGAATGACGTCGGATAAATACCCCTGATACTCACACCCTGCTGACCGATTTCAAAAGAGTTCACTTCCAAAATACCACAAATTGTATGAATTTCTTGTTCGGAAAATTCGGTGAGTTGCCATTGTTTCACAATACGATCCACTACTTTTTCCTGATTCGATTTCCATAGATCAGGAATTTTTTTTCGAATCTCATTGTGACTTTCCATATCCAATAGTGTGGCATAACCGCTTGGATCTGTTGTTTTTAATATTAAACACCTTAAAGGCACTATTGTCTGATAATGCATTCGCAATTCCTGCAGATTTTCATAATTTAGTAATTTTCCTGATTGGCATTCCTGTAAAATCGTGCATTCGATTTCGGTGTGTCCGTAAGTCGTTTTCAATCCTGGACATTTTATGGAACATAATGGCCACATACAATTTGGACATCTATAAAGGAAAACATTAATTTTCTTTTATTGTATGCTATGAAGAGGTGCTGATAGAAGACGATATAATAGCAATATTTAATGTGAAAATATATTGGAAGTGTCACTGGAATGTTACATATCCCAAAGTTGTAATGTATGATTCGTTCAGAGATAGATTTGGAAATGTTTCCACATGGTTTTTTCTTGAGTTGCAGGAATTAAAATTTGAAGATTTTTCTGAAACACCAATTACCTGAAAATCGTTTCTTGATGTTCTAGGTTTTGGTAACAACCAAGACATTGAACTTTGCAATTGGAACAGGGACCTACCACCAAGGGCTCCTCAGAAACAATGATTTCACCAGGTCTGATGTCTTTTTTCGACACCATGTATCTGGAATATGTAAAATTAGATAGTATGACAGTATGTTTTGTTGGATATGAGCCAGGAATTTGGCGCATCTAAGATGTGTTTTATTCACTTTTCAAAATTTTCTTTTTTTTTTTTATTATTTTGTTTGTTCGTTTTTTCGTCTTGATTATTTTATTCATTTGTCAACTACTGCTTTGTATGTTTTATTAACCGGTTTTCGTTTGGATAATAGGTATAAATTCAAAGACTTTTTCCAATTTTTAATCATCAATTTCAATCAAATTTCAAACGTTAACAACAATAATTTATTATAGTTTTGATATATTTATTATTTGACCTTCCAGGTAAATCTTTAAAAAATTCCTTATTTTTAGAGTAAATGTTTATCAAAGAATCTGATTTCTGGATAATGCTGAAACATAAAAATCCATAACCCGTTTAATCAATCAACCCAAAAAAACGAACGGTTTCAAATGCGCTGTTGGACAACGTCCCTTAAAATTCCGTAATGAATCGATTAAATTGAAAGCGTTGTTGTCAAATGAACAGACATTTCCTGAAAATGTACATTACAATTGAGACAGTTAATAATTATCTAATTTTAAATGTTTGCTGCATGGTTACATGGAACATCAACGCTAAAAATTAAAATGTAAATTGGCATCGGTATTTTTGATAATAAGCCAACTTCTAGGCGACACAATATTTATTTATTTTTTCCCCTCACTCGTTTTTATGGAATATTTAAGTGAAACGTTAAGTGTAAAGACTGAATAGGAATTAGAGAGGCGCGAACACTTTTATCAACATTCAGAATGACATGACCAAATATACAATGAAGTGAAGAAGCTAAAAATACGTATTTCTAATAGGTATGGCTAACGTTAAATTTCAAATATAATTTTTTCAAACACATACATATATACGAAAAGGTCAGTGAATGAAAGAAATGGAAAGTGTAAATTATTATTTTGAGACGTACCTGCCCATGGCCTTCGAAGTTTTAATATCATATTTCACAATAGGCAAAGTGTCATTTTCCATCAGACCCATTGAGGAGTCCCTGCGCGAACTCTTAGAGCTTTTGCATCTCTAAAAAAAAAAACATAAAAAATTAACATCAAATAACGTATTCCATTGCGAATCCTCTACCATTACCTTCTTCCTGTGACTTTTTGAGGAACTCATTTGTTATAAAAAGCGCGCTTTCCCCGCGAAAACCGCTCGCGGAACTCGACTTTTCCTCGAAACTTTTTCGATTTTATTGTAGTGGGTACGTGTCCACGTCATGGGCACGTCTCGTTCATTTTTCTTGTTGCTCAAACATACAGGGTTATTAATTGGCTGTTGTTATTTTCTAAATGTTTACATTGGACATTGTAATTAGCCGTAACAACTTGATTAATTAGACAAAGACGCGTTTCGCGTTCGACCTGGATAATTTCCAAAAAAATAGGCGACTATTTTTAAATTTTACATTTTTTTTGCTATCAGGAAACAGTTTACGAGCTATCCAGAGAGAGAGATTTATTATCCAAATAATTACATGCTCCTTAATAAAATAATGTATATTAAAATACAGAAAACCAAACGATCCGAACAGGTGTTGGCAATTACTAACGAAAAACGTACCAGAAGTCGTCGTAAAAAAGTCTATTTTAAATGTTCGCAACACCTAAATGCGTTTTTTTTACTAAACATGTCTTCTCCTGTATATTCTGTATAAAAAATGGGTCTGGAAAATCCTAAATGTGGAGCTTCATTCGGCAACATTTAGATCAACAACCCAATGTGTCAACTTCCGAGTTAAACAAAACCGCTGATGCGAATCGCATTCCAAATGGAGCAAATTCTTGAATGTATAACCCAAATAGTCAGATTATGCAATCTTGCAGTCTGTAATTGATAATTTGCAACGCTTCTTTTTTTTTTTTGTAAGAACTTGCAGTCTAACCCATGCCCGACTCACTGAAGAAATAGTTTATTGGACAGTTAAAGTTCCAATAATAGTCCTTAAATTACTGGTACCTTAATATTTCTTCAGTGTAATACTTCGTTTTACTCTTTCGAGAGAAAAACCTTAGAGTTAATCCCGACTCTTTCACCCTGTATGAAAACCCTCTACATACCAAAAAAATTCCTTCCACCTTTGGGATGTTGTCCAGATTGATTATGAGTTACACATCTCTCTTAAGGATGTTGACCCGCTCTATTTTATTCTATTTAGATGCGAGGTGATTCTTGGTTTAGGTAAAAAAATAAAAAGGTATTTTTAATTCATCAGCCCTAAACTCGAACCGTGGGCGACTTTTAGTTTTAAAATCTCAAATGAAATGTAATATCACGTGATATCCCATTTTAAAGGGCGTTAAACTCTCTTTTCAATAACACTGTAGTTAGCTTTTCAAATGTCAAAGCGTTTTTTACGATGAATAACGTTGAAAATATCAATATAAAAAATCCAAGGTTTTAATTTATTAATTTTTCAAAAAATATTCACCACTAAGCTCCATAAACATTTTTCTGAACGATGTATTGGAAGAAGAGATCACATAGAGTAGCCAGCACGTTCATCGGATTTGTCCCCACTAAACTTTTTTCTACTGGAACCGATAAACACACAAAATCCACGCAATACAGTCCGAATTATTATAAGATTTGAAACAACAAATCATTAAACACTGCAATTAATTGCACTGACGATATTATAAAATGTTAGAAACCATTTTGAGCAATGCCTCTATAGTTCGAACAGTATGATGGTAGATGTTGTCAACATTTAATAAAATAAAACTTTTAGTAGCTTTACTATTTTGAATTTTCTTCTTTCCGCCATTCATTCAAAGTTAAAAAACTAAGTGTCGTTAAAAAAACAGAAATTACACTCGATATTCCACTCCATTTTAGATTTCACAGCTGAAAATCACTTTCCCTTAAGGCGATGTCAGACTAGGCTGTTTTACCAGCCGCTGCTAGCTGCTAGCTGTTGCCAGCTAACAGCCACAGCAACATAACAAAACATAACTAAGTTTCTGATAGGTAACTCACGAAAATAATAATAAAACGATTGTGAATCCAAACTAGCCGCTGGTTGCTGTGGCTGTTAGCTGGCAACAGCTAGCAGCGGCTGGTAAAACAGCCTAGTCTGACATCGCCTTTAGAGGACAGAGCGGCGAAATTGAGTGCATCAAACAGTGTGTCCTTCTCCAAAATAAAATCGGCAGGTTTGAGTTTTTTTAAAAATTTTTTTGCCTAAGCTCAGAAATACTGGACGTTAAATTTTCGATGGGCGTATGGGCTGTACATATTTAAATAATTTTTTAAGAGATTCATATAACATAGATCGTGGTATACTCTAGTATGCAGCAACCTTTTGAGTAGTTTCACCCAAGACCGTTGATATCCTCCACGACAAGCAGTCCAAGAAGCTGATCTTTTGAAACTGTATTTCAATGGTCGATGATTATTAAAATACCATACACTACTCAACTCAATAAAATATATTTAAATATATACATCGTCAAACGATCAAATGTTTGCAATAATTGTTGCCTACTGTAGCTTTTCGACAAAACACCTTTAATGATTTTTGCAACAATTTCTTAATACTCTCCTGACCATGTGCTTTTTTTAAGTTATAAAGAACCTCACCAAAGAAAACGTGACATGAGGATTTGGTAAACATGTGAAGACCCTCATCGTCGGCAGTTACCACTTCTGGTGGCAGTCGTTCAAATTCTTCGCGACCTTCCAAAACGAATTTCAGCAATTTTTCATCCTTGCGTGAAGAGTAGTTTATCGAAGAATTTCGATTGTCCAATGTCAAACTTAATCCGCCGTATTGCCATAGATGTAAAATTCTTATAGCAAAAATTTGTAAATCTGGGTTAAGCTTGCGCCACACATTCTGCAAGGGCGTGTCCACAAAGCATTCTTCTAAAGTCATATTTTTAACAGTTATATTCTGGAATGTTGCCAATACAGATTCCAGTGTTGGTCGCACTGAAGTGTCCAATAAATCTGATAAATTCACGAAGGAAAGTCTGGATATCAATTCAGAAAGTGGTTCTCATTATGGTTAGTTATGATTACCTGTAAAGTCTGTTTGAGTCAAGGGTGGCCCTCCAAGGTTATTTCTTAATAACATATCCAGGATATTCTCAAATGCAAAGTGACCAATGTGACCAAATCCAGAAACATGTCTCTTCTTGCGGTTCTTTGTATCTCTTTTTATCCGTTTAATAGTAATTACTGCTGGATTTAATGGAGGAGCTTTCGATGATAACGTGGTTATTTCAGCAGTAGTTCTAGAAATAGTAGTCCCAGTGGTTTCCAGCTTTGACCTGAAAATCTAAGTTGTCCTTAACGTGAATAACACTAATTGAATATGTTGTACAACCTTGACGGAGTCAAGACAATCAAGCGCACTGCATATCCATAATAAACGTTTCGAATTTTTCCTAAAAGATCCAGTTGTTCGTCAGTCCAATTTCCAGATGAATGCACCAAGTGTATGGTCTGATTGCTCAGTATCTCTTTATTATTCCTAAGAAATTTTCCATTTACTTTAAACCAATTTATTCTGGAATCAAATTACTCATGTATGCATCTTGGAATACGTAAGTTAGTTTTTGGCACTGGTACCATTGATGGAAGCATCAAAAGCAACATCATAAGAAATATTATTGCGGATAACATGGTGGTGATCCAACACGGGCTGAAATAATCTTGCAAACAAGAGCGGATTAACAAGTTGATCTCAAAAAGTTAAGTGTTAAGATATTTTTCTTGATGGATTAAGTAGACGAGAAAAGTATAACAATCACTGGTTGCCTATATTAGACATTAATGCATTTAGAGAATTAACAAAGAGCGACACCTCATATGAAAGGAGCTAAAATTGTATACAACTCGCAATAGTTCTTAGTGCAATTTTTTTTCCTATTCTAATCTTCGGAATCTCTCCAAGTCCTTGGGTTACACCTTATTTGAGGCTATCTAAGATGTTGTTGTGCATTCATTTGTAAACATTTTTAGGGTCACGGGATGCACTAAAATATTAATATTGATCCCCTGTTCTGAGTCCTTTTCATCTGGTTAGTCAGCTCAGAAGAAAACTCGAGAAGAATTCCTAAGTAATGAAAAAACCCTTCTGATGTTTGGTGATCCATAAAACTCGGCGAGCAAAAACAAACGTTGAGGGTCAAATAAACAAAAGAAAACCTTCAAATATTTTTAAAATTGTCAACTGTAACTTGCAACATGGCTTTTTTAGCGAACTCATTCAATTAGTGAAATTTTGAAAAAAAATCTTGTGATTCTTACTTGGAAACTGTGTAAAGACAGTAGTAGCTCCTGAAGATATTCCATGTAATCGCCCCTTTTCAAGGTTCACTGTTTTATGATTACTTTTGCATGGATTATTTTCTTCACCGTCCACCATGTAAAGGAGTAATGGTGATTTTTCCTCAAACCTGGCATCTCCCATGGTTGTTTTTTGCGAAAAAATCTAAATCAATGTAATAAATCCGTAATAAATAGTTATAAAAAAAAGACAAAGTTGTCACTCGTGCTGGTGGTACCAGTTGTTATTCAAAATATTTAATATATTTGAGTGACGTCATAGCATTCTAACGTGATTTTTAATGAAAATAGGATAATTATACACACGGACATACACACAATTGAACACCGTGTCATTTTCGTATTAAACAATTTTTAATTTCAGAATGACAATTTACAGTTTCGATTGTACAAAAATAATCTACAATAGATGTGCAGGAGCTTAAACATAAACGTTCTGTGACAAAAATATCAATTATATAAACGAGGTAAATAAGGTATTTTTCTCAAAAAACAATTCTCAAAAATATAATAAATAAATGTACATTTGTAGCACTAAATAAAAATCAAAATAACAACAAATAAATTAAAAAATAATATTCTTTTTGCTTTGCGAGTAAAATTTTTTTTCATTTTGATGGCTTAAAGAGAATTTTTAAATCTAAATTACGCGTGACGAAACATACGAAGAAGACAAACTTAAAGCCTTTCCACCCCTTTCGCTCTCTTACTTTCTTAATTCACATAACAACAGCCTCTTTTTTCTAAATTACAAAAATTCATATTCTTATATACAATTATATACATACGACTTACAGGCATCATCTAGATCTAGATAGTACGTTTTTTAAACAAAAGAGACCCTTTATTTTCGCACAAGCTTAGTTCGCTCCCCCAGTACAAATCCTAAGTTTTCCAACTTTTCCCCAATAACTACTCTTAAACAGTATATATTTGGTGTATATGTCACATATTTATTTCTCGTATACAGTGTGGCCTCTTCAAATCAGATGTTCATATTACCAAACAATTGAAAGGAAATCTCAGTGGTCACGCTGGATCACATTTTCACGGATCATCGTCAACCCCCATTCTATACCATTAATCTAAATAATGTTGACTTTTTCCAAGCCAACTATATAATTAAAACAAATATTTTTTTATATAATAAAACAATTGTAACTAACGAGTGGATCACATTTAGGTAATCCAGTTAATTCCAGTGAATATATTAGGATATTGCAAAGGCGGCAACCTTGTATACGCATTTAATCAATAAGGGGATGCTGGCAAAATTTAGAACTTCTACACATTAAATAGGCAACCAGTCTTACTCTTCCCGAAGAGCATGCCTGGGCGCCTACGGTATTTGCCTAATTATTAATTCTTAAACCTCATTTGAACATAAATATGGTGATGGTCACATGTACCTGCCGCGTTTCTGATGGGTGGGACTGCCCATTGGGACGTCACTGGGCGAGGCGGAACGTTTTGCCCCGTGTCTGGCCATTTCGCCTGCAATAAAAGTGCACAAATCCGTTCCCGTTGTAGACTGGGAAGACGACCTTCGAGAATTGGTGAGAGCCTCTCGAAACATATGTAAATTCGGATCGATGCCCTGAGGATCTCTATGAATGGGTGGTGATAAATTTGAAGGTCTAGGAGACAATCTAAAAGTTGTTTAGTGGATTTTGTTTTAATTATGAAAAGTAAATGATACCTGTGATGATGGTGATGATGGTGATGATTTTGTCGAGGAGGTGGCGGTTTTCCTGCAAGAAAGGCCAAAAGGTCCTCACGTCGTATCACTGCTCGTTTTCGTTTCGCCCACCTGAGTAGTTCACTATTGCGCTTTTGGTAGCCGCTCTGTTTTGCAATTTCCGTAATTTTCTTTAAACTCTCGCAAGAATCTATAAAACAATTTTTCAGTAATTTGAATGCTGTCCAAAATTTGATTATTACCTTTGTACAAGGTGGTTACAGTGCCAGCAGCCGTTTGGAATTGCAGCCAAATGGTTCCTGGTTCTCCACTATACCTATCTGTAAACAGAATACATTCAAAAAGTGAAGAAATGGTTGTGAATTTTCTATTGTGTTCTCCACGCTATGTTGAATGTTCCCTGAATGGGGAACAGAAGATGTTTTAACGCCCATTATTTGGTATATCACTGAAACGAGTTATAAAACTTCTGCGCATAGTACTTTCATAGTTGCAGAATAAGTAGGAGACTTGCGTGGTTTATATAACGTTATTTTTTCATATTTGGATTGCTTGTCTAAAAATTCTCTATTGCATCTGTAGTTGCATAATTGACAACTATGTTAATAAATTTTTTTGGTTCTGAGGTCAAATATACGTACAAAAGTAGTTTAATGTCACATCTTATTGGTCACAAAGGCCGTAAAAACAGGTATAAAAACCTGAAATTTATAATCGGTTATTAGGCTAGCTACCACCTCTATAATAATGTCAGGTAGAAAACTTTTCAGGTAAACATTCCTCTGTGTGAAAATAAAAAATCAGTTTTTAATTGCATAAAGTGCACCAGACAATGCTTATCGTTCATTGCTGTCAACATAAGGTAGTGAATTTTGTCTAGCACTATCTAGTAGGTACTATAGTAGGGAAAATGCCGGAGCGAGACATATATTTGAAAAAGAAGCGGCAACATGCATCGGCAAACAGCTGATTCTCAATCGATAAACGAGTAACGTCAAATGAAACGTCAAACAAAAAAGAAAAAGGAAAACTAAAAATAAACGCCCTTTCAAAGAACTAATTAATATTCGGCTAAATGAGGTCTGAAATAGCGTAAATCACTGTACCTCTGTATAATTGAGCGATGGCCGTGGCCGAATCCTGGAAGCTTGTCCACACACGTCTTTGAAAATGTTCATTTTCGTCTGATAAAGTCTGATCGTAATCAGGCTGATTTTCGATTACTTCAGCGCACTGTTGTTCCCAACCGTTCAACCACGATACGTGATCGTCCTCGCCACTCATCTCGAAACTAATTAACACTCACTTCTAAATGGTTTTCCGAAAATTTCACCGTGAAAACCACACATTTCCAATAGAAAGACCACGATCCGTCACGGGCACACTGCTAGAGAAGCAACGTTGTCATTTAAGCTACTATCATTATTGTCACTTATGTCAAATAGATATTACAAAATTAGTTTGTCATTCTTTTATTATCAATTTCATTGTAAATTCTAATATTACGATGAAAAAAAATTGTTTTTTCATAAAAAAAACTGAAAACATGTCAAAAATAGTATCGAGAAGGAAGGAAACTGTATTTGTGATACTAGCCTTATCAGAACCAACGGTTTTTAATTTTCTCTCTGATAGCCAAGAGAGGGTGTCACGTTCGTTTAATCGTATTTAAAATTCAAACAATTTACTTTAAAAAATTTTTTACCGCGGTTCCATATTGTTTCGATTTTTTATTACTATGATTAAGTAATCTTTACAAATGATTAATTTAATAAATGTCACGAGCATTATTTAGATTTTTAAAAGAATTTTTACAAACACGTCTAACAATTAAGTGCTCTTAAAAGATAAAATATTTATTGTTGTTTTGAACAACTTGTTAAAATTCAAGCATATAAAAATTATAAATAAAATAATTATTTAGGAATGCGGTTACAGTAATCGTTAATAGTCTAGAGAAGACACTTTTTTTATTGATGCTTATTTGACAATAATTTTCCGTAACCATTGATTGAGCAATAAGTAAGCCACATGGTTAATGAGTTTACTTTCTTTTGAAGCGTTTATCAGTGTTTGCTTAGATTAAAGACCAAATAAAGGTATAAAAATGTTGAATTAAATAGTAAATTTACATACCTATTTAAGTAAGAAAAGCCGGCGAAAAACTGAAAGTACGTATAGACCAATTTAAACGTAACCTCAAAAACATTGCTCCTTGTGTAATAGAGGTCAAGAATAATTAAAAACATGTGTAAGAATCTGTTTATCTTAATGCGATTAATGTGGTTTATGTTATTTTTGTAGTATTTTTATATAACAATAACCTTCTTTAAAATAATCTGTGATAAGTTTTACTAGGAATTACTAGTGTGGTGAAATACACTAATTTTTCAGATGGATCAGCATTATCAGGGTCATTCCATGCTTGGGACTCGTCCGAAAACTTTTTGTCATCATCTAGTAAGATTCTTCAAAAATGTCACAGTGGAACCCACAATGGTATTTTACATACTGGCGTTTATGATCACTAACGTGGTAGAACAAGCATTTTTCGTCTATAAGGCTTGCAGGGTGAATCACGGTTTTAATGAGACTGTTTGCAGGAATATTAATGAAGAACAGTATGTGAACATTACTAAGGAAGTACAGGTATTACATTAAAGAAACTTGTTTTGTTTTTGGTCTAAATGTTGCTTTTCCAGAAAACTGTTTCTAATTTCCATATATGGAATGACATAGCTGGACATGCGGGACAGATATTATTGGCCTTCTTTATGGGGGCATGGTCAGATAGGCGTGGTAGAAAGTTGCCTTTATTATTAGGTTTAATAGGAAAATTGTATTATTCTACGATGATTGTGGTCAATTCACTGAAATCTCAGTGGCCGGTTGAGTATATTGTTTATACAGCCACTTTGCCCATGGCTTTTACTGGTACTATTACAAAGTAGTTCATTTGAAACGATTCATTTCTTTTTATTTATTTTAGGAGCAGATGTGGCTATTTTTGCAGCCAGTTTTACTTATTTAGTTGATATTACCAGCGATGAAAGTCGTACAATGCGAGTCACATTATTAGAAGTTGCATATTTGACCACTATGCCTATTGGAATCGCCATAGGATCAAGAATTTTTAGGTTCAGATTATACAATAACATAATTCAATAATCACTTTTTCTTTTTTTAGTAAAGTAGGCGGGTCCTATACGATAATGTTTACAATTAACGTCTCTCTATTGGTTATCGCAATCTTATACTCGCTCGTAAGATTAAAATGGCAAACTAAACCAACTCAAAGACCTTTATCCGAAGCCAATAACGTCTTTTTAGACTTTTTCGATTACAATCACGTAACTGCTACTGCGATAACTTTATGCAAAAGGTATAGTATGAAAATCAAATCAAATGCAACCCACATAAACGTTCACCATTATAGTCGTCCAAGTAAACGTAGATCCGTCCTTTTAATACTAATTCTCATGATGGGCTTGTACGTATTTCAAAGGGATGAACGCAATATGACTTATTTGTATTGTCAACTAGTGTTTAACTGGTCAGTAAGCCAGTACAGTAACTTTAGAACTGTACAAAGTGCCTTGCAGTCTATAGGTTTGTTGGTATCCGTTCCTGTTATGAGCAAATTGTTTGGTTGGAAAGATACAGTAATAATAATGGTTGGGGCCCTTGCCCATACTGTGGCAAGAATATTTTATTCAAGTGCAACAGTCACTTGGGCCTTTTATTGTGGTAAATGGTTCTTTTAAGAATTTCAAGCTGTACTTAAGAGTTGTTTGCAGGAGGAATATTTGCCGCATTCGGTCCTATTGTTGCCCCAGTTATTCGTTCATTGGTTTCCAAAATAGTCGCACCGTCAGAAAAAGGTAACTTTGAATAGATTGTAAACTCTATGTTTTATGTTGGGTATTTTCAGGAAAAGCCTTTTCCATATTGGGTGTGGCCGATAATGCAGTGCCTTTATTGTCTGGAGTTCTATACAGTGAATTATATAAGGCAACTATTCACGACCATCCAGAAGCGATATTTTATTTAACAATTGCTTCGCAAGTGGGAGTATTGTTTTTAGTATTGTACGTTATTAACTAGATTTTCTTTGATCATATTAACTAAGTTTTTTCAGTTATGTCCATATGGTTCATAAGGAACATGATCCGGAGGATGGTCAATTGCAAGAGAATTAAATTCAATATATTTACTAAAAAGTCTATTTTTTTAATATTCACAAGGTTGTTGTTCATATTGAAGACACATCCCTAAATTGTCGTCAGGTGAAACATGTCCTAAAGTCGGTCCAAAATGTACGGCAATATTAAATGGAGTTGCAGTACTTTCGATTCGGCAACGTTCTGAATTAGTAGGACACAAACTGAGACCGCAATGTTCTAAACTACAACTGCCAGGAAGCGCATCCATAAATCCTGGCTACAAAATTACACTATATATTAATCAAGAACTTTTTGAAAAACGATATTTTACCATAATGAGCTCATCAGAATCGCATGGTAACACGATTTTGTCATTGCAAATGTCAATGGATCGTGAGTCTAAATCATCCCCGTCTCCAGAACCTTCCTCATAAACATCCATTTCATTGTTCGGGGCTATACGAAATGCATTCTCATGACAAGGTTCGTAAGCTATACTACAGTAACCTTCTTCCTGTCGAATGCAAATATTATAGTCCTGATTAGCTAGATGTCGTCCATTATCTGCAAAATTCATTGTTTGGACTACTCCAGTGGTACCTGTAAAAAATTGTAGACATCCTGGCGGAGTGCGTTCAATAAATGGAATTTGAGTTACAATAATTTCCCAAAACCGGGTAACGACTTTTTTACTCAAAGTCATTGTTAATTCAAGTTCCTCGGAATCTTCCATATCGAAGTATACTGTGGTACATAAATAAAAGAGTGTCATACTTCATCGAAACAGTTTGAATTTAAATTTTACCGTGTTGACCGTTATTTAAGCCGCACAATTGAAATTCTCGATTTCGGGATTTCAACAGAAAAACGTCTTCTTCACAAATTCCCGTGGTTCGATTAGGTTGACCCTAAGAAAAACGGCTTTAATAAGCTCTGATAGTGATTAAAAATAGTGTAGCTTTACCAAATTGAAATGGATAAAATCGAAACGCATTTGTGCAATGTCTGGATCGGTTTTTTAATTTTGGCTTGACAAGAGGACATACCAGTAGTCCAATCTGGGTAATTTGGATTCACGAAGTACGTTAGATTATTAAAAATTTCCTGACTACAAGTCGTCGTAACTGCAATAGAAGAAATTTGAAGATTTTTTTATGAATTTTAAATTTGGAAAACATACAAACGCAACAAACGCCAAATCCTAAAGCGCAAAAACCATGAGATTTACCCTCTTGAATGCGGCACTCGTATGTGTTCATGCAAATACCTCTTCTACGACCATCGTTCGACTTGCATTCTTCCACAAAAGGAACGGGAAAGAAATTTAAAACTGAGTAATATGGAAAATTGAAAAAAAACAAATGCAATTTAGTGGTCTAAGCTCACCTCTGGGCAATCGTTGACTAGAATTCCTTTCGATCAGCAATTCCTTTGGGTCCACGTTATCGTTCCAAATATCCACCTCTTGAAGCGGCAAAAGAAAAATCACTGGTAACCAAATCAGGCACAGATACAGGCCATTAATTAACAACAATTTCGCTTTCATCGATATTGGTTTTTCAGTGTGCTATTCTACCACGAGAACCATACTATATTTTTTACTTCGCACCCAAATCAAGGTTCTTGAGTTCTGACCGAAGAACAAGAATTTTTTGATCTGGGTCAACAGGTCAACGACGACGTAATTCGAACTCGTTTAACTCTGAGATGATTTCATTAAAACAGATATGTACTTCCTGAAGTCGTTTTTATTTTTTTTATACAATAGGAACCATTAGATACTAAAAACTATAACTGAAACCTGCAGTAGGTCTGTTAAACGTTACTCTTGATACTAATGGAGCGGCACTCGGTAAAGAGCCAGGAAACTGGTTAACAACAGGATATTGAGCGGCAAACGGGCCAGTGGCAAAATACCCATTACTATTCAATTGCTGAAATTGAGGTGAAAATAATTGTCGATGCAGCTGGGGAATTGATTGCGCAAATTGAGGTTGTTGAAGCTGAATATTTTGAAAGGGTTGTTGCGGTTGTAATGGAAAGTTCACTTGTTGTTGCTGTTGCAGCTGAGGCTGAAAAAGTTCACTCACTTTAGGTAGTTGGGCTTGTAGCTGAGGATTAGCTGGATACTGCTGAACTGAAATATATTGTTGAGACTGCGGCTCATCCCGAATATCTGAAATAGTTATGATCATTTTAATTTTCTTCACACGCACGTGTGTATCATTTCTTATCGTACTCTCTAAATTGGCTTGATTAGCCTCAGGTGGAGCTTGTTTAAGATTAGCAGGTTGAATTGGTGCTGCAGGAAGTTGAATGTCACTTAGAGCACCTCCGTAACTAACCAAAGGAGACTGGAACGATATATGTGAAACATCAGTGGCTGCTGAATAACGCGTCCCCAATGGAGTTTCTTGTTGTTGAGCGCGTCCGTTCACTAACAATGTTGCCGCAAATGTTACTAGGAGCAACTAAACATTGCCAATTGTACTATTAAATTATTAGGGCTGACATATTTTGGGACTTACCTGATTGAATTTGATGTTCATGATGATCAAGCGATACCCGTTTTTAACTGTTCAATTGTTTCAATATATATACCTATATATATATTTATATATGTATACAGGAACAGTTTAGGGGGAAAGAGAAATGGACTTTCTTTTTTTTTGTGCCAAAATAGTGAATGAGAAATGACCTTGCCGATAACGTGCTTCACGTACATGTGATGTGGATTTTACGTAATTCTTGATGCCTTATTAGTTCCAAAGACGTGATAGAATTTTAATTTTTTTGGCTAATCGATTTTCAAACTTTCGCATTTTTCTTCTTTTTCTGCGTTGCTGCATAGTATTAGGACAGATAAAAAAACCCAATATGCAGTAGGTTATATAATAAGGACAAAATGTGGAGCAGCCGCGTTGCATTCACAGATATATAATAAAAGAAAACACCCGGTCTAGACGGTTATGTTAAAAATATTTATTGAACATTTTTCTGTTAACAATACAATGATGTTTAAATGCAACCTTATAGCAAAAAATACACATTACATTTGTTGTTACAATAATAATAATTATTATTATTTTAAACGGTATGTCCAATGACAAAATCACTACGCAAGCGACAAAAAAATTAGACTAAAGGTAAATTTCACTAAAAAAGAACACTAAAGAAACAGTGTCACATTATTAACAAAAAATTGCTCAAATTTAATAGTAGTAAACTAATATAAATAAATAAAATAAAGAACTCAACCAGTTCGATGAAGGAAGAAATACCTTAAAAATAAACGAAAAAACGGTATATTTTTCATGCTATTCACTAGATAGGAATATAGTTATTTTGAGCCTCGACGATAATTATAATATAAAAAATACATGACGTAAATATGCAATATTATTCTAAATTCAATTTATTTATTTACTGAACAATAATAATTAAAATGTTAGGCAACCAGATTTACAATTCTAAAACGGTTGATGTTTTACTGGTTGCCTACGTAGCAATTTTAATTGTCACAATTTTAAATAAATACTTTTTTTTTTAGTATTACAATAGTAGGTATACATTCAGTTAAATATAGTAATGAATAGGTTTTATTTGAAAAGACGTTTATAAATTCATTTTACAGTAAATACTGAGTAAAAAAGTTGTGTCGTTTTTATAAAAAAAAAAAAAATGCTTTTGCAGCCCAAACGAACCTGAATCTATTACTAAGCAATGTGACCCAATCGTAATAAAAGCCCTTCCAATAAGTTTTTTTAAATATTAAATAAATGAACTTGGGTTAGTCTCTTGGCAGTGTTCGATTCTAATTTGCAAGTCTTTTCTTTTGTTTTGGGCGGTGGCACTTGACAAAAAGAAGGGCCCATGGGGTGTTGTTGTCGTAAACGAGGGTGGGGTGGGGGTAGAGTTTGTTCCTTGTCGTTCAAGTAACTTTCTTTTAAAACAAAATGAACAATGACAATCAAGTTCAAGCGGCCAACGACACGTTTTTCAACTATATATTTACATATAATTTTCCTAAACTAGTTTTACGCGCTTAATTATTTTAATCGTTCCGGAAAGGCGCTGGGAAAACCGATTTTTCCTTATGTTCTTGATTACCTTACATTAATAGTTGAGGAGAGTGTATATGTATTTAATATTTCAATACATAGTTCAAGTCACGTAAATGATATGTTCCCTATACGTAACACTTCACCAACGAATGTGGTTTTAAAAGAAATCTTCCAATTTCTACAATAGTGATAGAGATATGTATACGAAACGTACGAATACAATGTAATAGAATAGAATTTACGTGTTTAATCAGTCTATTTAACATCGAATTCAATTAAAAAGTCTCCGTTTTCTAAGGGAATTTCCACAACATAATTAGTTTAAGCGTAAAAACAACAAAAAAAATCATCCTAAAAGAAAACTTAATTAACAGCGTTCACACTAGAACCCGGTTGCTGGCCAGGTTCCGAACCTCTACTATTTAGTTCATCACTTCTGATAAAATCTATGTCGGCATACACGAAAGTGGTGCTCGGGGGGTTCTCATTTAAATTCGTCTCACTCGACGCTCTGGGACTTCGTTTTTCCTCACCCGCATCCGTCAGATCCAAACTGGCATAGTGTAAACAAACATTTTGCTCCGTTTCATTTTGATCGACTGATTTAGCATTGATCACTGTCGATGTGGAGGAACTTGATGAATAAACACTTGAAGAGGAACCTAAGGTGTAACAAACACTTCAACTACATTGCGGCAACATCCCTTATAATGCAATTTAAATTGTATTTATTACGAGATCTTACCTAGCCTTGAAGCTAAACCTTCCGAACATACAGAAGAGGGTCTAGAAAGGTTCTTTTCTGAACCTGTAGTCGACGATGGTCTCGTCTGAGAACAGTCTGAGTTGGATTTCGTGGAGGTCTTCAAACTGGAGATACCAAATGGTGACTTCAGACGTTCATAAGGTCGTGCAACGTCATCGCAATCCATTGAGGCAGTTTCAAGGGTCCGATTTTCTAAAGATCAAATGTTCAAATTTGGATAAAGCTAATAGAAAACTCTTACCTAGTGCTAACCTATCGGGAACGTCTCCAGGTTTAGGACTGGGCATTCTCTCATCTTTTTCCCTGATCGGCATAAAGCACATATTATTTTGCCTGTTGTCGTTCAAGCCCACAGAAGACAGGTGATTGCTTAAAGGCGAAGCCAGACAAGAGGAATTCTTGGTACGTGGCAAAGTTGAAGATTTCCCCACAAAGCTTCCGCCAGGTTTAATAATATCGTAGTCGCTAGATTGCAGCCGTGATTGAACTCCTGGAGGACAATAGTTCATATAGGGAGACTCCTCTTCGGCTTGACTGCCCTCCAAAGGTGAACACTTCGACTCGCTACAATCCATCATTATGTAATCTTCGTTGACCTTTCTTGTTGTGGATTTGTATGGCACATTGAGAACAGAAGGAGGAATTTTCATGGATCCTGGAGTTCCAGCCGTACTACTACGATTATTCGGTGATAAGGGGCTGTTCAGGCTCATGGGAAACATGGTCGAAGAGCTTGAAGGAGTTGTGTTTGAACTACCCGAGCTGGTATCTTGTTGGGACGAGTTCCTGGTATTTTTCTGACGTGGCAAACTGGAGTACGTCATCAAAGGTAAATGCATTCTTGGAGTAATCACTCCAGTGGGAGAAAATTTTCTTCCTAACAACGAATTGGTTGTTAAAGGGCTTGAATTGTTAGCTACAGTGTTGCCGGAAATTGTTTGAATATCGATGGGCTGAGAACGGTTCTTATTAATTTTATCCGACATGTTTAAGTAATCGCCATATTCATTTTCAGCACTGTCCGTACTGTTTTGTCGTGGATGGCTGATAATGGAAGCTGTGTTGCCAGGTGTCATTTCCACATATCTAAGAAAATTTAAAAACACAATAATTCTCTAAAAATGTTTAGTTGATTTTCAAATATCCTTACTCTTCGGCGTTTCGAGTGCCAGTGTCACGAATAATTGGGTGCACCTCGAAGGGAACGTGTTCTGAAATTCTAGGAGAAACTCCTCCATAATGAGGAGAACTGGACATTTGTGAACATAATGAGCCTGAAAAATATTCGATTTTATTATACAAATTAATAGTTTTCTGAATATAAAAACTTACCTGGTGAAGTAGCTGTCCTAGAATTCATCGAAGAATTCGAATTGGTTCTTTGTCTCGTTACAGTCATATCAGCATAATCTGACGATTGCTGATGATGATGAAACTGTCTGTTATATTCTTCTGATGCAACCTTTGCAGGACTGGAACTTTATTTAAAAAAATAACATCTATTGCCAAAATTCGAGAAAAGAACACACTTACCCACTCATATCCATATAATTATTAGTAGAGCTCATGTCCATATAAGGCGAATAAGGATGTCCTACAAGAGGAACGCTCCCCAGACCAGTAGCCATTTCCAATTGGGCAATTAATCGTTGCCCTTGAGTCATATCCACATAAGCACCACTACTGTCACCACCTGATAAAGAGCGTTGCTGCTGTTGACTCATCATTGGTTTGTTCATGTCGACGTAACCGTCCGGGGTAGATGTGACCGGCATAGATCTCTTCTGGTCGTTGGGTGTCATCACTCCAATATGTTCCAAAAAAGCATAAATCTTGCTTTTCTTTTGATTTTTCTCGTTAATGGAGAAGTCTATTTCCATAAGATGAGCCATGGAATCGGACATTGAACCGTGTGAGCTACCCAAGCGAGGATTAGGCGCTAAAAGAGGCGCGCTGTTCGATTTTATTCCTGGTATGTGAAGATGGGGTTGCAAAACACGATTGAAATGTTTTTTTGCTTTTGAGCCTACGCTGTATGCTCGAAGTCGAGGATTTTGTGAGGTACCCGAGGATATACCTGTGTCAGTAGGTTTGGAACCCACCGAATACGCTCTACAAGGCCTCGTGTCGTCATCTTCTGTAGACACGTAAGACTGGACCTTGTCCAATGGATAATCCCGATATCTAATATCGTTGCTATGAGTACCGGACGTAACACTACTGGTACTCGCACTATTCGATGCGTGTTTTAACAAACTTCCACCTCGGGTCATGTCCAGGTAGTCACCTTGTGGTGCGTTTATACCTGAACTCATGTCCAAATAATCGTTACTGATTTCCATCATGCGATGACTCCGCCCTGAAGAATCGGATACATCCTCTTCAGCTATAACTTCATCAGGAGTCAATACGCTCAAAATCCTCTGATGGTCCATTTCATGATCCTCACTGACACTGTGCGAAGATCCAGTCGATTCAGATGGAGGACTAGTTAGGGTTTCTTTGTATGAAATATGTATATTAATGTCGGGTTCCATAAAAAATTCTTTTTTCCTTACCACCTGGAGGACTGTGAGAAGTCTCTCTAAAAGCATTCCGAAATGCTAATGCATGTGTTCCTTCGCTGGTGGTTCTCGGTCTCGATGGCATACTGTCACACCTCTCTCTGAAGCCTATTGATTTCAAAATTAATTCTCTATTAATAAACGATAATATAGGACAAGATGGGAATAATGAAAAGTCGAGAAGCAGATGAAAATGAAAACAAAGGAAAAGAATTAGAAAAAGAAAAAAAATGGTACATACTACATTTGCCCCCTCCGACGTTGCCCTGCGATTTTTTCGCTGCAGATGGGTACGAATGGTGATCGGTTAGAGGTGTGTTTATGATCGTGGCGGGGGTGTGGCTTGACGTGCTAGCGGGATGTGCATGGGAGAGGGACGTCGCCAGGGGCAACGATTGAGTGCGCTGATGATTGGCCATCGAGGCCCATCCAGTACCACCACCTGAAGATAATAATGAGGAACGTGAGCATTCCATATCGGAAATGTCGCCGATAATATTGTGCCCATGTGACGGCATGGAAATGCGGAAAACAAACAGAAGCTACTAGAACGGAATCTACACGAAAATCCCCTTTAATCTGGATTAGAGCCGTTTTTTCCAGACGAAAAAACAAAATAATAATGTATAAATATCCAGACTGACATCTAATTCTGGCAAAGCGGCCAGACTGTAAGCCGTGACACGGAACCTTAATATTAAATATTATTAGGCTTTTTCCAAGCGTAGTTTATTGGGAGCTCGTTGTAGGCAATATAGAAAAAACAAACAGGGAAAAAATAGGCAACACAAAATACTAAGCGACTGACTAAAATGAGCATGAGCAGAGACTGATTCTGTTGAAAAAGTACGAACCTGATATGGAATGACGCCTTTTACCACTGCCTCTTAAGATAAAATGGTTGTAAATACTCATTGCGACGCCACTGACTGTAAGTAAAGCCCCATGCGGCCACATTAAACATCGAAGTAAACATTGAGAAAAAAAAGTCGCCGTTTTTCACGTTGTTATTTGATTTAAATTAAAAAAAAAGCGACTTTTCAGTTATTAAAAACGTACTAAAATAGTACAATTAGTACGATTTTGTTTCGACATAGAAAATGTACAAAATTTGTTATCATACCAGTGGCAGTTACGGTACCGCTAGCGGTGGACGTGGCAGAAGGAGGTGCCTGTTGTTGAGGCTCGGATAAAGAAGCACTACTCTCGCCAATAGTAGGATCGTCTGCAAGGAGACGCCAATGAATATAACAATTTTTAGTACCAACATAACGACTCTAAATTGTAAAACACACGGGGAGGCATAAAATCGATTGTCAGAACCGGATTTGGGTCAGACGGAAAGGGGAATTTGGGGCAACACTATTATATGCGTCCTAAATGGGGACACGGCCCTTTCCACACTTACACACACACACACACATACAGAGACACCCCATTCCATTGTCGTCTCGCTCTTTGACCTCGTGACAGTTCGGTCAATATTGTCGTCGAAATCGGAATTTTGATGGAAACATGAATGAAAAACGTAGTAGGAGGCTGTAGTGGGTGGGGGGACGGATAGTTACGCCCCCAGGGACAGCAAATAATACGCCCCCTCTTTACGCAAAAGAATTAAATTTAATATATAATACTGATAATAGAAGGAATATGTCTTGTCGGAAGAAGGGTGGGTTTTGTTTGTTTACTTCCATTTACCCTCGTTCTTGTTAAAAGGCCCTTTTTACACGCACCCTTTTTATTATACGAACCCTTTGTGAGATTAACGAAGTTCTCTGCATATTTTTTCGCCACAATACAAAGGTAAACAATAAGAAAAATTAAGGCTCACAAATAGTCTAAAAGGATTTTGAAGGTATTTCGAACTTTAAAAGATACCTACAGTTCAAAGTTTTAAGAATTACCCGTGCATCACAAATTAAACCTCATTAATTTCATACGAACTAATCTTAATTATGAGGGGAAAGAAAGCCAAAGAGCATCTTGTGTTCAGTAAAAAGTAGTCTTTTCCTAGGGCTGCTCATGTCCAAAAATGAAGAAAAGAAAAGCATGGGACGTCTGTGTTAAAGAAAGACAAACATATGTTTTACCTACTCTAATACTAATGAAACATAGGTATTTGATATTTAAACTTTTAAACATTCAACTATTTTATAAAATACATCTATCTTTTTTTTGTTACCAAAAGAAAAAAGAAATAGTCTTTGACTAAAGGGAAAGACGGAAGAGCACCTAAATCAAGTAAAGAAATTATGTTACAAATCAAGTAATCAATTTATAACCGCTGTTTATAGTCTTGTCTTTTTCTAATAAATTAAATACTTTCAACGACACATTGCGTAACTCCAAAGATATTATTTTATGCATCGTTCTTTGCTTCATTACATTAAAACTAAAAAAAAAAAAAGCATAAGCTATTATTAATTTCAGTTTGATGATGCAGTGGTAATCTTTATAAATATGAACTGTAATGCATTTTATACGTTCTCTGGAATGCCGTATTGTCAAATTGTTGAAAAGTCTCAAATATGTTACCTTCAAAATTTAGAAGGGCCGTTTATATGCTATATTCCAATGTATGTACCTACAAGAATGTCATGCAATAAATTGTGGAGATAAAATTGAAAAACCTTCGTTGGAATAAAAACAAATGACAAACACAAACTCAATACTAAACCTGTTAAAGGTCAGATTAAATGAAAAATGATCACTCTAATCTGCGCCGTCGCTCTCTAGATCATTTGGCAGCTAATAAAGCTATAAAAATTAAGAACTTTTGACATCTGTCTAGTTATATCTTCCGGTCCAATGCCAGACGCTTGTAAATCATCCAAACGACCGTGAATACGGAACGATAAAACCCGAATTTCTGACATTTAAATTGCATTTATTTCAGAAACGGAATATAATATACCTAATCGGTCTCGTCTCGTTTATTTTGTTATCATCTTGATACTCAAGTGACCCTTTTCTCTCTCTTTTTCTCTCTCTCTCTCTCTCTCTCTTTCTCTCGCTCTGTTTTGAAACAAATGATTGCTGCAGGATTGATTAAAAAACAATCGAGCGTCAAATGATTTTTTTTTCATTCTAAAACTCCTGTTGTGATCGTCTGTCGCCGTGTCGGAAAGCTGATAAAACCAAGAATTGCACAAGGTTTCTTATAATTTTTTTGAATTTGCAAGCCCACACGTACAGCCTAAGTCGGTAGATGCTGACGCGGCACTGCTCCTATTTCCCATTGACGTCATCGCGTCGGACGGCACGTGGCCGAACAGCACACGGGGCTCTAAGACCGACTTCACACAATACAATAACGAAACAAAATTAATGACATTGAAAATGCACGTGCTAGTTTTTCAATTTTTTTTATTACGAATTGTACAGTTTCCATGGAAAATTGAGAGAGATAATGGAATAGATTTTATAAATCGTACTAAAACAGTTGTGAAATAGGCTTAAAAAATATACCTTAAAACAACATTTCTTTTCGATTATTAGATATTATTATTATAATCCTTACTAGTATTTATTGTCTGATCTCTCCTTCTCTTACCGAATATACGAAAACACATCTCGTGGGGGAAGATAAAACCCCACCGCCCACAAGACAATCCACAGCCTCCTACGCGCTTTCCACGTGTCTGAAGACGCCCTCATTTTACCCCTTATAAAAAAAATAAACAACTTGGGTCTGTCTAAATGCCTAAATAATGTTATTTAACGCGCGCAACACGTTCCTATATGTGAAGGGGGCTTGCTTTTCTTTCTTTCTTTCTTTCTCTCTCTATCTTATACACACATACACAGACACACTTATTCAAACAAAGAATTTAATAATAACAAAAAAATAATAATATTCATTTAATTTTAAAAACTCACCATGAATCGTGGCTTGCCGTGAAGGCTGAATTGGATTTAATTTTTTCCCATTGAATTTTGAAGATTCGGTTGCACTGGCCGACCTGATACGGACGCTTGGTTGAAGATCCCCCGGTTGAGAATCTAAAGACGGCGTGTTCTGATTTCTGGCCAATTGGAACCGACTAAAAAAAAATTAAAAGGTAGATACATTGAAGNTGTTAAAAAATTAGGAACTTAAAAGGCTCTGATGCACTAATTAAAGCAAATTATGTAATTATCATTATAGGATATTGATTATGTATTGTCTTGCTAATGTGTACTATCGAAAAAAGTTCGATTTTTCCAGTTATTTTCAAAAAATAACAATTTTTGTCTTTCGATTACATTCCGATGAAAAATGAGCTGACAACATTCCATTACATTACATATTAGCTGCTTTCGTTTGCGAGAGAATAGATTATGATCCATACTAAACCAATCAAAATACGAAATTTTTGAAATTCACCAATAAAATGTGAGTTATTTGGATCATGATTACACGAATCATAGGTGCAAACGAAAACTGCTATTATGTTACATAAGATAGTCAGGTATATAAACCTTTTAAAATATAAGCCTGTCATTGTCAAATCTAAATTATTTTTTTATTATTTTTTCGTGATATTCCTCGAAAATGAATATCATATTAATAGTTTATTGCACTGATTAAAAAATAACATTTTTTAAATTTTTTATAAAAATTAAAAAGTATAAAGGTTGATGTACCTGCTTAGGTACTCAGGTTATGAACAGACGTTGCCGGATTGTGCATTCAATTATTTGCTTATAATTCAAGTATTTTTTCGCAAACATTTTTTTCTACGATTTTTTCAGTAGATTCCATCTAGTAATTTTTCAGACACCCTGTATTTGTCTGTACTTTTCCATGACATGTATAGTTTTGTCACAGCCGTAAGACTTCTATTTATAAAGGTTGTTGTTTTTAGCATGATAGAATTTTAACTTGGAATTAAAATACATAACTAACACATAATTTAAACAACTCGACGAAATTTAGATCTTATTTAATAAAAATTCCTGTATTATATTAATGTTTAAAAATTATTTCAGGCATGTAACCACCCTGACTTGCTCTAATATAGCGCATCCTGGAAATCTAATTTTCGACTACTTGATCAAACATTGGTCATTTAATTTCACCAATAACACGTACAATGTTGGTTCAACGTCGCTAGTTTATCTATATTGAAAATAACCAAGAGCTCTTAAATCACAGAACTGCGGTGGCCAACTAATGGGAACATTTCGCGATATAACTTCAACAAACACATTGTCTCACGTGCAGTATGATATGTAGCGCCGTCCTGCTGGAACCACATATCATCAACATTCATGGCGCCCAATTAAGGAAGCAAACAGTCTCTTATGATGACTATAGCGTTCCCCATTAACGGTAATATGCTTGCCTGCTTCATTATTGAAAAAATATGCTCCGATGATTCCTCCAGCCTATAGAATACGCCACACATAGTGCATTTTTCTGGTTATAATAATTGTAGAAGAATCACTTATGGATTCTTTTCATACGAAATGCGACAATTTTGCGTATTGACATATCTATTCAGTCAAAAATGAACCACATTACTGAACAGAATTTTAAGATGAAACAATAAGTCAAAATTTACATTTAATTTTCAGTCCATTGGGGTTAAATAGGTGAGAAAAACGATGGTCAAGCAGCTTCAACTCTTAAACGAGCTGAATCTTGTTTGATTTTAACCAAAATTTTTTTAATTAAAATTTTCCATCAAATGAACGGGCAAATATCCAAATGCTGTTTCGAATTGAAGTGTTTACATTTTTTTCAACCCTTTTCTTAACACGAATACAATGATACTTTCTTCAGTCCACACTGTTTTTCGTCACAGAATAGGCTACATCAAGTAACGTAAACGAACTTTGAAATCTATCCATGTTTCAACGAATTATTTCTTCCGATGGACGATTATGTCGATCGTAAAATAATCGAAGCGATCTGTGTAAGTTTCCCGAACCAATTTTCATAATAAATCTGCACGATTTGCAATCATTGTTCAGCGTTAATCTTTGCATGATGAAATGACAAACATATTATTGAATAACAATAACTTTTCAACTTTGACACATGTCAACTGGGGTCACAGATGTCTTGATCAGCAGTTCTGCAACGCTTAAAAAAATATCCTTTACTTTCAACTGTCAAAATATGGAAAATAACATATAAGTATGCTCCAAAATCGTCGCATAGATCAATGTTCCAAAATCAATAGTGTTCAACTGATACGATATGACTTATGTATGTATGTATTTAAAAACGATGACATAACAAAAATCATAAACTCAATTATTTAATGTTTTCCCTAGTTTCAAATTCAGTTGACGCACGCCGAAGTGTCAACGCGTCAAAAAATTATGGCATAAATTTAAAAATTTACGTAATTTTTTTTAAAGGCAAATCACGTAAACAATAAATCAAAAATCGTATACAGACACGCGCGCACTCTTTCCCATGATGATTGCGTCATCGTCGTCATCAGGTTGGCCAGCGCAGGTAACGACATTGTTGTTGTTTTCCGAATTTTAAGAGCCGCACGAGGTTCAATTTCAATATACAAGGTATAATCAAATAAATTTCAATTAGTTCCAAGCCTCTCGGTACCTTACTTCATCAGATATGAGAATTATATACTTTTCTAGTACTTGTTTCTTAAAAAAATATTTCAATTTTAAAACCAATTGCCATTCTATGGCACTTTTCTGAATTGTTTATTATCCAGATTTGGGTTGTTGTGATTTTTCAAATAACTACAGTTCAGAGGGTGGATTCAAACTTCCAACTTCAAGAAAAAAGGCAATATTATTATATGCAAACATTGTCACTTGATCGTACCTCGTACTTTCACTAATTCATTTTTCGTCCGCTTATCGGGCCATCAAACCTTTACGTCACGACACCATTAATGACGTAACTAGCCCTCGATAATTGTTTTGAACGATATGAAAAATCCATTTGTAATAAAAAATTTCGTCTTTTCACAATCATTTGAAACTTGACAACAGCGCACACTCACTCGCAAAAGACGTGTATATATATATATGTATGTGTGTGTGTGTGTGTGTGTGTGTGTGTGTGTGTGTGTGTGTGTGTGTGTGTGTGTGTGTGTGTGTNGTGTGTGTGTGTGTGTGTGTGTGTGTGTGTGTGTGTGTGTGTGTGTGTGTGTGTGTGTGTTTTGAAAAACAACTTTATTTTCGACTCTCTTAATCAGTGGCGTATCAAACAGTAGTACCAACAAACGTATTCAATTAAAAGCAATTGTTTGAGTACATTAAATAACCAATGTGATCTGAGGTCTTTGAGCGAAATTTGCTTGAGTATTTTTGAGCAATAAAGGCGATGTTATCAGTTTTGAGTCTAATGACGAACCGCCACTGACCGTTGTTTACCGGGACATTCGCGACTAAATAACGAAATAAATTCATTATAATTAAATTTATTCACTGAAATAGGACCGAAACAGCTGATTTATGAAAAGATAATCGACCTAGGCTGGGATTTTCCGATCTTTACTCGTAAGGAAAAAATGAACAGGGTGAAGGGAAAACGTCGCCAGTGTAAATTCGCTTGTTTTGCGTGGTCGGCCTACCGAGACCCTAATAAATCAGCCCCGTTTATCTTTTGTTTGTCGCGGCCGACCCTGATAAAATGCCAGTTAAACAGCAAATTCACATTTATTAAATTAGCCGACGAAGAGAGAGACAGAGAGAGAGAGAGAGAGAGAAAAGAAGAGTTCGCACAAGAAAAGAACGTTGCGTCGTTATTTAATGACTAAATTTTCCGCTTCTTCATGGTGCGGAAAAAAGGGGGGAAAAATTAGATCTGCTTATGTGGTGTGCGTGTGTATATTATGTGTATGTGTATGTGCATGTGGAGAAGAGGTTTGTTTGGAATAGAAAAAAGGGTGGGGGGAAGGATGCGCGATGATATTTTTTTAGCGTTACGAGGCACGTTTTTCGCGTTTATTATTCGATTCGTCGGCCATTCGGATATATTTAAATAAACAATAACAACGGCGTCTAGACTAGGAGCGTGTCGAAAATAGGATTAACCGTTGTCGGAACGACGATTTCTAATGGAGAGAAGAAAGAAATATGGCAAACAGTGTAAATTACGCGGGAGAAAATTTCGATTCTTTCAAATAAAAAATTAACGTTCCCACAACCAGATACATGCATTCTAAAATGATTAATCACTTTTTGGTGCAATGTTGTCAGAGTGTAAGTAATTTCTAATACATTTTAACAAGCAATTAATTAACACTGATGTCAAGTTTTGTATTTTTTTTTCTCTCACAGGAAAAGATATTAAAATATGGTCTTATATACGTAGATGTCATTTTGATTAGGCCATAGAAGTCAAAATATTCATTTTCGTGTTTCAGAGGCGTTTTAATCGAAATACCTCCTTGATTAGAAAATGGGCCTCGGACGTATTGCACCGACAACGCAATTCCAATAATTTATTCGAACATTGTTTTGAATAAGATGGTGGGTTGGTCGTGCAAAACGATTGTGATTATTCAACCGGAACGCCCAGTGTCTATTTTTAGTAACATCTTTTAAGTTTCTAGTTTCTTTTTTTTTTGCGCCTATTATATTACAATGCGGCCGGATCGTGTTGATCTTTTCGAGCGTTTCGCAGATATTTTTAACTGGGATAATTGTAGGCTTTACAGTTAAGAAGGTACAATATATTAAAATCTATTTTTAGACTTGGCTTTAGATACTTACTAGGTGAGTGTTGTTTCGATATTGAGGGCGATATTCGTGTCTTGGGCCTCGCACCATATCTCCCCCGCGCCCAAATCGCTCAGTCTGCCAACCTGGAGAAAAAATAACCAAAATGTAAAAACAAATTTCGACAGTAATACAATAGCCCCTAAAAATAAATCTCAATAGTTACACAGCATCAAAACAATCGTAACCATAATCAAGTCATATATTCAGTGACATTATTTATTGTTGGCGCCTAATTTTTTTTTATGTGAAAACAATTTTTGTAAAAACACAAATGTATACCTCCCGTCGTAGTACTACTACTGTAATATCGATGTTTATTTGTCGATCCAGTAGGCATGTTTACAGTTTAAATCGACTATCCGACCTTCAACTTGACATTTAAGTCGTAAAATGCACGAGCACCATGTATGTGTGTGCAATTTAATAGCAACTGCAACAGCAAACAACATTTAGTGTATATTTCCATCTAGGGGGTTGATTCTATTTGTTTTCTATTGTTTTTTGGTGAAACAAAAATAGTCCCATTCAACCAGAAGTCATCTTCATCTCACAAGTACGAGCTCAGCTGACAAAACAGCAACATTTAAAAAAAAAGTTTGACGTTTTTTTTTCATTGATGTAGTAGTTGTTTTTATCGACTCCGCAGGAGGAGCGTGGAGGAGGTGGTTGGTTGTTATTATTATTTCGAAAATAATTTACTTTTTATTACTCGTAATAGATAAATTGAACCGGTTTTAACTGGAACTCGGCATGTAAATAAAAATGTCGAATTTAGGAGCGAGTTTTGTATCTTGAAATATTCAATTGAAAAAAAAAAAGAAATCTTTGCACTGACCAATGTCGCCTTAATTTTGGGAGTTTTCACTTACCTCAAGGAAAAAGTAATTTTTGAGATGTCCACAACTCCTGACGTGCTGCAAGGAGATTTCGATTAGGACTGGGAACGTTACGTCAATTTTCAGGAAGGTGATCGTTTTATCTGTCAAACACAGTCGGTAGACTCCGGTCCTGCCCTCGCCTAGGCCCCTATTTAGCAATCGAACTTCCCATACGAATTCTGCAACAACAATTACATTAGATGTGTACACTGTTTAAAAAAAGTCAATTCAGATTGTTTTGTTGTGTGTGTTTGGAACCTATTATTAATACTGAAGGTGTATAGAATTGGAAATACTCATACACATCTTTATTTTCATGGAATCAATAGCTCTATAAACAGAAAAAAATGGAGGCATCCCCCAAAAAGAAGTTAAGCACATTTGACTTGTGTTGTCATAGAGTTTTGGTATTTTTTTGAAAACCACCCAAAAATTAGTGTTTTACTGTAAAATATTTACTGTTTATGCGAGTATTGATAAAATTTTATCTTAAAAATTTGAAAATTTATTTTTAAAAGTGTTTTTTCCTAAACAAAAGTGGCCTTTTTCTCCGCCTTTACTACTATTCGTAAAACGACAACTTGTGAAGGGTAATTTAAGTGGGTAATCGACTTTGAAACATTGTCTGGCAATTTATACCGGGCCGTGATAATAGCTCTAATAATGTATCATTTCTTATCAGATTGTATGTTATCGATTGTAAAAAAAATAGAGAACCGTTTCGAAAACATACCGAGACACGTTTCAATTTTTATTTGCCTAGAGGATTACTGGCGTCACGAGTGATTTCTCTGCTTACGTGGAATTTCAGTTAACAATACACGAGCACGAAAATAACAATTATTGTTATTTTTCTAGTTGCACCACATACAGGGGCCAACAAAAGTATTGTAGACATATTTTTTTAAAATTTGGTAATGTTTCGCAAAATCCAAGGAATTCTATTGTTAATTTTCAATGTAGGTTTAAAATTCCTAGATGACCCAGAAATGTCGCACCAGTAAGATAACATTTTTGGGTTAGTTTTTCTAACAGGATAACGACCTGTTTAATCAAGAATTACTTCATTTCAAATAAAACATCCAAATATATACATATTCGAAGAAGGACGTTTAAATCTCTCTGAAAGTTCCTAGCTTAATCTAGAAGAAAAGGAATGAAAAAAATGCAATGGCACGCTACTGTAATATAAAAAGATACCAAGGGTAAAAATTATGCAAAGCTTATCTAATAATAAACAAAAGATTAATATTTACTTAATAGATTTCATAAATGTTTCTATACTTTTGCTCGCACCTGTATCATTGCGAATGGCGGGTTTGCCAAGGCGAATCATTTTTCCTACATTCTATTGGAATAATTGTGAAAATAACACCCAACAACAATTTCAGTACCTAATGTTAAAATATAAAAAGAGTGTCATGTCACAGGCGAGTCCCGTCGATGCAATGGCAAATCGCCAAATCGAATCAAAATCCATGGCTCCGCCCTCTTACTTTGACAAAAATTTCTCGAAAAACGCCCCCCTCCCCCCACCTTTCCAGACACAATCCTCGAGAGAAAAAAAAACAATTTCAGTAAATACTACTCTACCAAGGTGGACAGGCGGGCGCGAGGATATGGCAACATTGTGAGGCGCGAATCAATCATTCATGTTTTGCATGGCTGTACGGGCCACGGCTGAACAACATTATACATATTATTATTCTTTCGGTTTCTAAGCAAACAAAATGCTAATAAAGTTATAAACGAGACAAAAACATGTTTAAAAATAATCTCTTCCATTTTTCGATAATCATTTATTATTATAACGAACACGCTTTATCGAAAAACCAGATATTAATTAGATAAAAAATAGTATAAACTTAAACTATTGATTCTTGCACACTACTCATTGTGAGAATTGGAAACGTCAATGGCATTCTATTGCCATGTTTTTTTTTTATTTAATAAGAATTTTTTATATAAGCGGCAACGTTGCGACGTCCACAGTGGTTCCCAAGGACGATCCCAAGACTCGGACCTGCCGGAAACAGATCCAAAATGGTGGATGTTGTTTACCAACAACATAACAATCATTGTCCGTCCATTGGCGTCCGTTTGCGTGAATCATATCCTGTGTACAAATTTCGTATCTTGTTGACATTCGAAGAATTCAGGCCAGAAAAACAAGGCGCACTGTGTGACACAAAACAACATTTTCCATATGCATTTTGGGCACAGAGACGTTATAAATGACATAATTATTATGTGAAACACACTTGAGAATTAATGAAATTTCTAATTGTTTATTGTAGCGGAACACGTCATTTTTGTGACGTAAAAACGACTCATCGTATCCAACAATTCAAATAGTATTAGTTCATTTGTTCATTGTTGTTATTAATTCCATATAAACAACACGACCTTATCTGGAGTAATATACAGTTAAAGACGTTTGTTGAAGGGATTTTATTTTATTTTCTTAATTAATAATGATTTTCTACGCCTCTGCTTCATATTGTCCCACCAAAGTCATCGAATGATTGAATAGAACAACCGTCCCGGGATCCTGACAAATGACTTTATTCTTCTAAATGATAATGCTCAACAACAAGTGGTCTTCATAATTCAAGATTTACATAACGAAATGGGAATTCTTACAACATTCACCTGACAGAGTCGTCAGTCCCCCACCTGTCGTCATGCGATTATCTTTTCTTTTTCTTTTTTGTTGAACAGTCCTCGTAGTATTTGACGGGTTCTTCGACATTCGTGTTATTTTCCAGGGACAATTTTTTTGTTGCCGTCAAAGACTTGTATGTTAATAATTAGAACTTAATCGCGACAGTAGAATGTTTTTAAATGCTTAATAATCAAATCGCCCTGCTCGATTACCATAAATATTTCAAAATGTATGAATTATTTATCGGGGCTTTTTGCTATTTTTAAAATCGCCCAGTCGAACGACTGAAATACGAACATTTTTTTTCACTTTTCAATTGATTACGTAACATTCGCCTCTCAACCTGCACCAATCAATCACGTAAGCACACAGCTAAATATATGCACTAATAACTGTTTTTGATATCATGAGTCAACTGTCATCTGTCAAAAGCGCATGTCTAGTAGGTATTTCAAGTAGGTATGGAATGACAACTAACAGCATCATTGTAAAACAATGTAGGTATAAAAAATTGTTATTGTTTTTTTTAATTAAATCACGGCCACCACGATTCGTTTAGTTTTGTTTGTGGTACTTTATTTTGTTCGCGCGCTGTCTTTGCTGGTCGTTGACCAAAAAATTTGTTGTTTTCATGCGGGTACCAACTGTTCCTTGTAATCAAGTAAACAGGAAAAACAACAAAACAACGTACTGATCTGAAAATAGACGCAATCGGCCTTGCCGGTGGGTGGAGTACCTAGTGTATCGTGCTATGTGTCAGATCCGGTAGACGTGGAGGCCATCACAATACAAAAACAAACAATTTTTAAATGAATTGATAACATTTTAGAATAATTAATTTTAAAAAATGCTCTCTAAACTCTCTTATATGTATACACCCTTTGAATGGTAGCAGCCCCATTTATTTTTAAACGTCCCATTATCATCACCATCAACATCAATCCCGTTCCGGTCACCGAGCCTCGCCGAATACGAAATTAGGACTAAAACTACACACTACACTCAAATGGAGTAAGGTCATTGACATTGAGACACCCAAAAATGGGCGACGAGATGCGACTTTTATTTTCGTTTAAACATGACGATGGAAGATGGAATGTCAACAATCTTTTTCTGCACGTTGCCGAGCTACGACAGGTGCAACGGAAGTAGCATAATTATCTGTCAAATGTCAGCAATATTTCTAAAAAAATGTGTGCATTTTAGTGGGTTGATTAGCTTTGGCAACACCGAAAACGACGATTGTCGCAGCCACCGCCGCCGCCGCCGCCGGTACGTAAACACATTGACGTCCGTCGTCTCTACGAAAACGTAAATTGCGCGTAAACCCGCCTAAAGTTTGTTTTGCTATTGACGTTTTTTTCCGCGTGTGGTTCGCAAATTGAGGCGGCCTTGCGAAACATTGCGAAACACTTCTGCTTTGTTTTTCTGCTTTTCTGTTGTTTCTTCACCCGTCAATGCCTACCCTGATGTGTGTCCATGATGATGGATGCGTAGTGCGTGTGGTGACGGGAGGAGGAGGTGATTTATCGCTCCTCTCGACCCTACCACCTACCTACAAGAGGACAGAAAAAATAAACATTCCCCAGGGGCGTGACATTCTTTTTTCCGATGTGTAATTTTTTGGCGAACCCCATTGGAAAAGCGGGCCTTGACATTCCGATTTGCATCGAAACGAGTTTTCCATTAATGGCAAAACGCTGCTTATGTATTCTGGACAACTAATGTCATTTTATTTTTGGAATAATCGAGGGGTGTTGAAGGAAGGACAAATGTATGAAGCAATATGACACGTCCCTCTGAGCTCGCCTACTAGACGGAAATTCTTCAAACGATAAAATAACAAATGAAGGAAGATCTATTTCGAAGTGTTGTGCAACCGTAAACGAAATGGTTATTTGTTTGTCGGGTACGTGTTTATTGCAAATGAGATATGTGCCCGTTGCGGTGGGGATTCTCAAGGACGAGATGCGATGGATAGTTGATTATTTCAATTTTTCTATAGACACCTTAGAAACGATAAAAGGTCACAGAAAAAAAAATCAATGAAGTACAATGGAATCTACATCAAATATTGCATTTTATATGTTTATGATCGTATCGGGATAAATTATAAATGTCATTCTTAATACAGATGGATCATCTTCGTCATCAAAAGAGTACCAAAAAAAAAACAAGAAAAAAAAGCGTACATAAGAAAGAACTACGATTCCAATAGTCATTTGAAGAAGCCGGTGACGTTTAATCAAACGGATTAGCGTGTGTGATAAATTGGGGAGAGGGGAGGGCGTTAAATTGGGGAAAGTTTTCGAAGAAACGAGAGAGGAGTTTCTCGGGCTCGGAAATGAGATTTTCGGGACAAATAAATGAGAAGTACGACACGCTCTAGAAGAGATCGATCCTTGGAAAGGCCTTCTGGGTCATTGGGAAAACCTTCCTTTTCCTTTCAACAACAATGAATTTAACAGATATCCATAATGAAGATTCTTGAAAATTCACAATTGGAATTCCACGAATAGCAACTATTTGAAAAAAACAAAACACTTCTCTGAATTGGTTATTAAAAATAGAATCCGACCATAGTCCAGCAGAATCATGGGGGAGAAAGATGAATCATCATCATCATCGATTTGTGAGAAAAGCCGAAAAAACGTTCCATTTTGGACTTTTCATCTTGAAATTTCTCATTCCCTTTGCCCGGGAGTCGCATTATGCATTTCGAAAGGTCCGGAGCATTTTTCAAATAAATCCCCGCTTATCTAGAAAGCGATGAAAATCCCCCTTTTTTTCTCATCATTGAACGAAACAGCTTCTACAAGAATAAAATAATTCCTGCCTCCTCACCTCCCTCCCTCCCCTCACACTCTATCTCTTTTTGTAACCAAATTCTTCGTCTAAAACAAATGGTTATTTACTTAAAATCGCTACGCGTGTTTCGAGGAAATCGAAAGCGGAAAAACATGTTGCCTGAAAAAGACAGTGCCGTAGGTACGCACCATTCTAAACTGTAAAAAAAAATTCCATTATATTAGCACACGCAACAACATAACAAATATTGTTGTTGTTATTGTTGCTAAACATAACCTAAAAAACCGTTTATTGAAGGGCACCCTCGTCCTCGTCGCGATCAAATAAACAAGTAGGTAAACAAAATAAAAACACATTTCTCTCCAAATATGTGGGTCAAACGCGAACGAGCACGTCTAAACCTATAATAATATGTAATAGTAAACGTAACGGCAGCGTTGCCACGTGAACAGTTTTTCCCTTTAAAAATTCAAATTTACATGTAATATATTCTAGAGTCTGGAAAAGAAAACAATAACATTTCCGAACTGTAGCGACGAAACGCCGACCCCAAAACGAACAACAACAAAAGCAGCAGCAACGATCGTCGTCTTCAGGTCTGCATACCTTTGCGGTTGTCTTCGGGTGAATCACCGATCGGATCGTGGGAATTGGCTCGGCCTCGCGACAGAGAAGATTTAACCTCCAGGCAGTTGGGAAAGAGACTTTTATATTTAAAAGTCTTTTAAAGGGGAATGAGAGGTTAAAAAAAACTAAACAATTGAGGGAAAATGCTGTAACGCCCTCTAGAGCCCGTATTTTATTTAATTAGTCATGCGCATGACCATGTACGTACTTTACAACACCGTGTGAACGTCCCCAGCTTAATTTTTCAATAAAAAACCATGACGCGACCATTTTATTTTCTCCCGGTTTCACTATGCATTAATAATGAAAACAAGCAACAATGTCTTCCTATTCAATAATCCATCTTTCTCTTACATTAACAATATTAAATAACGGTCTTTCCGTCGTCCCTTTCGCCGTTAATATTAAAAACGGGGCCAAAAAGAAAAAGGGGATAATATAAAGGGAAAACGCGTTTTTTTTTCCTTAATAAATGTAATTTTACACAGCGCACGTACGTCCCTGAATTTCACTTTCCATTGGCGTAATGCGTAAATATAACGTACATTGTTAACTGTATTGGAATGCACGTTTACCAAAATATTTATCTAATCGCGAAAAACATCGTAAAAAAAATTTATTCCGACACTAATCATACGAAATTTGTATTTGAAATGCACCAGGCTGTGTGGGGTTTAGATTTTGTTTTTAATTGTATACCTACTGCGACGACGAGTGTAGTGTCAATTGTTGACAGTTGAATTTTAAACTTGCCGAGGATTTATATCGAAGGAAAAAACCGGCAATTTGTCAACCGCATTTTTATGATCCTCTTAAAAAGGGATTTCCCCTGCACACGTGCGTTAAAAAAACCGTTTTACGACCCGGCAGTTAATGAACTGGGGATTTTTTCCGACATTTTTTGTTTATTGATTGGTGAACAAAACCCCGCCCTGAATTTTCAGCTAAAATAGGAATTTCTCGGAAAATGCACTTTTGAAAACCACTCGTTGTTAGATAAGCCGGTTGTTTGTCGTATGTTTATGTCAATATTGACGTCACAACAAATCGAAATCATATAGGATGTTAGAAAATTAGAATGTCCCAATCGAAATTTAACTGTGCGTCTAATCTACGACTAATAGCGCTAAAAAATGTCCATTAAAATGACACTTGACCAATAAAATCAACGGGTCTCCCTACCAACCCATTGACGTCAGAAGTGCGGTAAAAACCGAAGAAGACTCGACATTCTTGCATGCAATAAACGGTTAAACAACGCTTAAACGGCCGCTCGCTTTCCTTCTGCACAAACACATGCTGCATTCCGATCTTAATCGCTAGGCGCGTTTGTCACATTTCCCTAGGAATTGAATCAGGCGCGCGGGATGTCCACCATGTGAACCACGCTCTTGACGAGACAATCCAGAATTAGTCCATCTTCATCCCAATTGATTTTTTTTACCTTTCAAAATGTTCTAGAAAAAACAATCTATTTGCCGCTCAATTGACAAGTGACAGATTGAAATCTCTGTTTTTTCATAGAATTAGTTTATCACGGAATCGTCAAGTACTCGAAAGTTTTTTTTTTTCATTTTTCAGTGAAAAATGATTTTTTTCTAAGTGATCAAAAGGAAAAAACAAAATGCGTACGGGAATGGACGCGGCGTCATGGCCCACTCTCATCCACATGCTGCTCGCATTGATTATCGGTTGTTTTTGTCGCCGCTCGCTTTTGCATCATCATCATCATCATCATCCTAGTCGGTTGAGAGAGTAAACAACGGGCCCGTTAAAGGAAAATTACGTACATACGTGGTCGACCGTGCGGTTGATTGCTTGTTTTTCCCAATTTTTAATTGTTTACATACGTAATGCCTACCAGGATAAACCATGTGAAGAGAGAATGAAGAATTATGCAACTAATAGCAGATGTTTGATACTCAAATAGTTTGTAAATTTTAAAGAAAACACTTAGTCAGGCCCGTTCCAGATTTACTCTTTTCAAATATTCAGAGCCACGTATGTCAGTTCCCTTTTAATGTGGTATTTGCCAGGCATGGTTCAAAATGGCAAGACCTTACATCTTCTCGATGCAGAGTTGAAAGTGTGGTTGCCAATGTGGAGGTTCATTGGTGCTCCGTTGCTTGTTTAGACCTTTTTGGTATGGTTTTATCCATTAACTAGTTTCTGTTCTTCTTAGAAAGTTCCTCAAGCGAGACTAAGCGTGTCTAACTTTTGCTATGTTCCATTCCAGACTAATAAATATGGATTTTATAAAATACAAGGAAGGAGAAGTTTAGGGAATCGGACGGGCTCTTCCGAGAGGAATTTTTTGATTTACGGTCCTGGACCGGACGACCTGACGACCCGAAAGCGTTCGGAAAGTTTTTAACATTTTTCTTATCGTTTTCTAAATCAAACAAGACGACAATTTTTAGACGACATTTCATAAATATGTATGTACTCGTATATGTACTTTCCAGCAACGTGTACGATAAACATTCCAGATAAAGAACCAATCTTCGATAACACATTTCTTGATTTAAAGAAAAACAAATTCTTTTTCCAGGCTTAGTTGAGAGATTAATGTTCAATTTGGAAGGGCATCTATTGCAACTCATTATGGAAAATCATTTTTTCACATATGTTGCTCATTCCACTTCCATCCGGTAGTTAAACGTACTAATAAACAATCGAACTTTGATCGTCATGTTCGCGATAACGACAAGGCTGCTATGCAGTTACTTGTTTGCAACGACGTATGCAGCCAACCTACATCAACTTTTTTTCGCTTAACCACCTTCTGTCATTCTATTAAATTCAATAAAATTCAACAAATTCGTGGGAAATAACGTAAACCATGAAATAAAAAATTGATTCAATGCTGGGTTCAATGATGAATTACATATGTTGACTGTCACTTGTCAAGACTAAACGGGTAGATATCGAGACAGCCGTGTGCCGGAACTAAAATATTTAGGACAATGGCACATACACATACACACATATACAGACAGAGAAGAATCGATCCAGAAACATGACCTGCTGCACTGAGGTAGGTGCACTGCACATCACATCATGCAGTTGTAAGTAGGTACGTATATTTTACTACGTAGTAAATGCGCCATGGGCAAAATATGGCAACATTGCGAAAATCCGGGGCCGCCCCAGTAAATTAGAGCCAAGGACGTCGCGGCGGCGGCGGCGGCAATGGTGGCGGATCCACCCCAATCCCNTCTCTCTCTCTCTCTCTCTCTCTCTCTCTCTCTCTCTCTCTCTCTCTCTCTCTCTCTCTCCACAACGGTCAGAAGGATCACAACCAACATGTTGCCAAACTTCATTTCAGCATTCTAATCTAATTCCAACTGTATGCCTTCACTAATGCCTTTTCTATTAAAAAATTAAACTACAAATTTCCTATTTTTTTTAATTGAAACATTCAATAACATTGGAACGAAATTGAAGAAAAAACGATAGAAAATATCGTTTTGCAACACTGTAATATGCCGAGAGCTGGTAGACGTCGGGAAACACTGTTGTCAGGTCGACAGCGACGGGGGTGGAATATTGGGCCACGGAGCAGTGAGGGGGTGGCTTGGATCGCCCGCGGGGTTTGTTTTGGTTCAGTCTGAGGGCCATCGGTGGGTGCATGAAGTGAAAGGGCACCGTAATTGAAACAGGCTAACTTAATAGCGTCCAAAAACCCTTTTTATTTAGGTTAAGCCATAGATATTATTTTTATGGTTACTACTGGCAAGGGTGACAGGTCAATGTCAAGTGTTTATCATTTTTTCTTTTAATATTCATAGACTACTACAATATCGTTAAGTAATATCGTGTTTTTGTTACTAAAAATTTACGTTTCTGTCCTCATAATTGACAGTAAGATGGGTTTTGCCTGTCAGGAAATTTCCCATCGAGTTACCGGGTGAACGTAACAAACAAGGTCACTCGAATCATAATAGTAGTAGTAGAAAATATTTCCGTTAAAAAACAATTGAAAGAGAAAAAAAAGGCAACCGTTCAATTTGAGGCGGTATTATTAGTGGAGGTCAGGTAGGCGGAAAAGCGGCGTAGGCATTTGTTTTCGATAAGAAAATGTTTGTAGATATAACGGGTATCCAGACACCCCGTGACACCCGAACGCCATTCATTTGTTTATCCGTAACGATCAATTTCATAGAAGAAAAGGAGGATCAAGTGTGCGACAACAAACTTAACTAGAGTCGCCGCATTCCATTGGCGTTGATTAAAAGGAATTTATTGGCAAATAAATAAATGTATATCTTTAGGAGGACCGAGTGTAAACAGCAGACGAACGGGGCTCGTATTCACAAACTTGTAATTTGAGGACGTCACAAATTTCCTAATTTTGATACCCGTAAAACTCGTCATTTTTTCTGCTATTATTCGATTTTCATTTGTTTCATCATTTTGACAATGAAGCAAATGCGAATGAAATAATGAGAAAAACACAATACGAGCCCCAATAGTCAAAATTGAAGTAAGTAAACATTAAAATATAAGAAAACTTACCAAATTTCGGTTTGGGTGTCTCACCCTCAGGTAATTCTTCGCCATGTTGCAGGGTGAGCAAATCCTTGAGCCACGATTTGGCATCCTCGTCGGTATCGAAAGCGACACAAAAACAATCGTCTTTCGTATACAGAGCGATCACGTGTTTGTGTTTCGTGTCCTGTTTCTTGTTGATGTTGAAGCACGTTTTCAATGGAATGCAACGTTTCGGGGCCGCTCCCGCTTTGTACTTCTTTTCTGAATCGTAGTATTCGAGACGAGCAAGGGCGTCCTGGGTTTCCGCCCTTAAAACGAAAAACTTTCTCCGCGATGTCTTCGCCTTTTTAAACACCCCCGATCGTACAATGTCACCATTCGAAGGCGTGTAACTGTCATGCGAACTTGAATTTCGTATTGACATTTTCGTTATTGTTACTTTTACCTTATTTTCTAAACACTATTCATAGATAAAAACACTGTCACTTTCATGTCACATTAAAACGCAATAAAACAATCGAGGATCACTGAGTTGTCACTGGTATTGACTCCCGCAAGCTAAACGTCAACAGGCAATTGTTTTTCTTTACTTGTATGTATGCAGTTGTTATGTTTTTATTTTTTTTTCCAACGGGATGGCGGGCGTTACGGAACGTTGTGACCGACAACGCTTACTAGATTCAACTGTTTTGCTGCTGCTGCTGCTGCCGCTTCGTGCTGTGTTCGCGCCAAACTTGCCTGGTATCGTACGTACTACAATTCATTCCGTAATACAGGGGCGAACTCCACGTTACATTGAAATAAGTCTCAAATTTAAATTTGGGAAATTTTTCAAGCCCATTGATTTATTTAAAGTCCAAGTCTGTGAATGATTTTTGATAAATTGAAAACTACAGTTCTTTCAATTCAGATTCCATTCCCAACATTTACCTTCAAAAATGTTGTTTTACTTGGGACAACCTGTCCAGTCTAGACGTAACTGTAGCTCCGGTCCTGTATGGGTTTCTTTTCCTTTCCCAGCCCTGTCATGTGTTCTAGACGTCTACGACAACCTCCGTCTGTCGCCTGACCTACTTCAATCATTTCGTCTCGCTTGCTCTTTTGCTAAAAACATTTGCACGTATGTCGTTGCTAACTATCCGCAGACCCGTAAAAGTTGTAAACAAAAAAGGCGCATGTGCCGAGTCTCGGAGTATTCAATAACGTCGAGGCCGAACCGTAAAATAGTATTCGGCACTGTTGCCATATCATACATAATTAACAACAAATCAACGAAAAATTCACTATTTTAAGGAAATTTACATGTAATTTCATTTATTATGTACCGAATTAATCATTAAATTAAAAATTAAGTGTCAATTTGATTTAAATGAGATTTAAGCTTAAAATTTAATTCAATTGTTGTTGTTTAATTTTGTTGGAATGCCGTTAAAGACTACATAATTGATCAAAAATTAAGGTATAGAAGCCCCGTATAAAATGTTCGAAAAGAACCACGAGGCATAGCGTTTATTCAACTTCTGGTGCGAGAAAAGCCATTGGCCAGGCCCAGCAGGTCGTATACCTGTACCCTAGGTACGTCACCTGGTGATTTCGTTTTCGGGTCGATTTTAACGCTACAAGCCCCAGGACAAATTAAATATAACAACATTGTTGTTTACCAGGCACTGTTGCCGCCGATTCGGTATCAAAACCTTTTTTTGGTTTTGGTACCCGGTCACAAGGAGGAAGTACGAAAAGTCAAAGCCCCAATCAAATCTGGGTGGGCCTCCGAACGTCATTTCGCCTTCCAAGAATTATTTTGCATTAATGGTATTGTAGTATGGAGTTTATCGGGTGGGTCCCCAGATAAAACGACTTTGTAATATTGTTTTTGAACCACTCCGCTTGAGATGATGACAATGTAAGTTTGCCATCATTAATCATCATCTTCTACATACATTGTTGCAGAACGGGTCAGAAGCAAAAAGAAGGCCGTGGTTCTGCGAGAACGAAGAAGTAAGATAAGGTGAGGTAAAAGAGAAATGTTATTCTTCATTCTTCGCGACGATGACGATTATTGCGGCCGGCAACTTTGTTGTTTTGTCTGAGCCGCCCGAGACAGAGACAAACGAGGAGAATGTTGAGCGATGATTGTTGTCTTTGTTTTACGTACGTGTAACAAGGTCGTCGCCGTTTGGTTTATTTGCGAATATACTCTCTAAATTGAAAGAGAATTAACATTAGTTTGAATCAAAAGCAGAATGTAATTTTTTTAAATAATTGGCAACATGGTATTTAAACGGTGGAGCGATAGAGCCATTTTCACCCAGATAACAGTATCAACGAACGATTAATCCAGGAAAATCTAATACGAACGTCGTTTCCGCGTTCTTTTGCTCACCATCAGAGCATCCCTTTTCCGTCTTGGCCAAGCGCCAGATCCCCACCCTGTTTAAGCATAGCTGGATCGAGGAGGGTGGTACGCGTGTTTATGCCACGTTGCAATGTTTCCATGGAAGAAACTGTAAGCGATCGTGACATGAATCGGAAAGCATTATTTAATAGGAAAAACTTTTAGATAATTAACGGAGGGAAAGGGCTTTGTGACCGATGTTGCCAAGTTACCTGTCCAGACGGAAATAGGGGTGTGAGGTTGGCAACGGTGGCCGACCACGCCGTTTTGTTTTGGGGCAGATAAAATAGGCCGCCAAGCTACGAAATGGGGTCGATCGATGCTAATGGGCGGATTGGGATGGGGCGATAGACTGGGCCGCTAGACTGCATAGCTGCAAATTGCGCATTTTCAAATTACGCTTCAGGAATTTCCTCTAATACATACAAATAAATTTGCTCAAACTTTTGATTAACTTAAAATTTCATTATTTTTAACAAATCATGTCTTCGTTCCCTCCCTGTCATGAAATCATAAAAAAATGCATGACAAATGGCCCTAGTTTAGATGTTGATGTCAAATGCCGCTGTATAATCGGCTTGCCACTACTACGTATTTATGTAGCGAATTAAATTTTGTATGAACTGTTTTTAGTTCTTACAACCATTTACGGCGTATTTAGCCTCGTATCGATCAGACAAAGCCAAAAGTACGGCGTAGTAGATGACGTAGAAAACAGGGCGGCCCTACGGTCGCGTTCCTGTCACTAGAGTCAAGCTAGAGTCCAATGGAAACGATTTAATAATCAACGTACGTCTTTACAGAAATAACGGATATGAAAAAGAGATACAATATAAGCAGCAGGCGTCAAATAGATGTTTGTTTTCGAAAAGGCGGAACGAATCTTCGGTATGAATGACCTGAAAGTGTAATGCACTGGCGCGAAACACGAAGAGACTCATAAAAACCAGAGACAGAGAGATTTTAATGTAATAAAATAACAGTAATAGGTATTTTGGTTCTTCTATGCTCCCAAGGACTGTTGCCAAGTTGTAACCATTAAATGGCATTTATAAAAGATCTGCAACCTTTTTCAAAAAGAAATTGTAATTAATAATATGGTGAGCGCCATCTGTGGTTTTGTGGTCTTAATGATAAGTCCCGAATACGTAGAACAATGTAGAATTGTGTAGAACAATGTAGAACCTGATCATCTTTTACCTCTCGCATCGTTGCTTTTATTCGCAAAAAAACGTAAGCGTGACGTAACGAGGAAACAAAAGAGGAAAACTGGAACACATTTATTTCAAATCTATTTGGGAACGCGGTCCTGTGGAAACGTTATTTATAACAAGTATTAATGAACATTCGAAACATTATCATCTCTGTCTTTAGTATATAAATTATATTGGCTGTTCTATGAACGTATGATCAATATGTCCTCATTAGAATGACGTAAAAAAATCGCTCACGAACTGTCAATATCCGCACGAGATTGTCTCTGTCACTTGGAAACGTCAGAATCACAGTATTCAGTCGTGAGTCTTTTAAATGACCTTAGGGAGATAGTGAACGAAAATTCGATTGCCCTCATCAGTTCGTCGTCGAGAAAATTGTCATTTTGAAGCTCTTGTTCCATAGTCTAAGAAGAAACCATGTTCAGGACCGTAATATTGAAAAGCGACGTAGCCAAAGAAGTGGTGAAAAAAGCCGTGTGGGCACAGAGTCTGCGAAATTTGGCAATTCAATGTGCAAGAAACAGACATTGTCACAGGTAATGGGGTCCTTTTGGATCCGACTTACATATCTTTTAACTCATTAGTTAGGCTTACATAATGTTCCAGCTTGTGATTTTCTAACCTCAAACTAGAAATGGACACTTCACCTCTAAGGGCTCCCAACTTAGATAATTTTTTAATCTTAATTGTGTGAAATTTCCTCAAGAGTCTTCATTGTAAATTGTTACTGTTCAAAGTGAATGCCATTTTTCGTTTGTATGTTATGCAACTGGAACAACAGTGGCCCAGATTGTTTAATCATTAAACACTTGTTGACCTGTTTCTATTTTAGGGCGCTTCTAAAGCACGCAAAGAATGATTGGCTTAAACAATATAGATTTGCTGAGGAATCACTGCATAACAGATATTATTCCAGTGATTTACCATCACATATTAGAGTTACGTTACCGGCACTATCTCCAACTATGGAATTGGGTACCATCATAAGCTGGGAAAAAAAAGAAGTTTGTATATAGCAAATCAGAAAGAAAATTGTTCAAAAAAACCTTTTTTTTAGGGTGACAAACTGAATGAGGGTGACTTGCTTGCAGAAATTGAAACTGACAAAGCTACAATGGGCTTTGAAACTCCTGAAGAAGGTTATTTAGCAAAGATATTAATTCCTGCTGGCACAAAGGACGTTCCCATAGGCAAATTGGTTGGTACATAAATGAAATGGCAAATTAAACACTATATTTATCTTTATACTACATTAGGTATGTATCATAGTGGAAAATGAAGCCGATGTGGCAGTTTTTCAAAGATTTTAAAGACGACTCCGGAGCTGCACCGTCTCCAGCTAAGGCAGCTCCATCCGCCGAGAGCGCTGCCCCAGCTTCTGCTCCATCTACACCAACTCCATCAGCCGCACCTTCAGGTAATTAAATTAATTCTAATTAATAAAATTAAATTTAATCAATCATTTAAATAAAAAAATGTATATATTTTTTCCTTTTGTTGCAGCACCTTCTGCAGATCATAGTAGTGGTAGAGTGTACGCCAGTCCTATGGCAAAAAAATTAGCTGAACAACGAAATATTCGATTACAAGGCAAAGGAACAGGATTGTTTGGAGCCATTACTTCTTCAGATCTGGATGCTCAACGTAAGCATTTTAGTGATTTGAAACGTTCTTTTTTTCAAATAAATTGCATTGTAGCTGCAGCAGCTCCTACCTCTCATGCAGCTCCTTCGACAGGCCCGTCCGTGTCTCACGCTGCCGCTGCAGCCCCAGGCCCTTATGTTGATGTTTCTATATCGAACATGCGTAAGACAATTGCGAAAAGACTGCTGGAATCAAAACAACAAATTCCGCACTACTATCTCACCCAGGAAGTTAACGTGGATGCTTTACTTAAAGTGCGTTCAAAATTCAATAAGAAACTGGAAAAATCTGAAGTTAAGTTAAGTGTAAACGACTTTATCATCAAGGCCACTGCGGCCGCTTGTCAAAAAGTGCCAGAGGCGAATTCGCATTGGCTCGATTCAGTCATTAGACAGTATAAGAATGTTGACGTCAGCGTAGCTGTATCTACAGACAAAGGATTAATTACACCAATTGTATTCGAAGCTAACAGTAAGGGTGTGGTGCAAATTAGTAAAGCCGTTAAAGAACTAGCTGTTAAGGCACGTGAAAATAAATTGCAACCACAAGAATTCCAAGGTAAAATATTTGGTTCTAAGTGTTAATTTCTAATTAGTCTATAATTGGTTTTAGGTGGTACCATTAGCGTATCGAATTTAGGTATGTTTGGAATTAGTCATTTTAGTGCCATAATTAATCCACCTCAGAGTTGTATATTGGCAATCGGAACGACGTCCACGAAATTAATTCCTGACGAGACCAAAGAAAAGGGGTAAATTCGTTTTCAAGTCTAAAAAGGGTCTAAATGATAATCCTTTTTATTATTGTTAGATTTAGAGAAGGTCAATTTCTTACGGTGACTCTTAGTTGTGACCATCGAGTCGTAGACGGTGCGGTAGGAGCACGATGGATGCAAGCGTTCAAAGAAGCCATTGAAGATCCTGTTGCCATGATCCTATGAAGCATTAGGAATCGCCAACATTGATTAATTTAATTTATTTGATCAAAGCCAGCACTGGAAAAACGATTCGTCCTGGCATCAGTCATTATTTTATTTTCACATCTGTATTGTCATTTGTTTTTTTGTTTTTGGGATTTCTTTTAAGATATTGTTTTTTTCTTTTGTTAAAAAATGTTCATATGTATAAATCATTTTTATTGGGATGAAATAGATTGTCCCATTTTTTAAGCCCATCTCTGTTCTTTTAGGTTTGCAATTGTAACTCAATACAAATCATTTTGCTACTACTCAAATTTCAAACAAATAAAAACAATTTGCATTTAATTTTCATGTCGCTGTCCGAAACATTCTCATTTTCGGTCTAAAAATTTTGCAAAACAGCTATGAACAATTTGTTATGTTTTATGTGTAAATAAAGAAACTGTATCTACTGTTGCATATGCGTTATTAATAATTAGTTACAAATTAGGATTTTCAATAAACTGTGGCAACACTATTGGTTCTGATAAACGCAACATCTGATTGGATACCATAGACTTATGAAAATATATTCTTTTAATACATCTTTGGATTTTATGGCGATTTTGACATTTACGGATCATGGTGTCCTAAGTATCTTGCGAAATTCTCCACAAATAGATTTAATTACTTATCGTTACTTATAGGAACTCAATTTCAAGTTTAAAAATATAATTCTTAATTATAAATTATCAAATTTCGAAATATATGTGGCAACACTGTCTGAAATGTAGCTGTCGGTTTCTGTCGAACTTTTCCAATCAGTCGATATGAGTCATTTGTGTAGTTGAGTGTGCTTGATAATAATATAAAAATGAAAATTTGGACATGAACAAATATTCAAGTGGCATGTTAGAGTGGTCCGAGTACTAAACAAACGCAAAGTGATTTTTTTAATTCGTAGTTCTTAAGTTAAAACGTAATTTTGAGTGTGAACAAGAAACTTGAAAATAACATGGCTGTATCTAGGCTGAAACAGCACCTTTACGGCTTCCTTCTAATTCTAATGTGCACAAACGAGGTGAGTGATAATTTTAATCTCAATTTTTTTTCTTTATGTATTTTACGTGACATTAAAAAAATAATGGAAATTTTTTATGAAATTAGAGGGTGGAAAATAAATGAACGATTTAAATGACGTTTAATTTACCATTCTTCTGTCAGTTGCATGGAAAGTGAAATCACGCTGACCGAGGAATTCAATGGGAGGGGTAGATAAAAAAGAAATTAATGTGTTTAGTTTATTTCAAGTATAAGTGTAAAATTGTACTGAAAAAATTCAACCATAATTACACGAGCCTTCGTTTTATGGGTATCTACATATGTATAACCAACTTTGATAAACGTTTTTTTTAATAGTCATTAACAAATGTCGTAAAAATTAGCAATAAACCGAATATTACAAAGTCATCAACCTTAGTGGTGTGTTTATTCTACAAACATAACGAATAAATGACTGAGTATCAATTGGTTATAATAAAGCCTTTATGATTAAACATTTCACACGCAATGCTCAATTGTCACTTAAAAAAATCAATTTAGAGCACAAAGTTCAGTGCAAACGAACAATAAATGGACAAATTAAACCAATAATTCGTGTGATCGTTCTCAAATACACCGTCTCAAAATTGAAACGAATCGAAAGTTTCAAATCAGGTTGTTCATCAATCAGGTTCAAAACGGTAAAGTTCATCTGATACCTAACAAGTTTAAATAAGCGTATTCAGCATATTTTCACCACTAAATATATTATGTTTTTAAACCGTTTTGTAATGGAACTTAAAATTTAATGTTTTTACGTTAATTGTTAAGCAATTATTGAAAATTAGGTTAATTCCACTTTAATGAATGTATAATTACTTAAAAATGGTAATAAGTTTATTAAAATTTTATTTTTTCTTTGTTTTCAAGGGTAAAATCTCTAAATACATTTTGTAAAATGTATTTTTAACGCATTTTGTAAACAATGAAAATATTATTGCCAAGTGAAGTTGTTGTCACTGCAGTAAAATCCATTAGCGAACTTTAGCAAAATTCAAAAAAAAATAACAATTAACAGTTAATAGTCGGTTTGTCAATCATTACATAGTAACCTTTGAAATTTAATGAGCATCGATGAATTGATCTTCCACTGTTTGCATTTTTTCCTTTACAATTTGTCAAGGTTGATAACACACAAGTAAAAATTACTTTCTTATCAAAAATAGTTACTTCCATTTGATTCATTTGTTCTGAGTAAAATGAACAATGCTTATTCGGTTATTTCTTTATCTTTTGAATGGATTTGAAAAGACTTTAGATATGATTTAGACATTTACAAGTAAGGATTTTCTATAATAATCGAAACATGAATTATTAGGAATATTAACGTAAAATTTTAATTTAGTCATTTCTATTCATGTAATCACGTTGCATCAGATGTTCATTATATGCAATAATTCCCAATAATTTGACATTCATTCATATCACGTTTGTGTTTGTTTTTCTGGGTCGAGACAATGGTGTAGACCCTGAGAAATTTCTTAATTTAATAAACGCCATCGTAATTTTAAATGAAACTTGGACGAATATTCCCAGAAGACAGGCGGCTATTTTTTAAAAACAATTTCATATACGCATTTAAATCTATTTATGTTTCAATTGTTATTGATTGGGAACCCGGGATGAATAATTTATTTTTCACTCGTTGACTAAAAATATCACTAGATTCTTATTCTGCATCAAGTTTATTCTGGACCATAAAAAATAAAGATGAAAGTATACCCACAATATAGTAATAAAACATGGTTAAAAATAATGGTGATACGCGACGTGAAAGCCATGAAACCTGATGAGTTCACCAGAAATCATGCGATGATGATAACCTTCGAGATTGAAATTATTGCATTTTTTTAAGGATACCGAATATTTTTATTTGCTTGCGATAAAAACTAGCAACATTGTATTTTGACGACACCTGTTTTGTAATTTTACAGGCTTGGACACAACAACAAAATAATAATGCTTCCAATGAAGGCCATTGCATTTGGTATGGAGAATGTCACAAAAATTCAGGTACTGAGCTGAAACAAAATTGTCCCTATACCGGGCCCCCGAAACCATTGCAAACTACAGCCGCAATGGAAATTTTAAAGAAATTGTGTCCGACCCTTCAAGGAGTGTCTGAGGTGTGTTGCGACGACACGCAATTGAAGACTATGGATACTAGTATTGCTCTTGCCGCTAATTTCTTGAAAAGGTTAGATTAGGCCGAAGATTTGAATAATGATGTTACTCAAAAATTGTTTGTAGGTGTCCCAGTTGTTTGTCCAACATGGTTCAAAGCGTATGCCATTTGACATGTTCCCCGAAACAGTCCACCTTTATAAACGTCACAAAATATAAAACAGACGAGAGTACCAATAAAACATACATCACTGAACTGGATTATTACATTACGCAAGATTATTTAGAGAAAACTTACAATTCTTGTAAACAGGTTAATCTTTTTTCAAGAAATATTGTACATGTCATTAAATAATGTTAATTTTTTAAGGTCTCTGTCCCGTCCACTGGACAATTAGCTATGGATCTGATGTGTGGCAGCTGGGGTGCCTTTCGGTGTACCGCCAATCGATGGTTTGGCAATATGGGCTCCACTAACACACCATTTGTGCCTTTTCAGATAAATTATATTAATTCGACCAAAGAGAAAGTCGGAAATTTTACTCCACTGGATTTACCGATTACGCCGTGCAACCAACCATTGAACGTGAGTTTTAAAAAATATATTTAGACGAAATCGAGAGAAAGAACCTTGGAAATGATGCCAAAAAAGTTGTTTTTCTGATCGATTAATGTTGTTCAGACACAGGGGAAACAACACCGTGCCTAGAAAACGGATGTTTAAAGCAACAATTTGATTGTTTTTGATTATAGTAATGATAAATTAATAATAGGATATTGAACAAAAATGTATATTGTCAATTTTTGCTATCTGATGATTTCTGCATGACATGCGTTAGTAAATAGTATAACATTAGTTGATTTTTTGATAATTATGCTGTTTCAAATAAGTAATTTAAGTAAAATACGTATATTGGATGGCTTAATGTTCAAAGTCAATATGTCAAATTTCAGGACTTTTATTCAGGGTTATGTAGTGGCTACTTATTGTTTTTAATCTAAAAATATTTTTAGTATCAAAACATTTATATTCATATATCCTAGAAACATAGGAAACAACAACATTTGCCTGAAAGTATAACGAACATAAAAGTTGCATGGTTTGATTGCGTTGTACCAAACTTTCTTGAAATTCTAAGCAATAAACGAATTCATTTCATTTCTAGTCCAATACGCCTGCGTGTAGTTGCGTGGATTGCGAAGGCAGTTGTCCAGTGCCACCCCCAGCACCGCCCGCCCCACAACCTTTCGATATAGCTGGATTCGATGGCATGACATTTTTGATGACCGTTATTTTTGCAGTCGGCACCCTGGTGTTTCTGTTGACGGTATTTGTTTGTTCCAAAGGACGAGCTTTAGGTGAGTATTTATAAAGGTTACAGCTGACTATGAGCAGGTTTTTGGGGGATAATGCGGGAGACGGGGGTTGTTACATGTGGTTACCCCCCCACATACCAATACTGATTTTTTATTGCATTCTTGGTGGAGAGAATTTAATTATTTCTTTAACATGTTTTTTACACTTGGGTACACTTGTCAAAGATAATGTTTTTCATCAATGTACGTCATGTGTGTGTTTGACCATTTATATTTAACGTTTGACAGGCGTCAAACTGATAAACGAGACGGATTGTGCCGTTAGTGACGTTGAATTGGAGCCAAACAATTTTAGCCAAGAAGGTACAGTGTTCAATTTGTCCAAGTTATTTTTTTTGTAAGAGGCGCTTCTTGTTGATTAAAAGAAACGGTTAAGTACCAATTTTATTCCATGTCCTAGATCGTCCAATGTCTATGGGTGTGCTTGCTTTTGACGTCGTATATATTTTATTTGCTAGCTTGTTTTTCGGCATTGTCACGTGATGGAAACATACCAAAATAATAGGTGTTGTGTGTCGTAATCGTCACTTGTCTTTGGGTAAATATTTAATTCTATGTGGCCGTAAAATGTGAATTAACGACCCAGGAGAATTTTCGCATTAAGAAATATTTTTTTCACGAATGAAATAAATACTCGTAGAGTAGAGTATGGTAAAAATGTTTTACGATATTATCAATAGAGATCTTTCAAATATACACACGTAATACTAATTTAGATTTAAGGGCTCTAATCGATTTTTACGAATTTTTGACAAACTAACACGGTTCCTAACTATAGTCAGAAATTCGTGAAAATTAATTAAAAAATTAATTGTGGAGTTGGTTTTTCCCATTACTGACTGGCCCGGGTGTCTTTCTTTCTCTTTTTTTGTAGTTGGTCTGGTTGGGCAGGGTTCCGAGGAGATGAGAGCGGCTGTCGGACGTCGACTCGCCTCGGCCGAGTACCACTCGTCCCAGGTAGCGCTAGGTGACGCAACAGGGGAGGATAGTCCTTTGCAAAGCAGTCATCGATCTAGTATGTTCTTCGTTATTTTGATTATTTGTCTAATAAGGACTTAATTAAGATTATTCTACGGAAAATTGCACATAAATGTGACTAATTTCTACTAATAAGGCTGGCATGTATGATTGCGCTTGAACTTTATACACATCTTTTATAGCTTTCATTTAGAAATTGTTTTTGCTGATTTTCTGTATAATTTCATCGGAATTTTAATGTTTTTCCAGCTATTTATGGATTTCGATTGACTTTTAATAGATATTTTCAATGTTTTAAAAAGATGTGGATGGATAAATTATTTATAGATTTAATGCTTAACGCAACTAGAAACAGTATATTTTTGAATAAATTACATGATCATATTCCATAGGTATAACCTCTGAGATGGGTCATGAAATGGACACGCATTCAATTAATAAAGTGACGGGAGATTATGATGTTCCCGCTTCATTTATTGAAAGGTACCTCCACATAATAGTTCGGTTTCAATTTTAAACCCATTAAATTTTATAGGCTAGGAGCTAATACAGATTCCTACCTGCAAAAATCATTTGAAAAATGGGGTACTTTTTGTGCGCAACGTCCCTGGCTGGTCCTGTTTTTCGGTGCCTGCTTGGTAATGACTTTAGGACACGGAATTAAATATTTAAAAGTGCGTTTTCTATAGGTTTTTGTAAAGTTTAAATTGAAAACTCCCCATTTTTTAGGTCACAACTGATCCTGTTGAATTATGGGCTTCTCCAACATCAAGAAGTCGCATTGAAAAGGAATATTACGACTCACATTTCGATCCGTTCTATCGTAACGAGCAGATTATCATTAGAGCGCGGAATCTTTCAAAGATTATTCATCCCACGTCATTAGGAAATATGACTTTTGGTCCGGCATTTAACGACACTTTCTTAAAAGAAGTACTTAATTTGCAACAGCAAATCATTAACATTGGAGAGGGGACAGATTTTTCCTTTGATAAAGTTTGTTTTGCACCTCTTCGAAGACCCGAAGACGAAGCTACAATGGATCAGTGTCTAGTGCAGAGCATTTGGGGCTATTTCCAGAATGATATGGACAATTTCGATCAAACTTCCACGGATGACGCAGGATTTGAATTAAACTATTTGGACTTCATAATGCAATGTACAGCGTAAGTATACATTTAATGTTTTGAGCAAATTGTGAATATGTATATTTTTGTATTATTTTTAAATAGTAATCCTTACAATCCCGATTGTTTGGCACCTTATGGAGGTCCAGTGGATCCGGCCATAGCTCTGGGCGGTTTCCTGAAGCCCGGCCAGAATCTGGCTAAAAATCCAAGTTACGAGGATGCTTCTGCTGTAATTCTGACATTTTTAGTCAGCAACTATCATAATAAAACGAAAATCCAACCAGCAATGGAGTGGGAAATGCGATTTGTCGAATTTATGAAAAATTATACAGCGAACGTGTCCGATTATCTGGACATCGCTTTTACAACCGAAAGATCTATTGAAGATGAGTTGGACCGAGAAAGTCAAGGAGATGTGATCACCATTTTGATATCCTACTTGATTATGTTCGCTTACATTGCTGTATCTTTGGGTCAAGTAAACAGTTGCTCCAGGCTGATGATAGATAGCAAGATAACGTTGGGTTTGGGCGGAGTCAGCATTGTTCTTGCTTCAGTAATATCTTCGGTTGGACTGTTTGGATTCGTCGGAACTCCTGCTACATTGATTATAATTGAAGTTATACCGTTTTTAGTTTTGGCAGTGGGCGTGGATAATATATTTATTTTAGGTTTGTAGAACCGGTATTTTATTATAATTTTTGATCAAAACTTTTGATTACAGTTCAGACACATCAAAGAGAAGTTCGCAAGCCTGGAGAAACTCCAGCACAACATATTGGACGCACCCTAGGCCAAGTGGGGCCGAGTATGTTGCTGACAAGCGTTTCAGAAAGTTGTTGCTTTTTCCTTGGAAGTTTATCGGATATGCCAGCTGTACGAGCTTTTGCTCTCTATGCCGGTATGGCATTACTTTTTGACTTCCTGCTACAAATCACTTGTTTTGTTAGTTTATTGGCTTTGGATACGAGTAGACAAAATTCGAACAGGTTAGAGTGAAAATTCTCAATTAAAATTATATAAATTAAAATTTTAAACTCGTTTTTAGATTTGATATTTTCTGTTGTCTGCGAGGTTCGAAAAAGACGGAACCCGATGCCTTAACTACCCAAGAGGGTCTACTTTTCACTTTTTTCAAATCTATTTACGTGCCTTTTATAATGAAAAAACCCATTCGTTGCTTGATAATGATTATTTTCTATGGCTGGTTATGTTCCTCAGTAGCAGTAGTACCTCACATAGAAATCGGTCTGGATCAAGAGTTGTCCATGCCCGAAGATTCTTTTGTACTGAAATACTTCAAGTTCCTGAAAGACTATTTGAGTATCGGACCTCCGGTTTATTTTGTAGTCAAGAATGGCTTGAACTATTCGGATTATAAAAATCAGAATTTGGTTTGCGGTGGACAGTATTGCAATTTAGATTCGTTGGCCACGCAAATTTATATGGCAAGCAAAATTCCTGCATCCACTTATATTGCGAAACCTAGTAGCAGTTGGATTGATGATTATTTTGATTGGTCGGCCATTGACGATTGCTGCAAGCAGCATCCAGCTGATGGAAGCTTTTGTCCACACGATGACACAACATGTAAAAAGTGTCCTATATCTTTAAATAGAACCACGCAGCGGCCTTTACCAGTCGATTTTCAACGGTACGTGTCCTTTTTTCTGAAAGACAACCCGGATAGTGCATGCGCTAAAGGTGGGCATGCCGCCTATGGTCAAGGAGTGAATTACTGGACAAACGGGACCAGCCATTTGTCCAAAGTGGGCGCCAGTTATTTTATGTCCTATCACACCATTTTGAAAACGTCAGCGGACTATTATGAAAGCATGAGAGCCGCCAGAGTTATATCGGCAAATCTCACGAAAACTGTACGTTGTTTAGATTTTATTAATCTACTTATTTTTTACTGGAATATTTTATTTTAGGTTGGTGTCGACGTATTTCCTTACTCAGTTTTCTACGTATTTTACGAACAGTATCTCACAATGTGGCCAGATACCTTACAAAGTCTAGGAATCTCTTTGCTGGCCATATTCCTGGCCACTTTCCTGCTCATGGGATTGGATATTTTCTCGAGCATTGTAGTGCTAATCACAATCACTATGATTCTTGTGAATTTGGGCGGTCTAATGTATTGGTGGCACATCACCCTTAATGCGGTCTCTTTGGTGAATCTCGTTATGGCTGTTGGAATTAGTGTGGAATTTTGTTCGCACTTGGTACATAGTTTTTCCATGAGTGTGAAGCCAACTAGAGCGGAACGAGCAGCAGATGCTCTCACCAAAATGGGCAGTTCGATCTTTTCCGGAATTACTTTGACGAAATTCGGCGGCATCATCGTTTTGTACTTTGCAAAATCTCAAATTTTCCAAGTATTCTATTTCAGAATGTATTTGGGAATTGTGCTGTTTGGAGCGGCACACGGTTTAGTATTTCTACCTGTTCTACTTAGTTTTATAGGTGAGTTTTTGATGTGAGTGATAATATTTAGAATATATGTGTGGTGTTTGCGTAAGGTGCGTAAAATCTTCTGTTATTGCGAGGGTTATATAAAAAAAATTATTTTTAGAAGGTATTTTTTACATAACAAGATTGGAGAATAGAGTCATTCACTTGTGCCTTTCATTACTCCTAAACCTATATTCGAATACTTTACGCACCCGGTATAGTGTAGGCCAATATAATTTTCTGTAATAATCAATAGAAATATTATATTTTTGAGCTTTTATTTTTGAATAGGCAAAACGATTTTTGCTCTGCTTGTTTTAAAAGGAAAATCTAAGATTACTGTATTTGTTTCCAGTGGAGTAACTTTAGGTTTTCGTTTTCATAATTCAACATATTATTTTATAAAATTTCAAACTTCTGACCATTACTTTTGAACGCAGGAAGTCCGATGAATAAGGAAAAATTGGCCAAGCACAGGAATTTAAACGGGCAGCATTTCCAGGAAACACATTTCGGCAGAGTAAGGATTTTTTTGTCTTTTCTTGTGGTAGATGTGTTATATATAGACACTATTAACGCTTTATTTTCTTTTTCCTGACATTGTACTCGTATAAATATATCTCCATTGTTTTAGGCCTGATGACGCGAAAGAGGGAAATCAAAAGGGCCAGCACGTCTGAGGAGGATGCGCAGCTCGCCGGCGGTCTTATGGAGGGATCAATCGAACCGTCTGTTACGTCACCCCTCCTGCAACCGTCTACGTCCAGACCGAGTTACTACTCTCTGATACGTGACGAAGATGACTGACGTACGTTCTGATAATTATATTCAATTATTTTTTAAGTTGAGAACTACGTCAGTTTTCATTTTATGTTTTTTGAGAGTTACATTTGTGATAAATAAGTTTAGGATATCCTCCTCCGGAAGCTGCGCTACGTAGGAAAAATATATAAATAAACAAATTGTGAGTCACATCGGGTATTGATGAAATTGTACATTTTTCTAAACAGGACCAACGAGTTTTGTCAATAGTCATGTGGCCCAGAAAAAAAATTATTTAAGGGTGTAACGTCCATTATATCCAACATTGTTTTTTTGTTTAAAACTATTTAGGATCATATTCTTTTGTTAAATTCAATCTTAATTTTTTGACAAACGATTTACTGAAGAAAAATAAAGTTTATCATTGTTCTTAAGAAAATTAAGACTGTAACTTAAAATTTATAAGATAATTGTCTTCAAACATATTCGTTTTATTAGTTTCTCATGGCTTTAGCTGCGACCTATAACATATCTATCAGACTAATTTAGCACACGGTGTCTGTGTCACTATTTTTTTGTAAATCTTATTTTTTTACTCAAATTCAAGCGCTTTCACATTCCATCACTAAGGAAATGTCCATGTTTTTATTATTCTTGCAATTTTAATGTATTTATGTATGATAATTTACTATTCTGTACAGGTCGTTTTGTGTAAAAATAAATATATGTGTATTTTCCATTAAATTAATTTCTCTTGTCTCGCAATCACACACGTCACAGACTTTGGCGACTTCTAAAGCGCTTGGCAGAAAAAAAAGCTGAAATTATGAAGCCACAGTTAAAAAGAGCAGGATGTCACCGAGAGTTTAATGATCTAAGAGACAAACTTTAAACAGAGGACTGCACGGCTAATTACTATTTGTATTTTTCTTACACGTTTACAATGCAATTATAAAATTTAAATCGGTATGGGAACTTCTTTTGCTACAGCCAATAGAATTTGTTCAACACTCCATCCAACATTCTTAATATTTTTCGATACGTTGCACCATAATTCTCCATGATGAGGTTCCGCTTCCAAACATCTCTTCTTTACTTCGTCCTGTTTCTCTTTGGTGCCATGCAATTGCTCAAAGCGGTACCTGAATATTATCGAATCAGACTTATTCAAGAAAATAAAGAATTCTTACCAATTGGCCCAGGAATCTCCTAAATCTGGATTCAATTTTATAGCCCTCTGAAACCACTCTCGGCATTTACTCACTTTTCTCTCTGACCAAAACAGTTTACTCACAGCAAGAAGAACATGAGGATCGTGTTCGCATTTTTTCAAAGCGTCCACCTAAATAAAATTGAAATACCTATTTAGAGAATACTTGAGAAGAATATGAGTTGTATTCTTCTCTTACCGATTTGGTTTTTCTTTGTGGTCGAGGCTCCATAAAAATACTCTCTGCCCACAATAATCCCGAATTGGGACATTCTTGTAAAGCTTTGGCCAACATCGAGTTCGCTATTTCCTTCATTCCGGCTCTCATTTCCACACGAATAGCTTCTAGCCATAATTCATCATTTTTGGGATTCTTTAATCGAGCTTTTTCAAGAACCGAACGAGCTTTAATTAACAATCCCCTCTTTTCCTCTAATCGCGATAACAGAATCCATAGAGGTATAGAATTTGGCGATTTTTTAACTAAAAATACCCGAAAAAGTAATTTCATAAAGTTTTCTAATAAAAAATTGTTTACTCCAGTGTTATAAGCCTCGAATGCCTTGTCCAAATCGCCTTTTTGCTCATAAATCTGTCCATACATCATCCACAATTTAGAAAAATCTGGAAAAGCTTTAATGGCTTCATCGATTAAATCCAAGGCAGCATTCAAGTCGTTCAAAGACCATTCCAGTTTTGCACTCTTCATCAAAACTCTTGGTGTAGGAGCGGAACCTATAATATTTTTAAATTTTATCTTGTAACAGTAATGCAACTATTCAGTATTTACCTCTCGCTTTTGCCAAAAGCCTTCTGGCTCTTTCGTATTCCTTATTTTCCGATTCCAGCTTTACTGCTGCCAGCCAAATTTCCTCGCTATTTGGATTAGCCTGGAAAGCTAATGAGAGAATACCTCGTGCTGCTGGCACGTCACCAGCTAACCATTTACTTTTAGCACCCATAAGCCATAGAACCTATATTAAATATACGTCAATTATAAATTTTACATTACAATTGAGGATATTAGTGCAAAAAGGTGATACGTCATCATTTTGCCAAAATTGACTTTGTATGCGATTTGAAGCTAATGTTAATTGGCTATTGTTTTGTGAAACAATTGCACAAAACAGGCGATAAATAAAGAACTTGACAGTTCTTTTGACATCTCATAACTCATAAATATGAAAATAATTTTTTGTTTGACCTTCCTAAAAAATTTACATATTGTAACTTATCCCCTTTTTGCAATGATGTCCTCAATTTCTAAGATACCTACTTCACTTTTTGGACAGTGAGCTACTGCCCTTTGCAAAAGACTTTCCAAACTTTCTCGAGACCCATGATTCTTTTCCAAATAAGCTGCACGCAACCAAATCGATTTTTTACCAGGAAACGTCGTTAATGCTATATTATAGATGGCTCTAGCACATTCATAGGCTCCTTGACTCGCACACTAATGAAACAATGAAATTAATATAAGCTTCATGAGCTCATGTGCCATAACATACGTTTTCAGCATCTTCCATCCAAGTGTGTTTCTGATCCTCTGGTTCAACTCCATAAGCGATAATTACCTTAATTATCGCTCTGCAACAGTGTATGTGACCTCCCTTTTCACTTTCTATAGCCTCTTTGAACCATTGTTCTCTGTTTATTTCTACGCCGTTTGAACTAGAATAGAAAATGTAATGAAATTTTGTACAAATTTGTCTTTCTATTTAAACCTTAGAGAGCTAATGGCTCTTTCAATGATTTTCTCTACCATGTGATGGTTGCCATTGGCCTCTTCAAGTTTGGCGGCCGTTGTCCATATCTGTTTGTCCGTTGGAATGTTTTCTCTTGCTTTATTGAGAACTTTTCGGGCATTCTCATAGGTTTCCAATCGAGCCAGTGCTAACCACAATTCCACTGAAGTGGGACAACATTCTACTGCTCTAAAATAGTAAGTTTTGTGATAAAATCTTACTAAAGCCAATGTAAAAATTACCTCGACAATAGGATTCTTGCATCTTCGGGATTCTCCAGCTCCACAGCCGCCTTCCAAAGTCGTACCGAATTAGGAATATGCTCCAAAGCTTTACGGAACACTCGTCTTTTAGCTTTGGTTTCTGTTTCCAAATCTGCTGCTTTGATCCATATTCGAACCTTAAAAAATACAAATTTTAATTTCGTTGAATTTTTTTCATTAAAAAAATATACAGAAGTTGGAATATGTCGTGCAGCCTGAGCAATAACTGCCTTAGACGTGTCTGCTGGATTGATTCTCGCGGCTTCCAACCATAAGTCTTCACTTTGAGGATTAACTTCACACCCTGAAATATTAAAAATTCAGTAGACATTGTCTGAATTCGTTAAAAATTACCTTTCATGATCAAATTTCGTGCAGCCTGAACTTTACCAGTTACTTCCTCCAGGCGGGCACTAGCAATCCAAGCAGGAGGATGGTTTGGATTTGTTTCTCGGACACTTTTTAGTAAAAGACGCGCCTTTTTTATATCGTTTATATCACCTCCGTATGTGGGTATCATGGATTGTAAGTCTGTAAGATATCCTTTTGGATCTACAACCGTCTGGCCTGTGACTGAGTCAGAAACTTGGGAAAGTTTCACGTTCATAAGGGTGTTTCTAGCCTGGCCTATTTTTCTTAAGTCCATGTCGCCTGTTGGAGTTAGCATTCCTGGTGTGGCGGCTCCGGGAACCATGCTGGCCAGTCCGGAACTCGGATCTAATGTCGTAGAAGATTCACCACCTAAATTTCTGGATAAAACACTGTCTGGTAAGGGTGTAAATTTTTCAGCTTTAGGATTTCTTTGTTTTTTATTTCTGGCATCGCCTACGTCTGGAATTTGACGCCATTCATCATCCGATACCTAAAATTTCTTTAAGAATACAAGGATCAACTATCATATGTGTTACTGACCCTAACTAAATCTCTTTTTAGATCAGAGAATTGCTGTTGAATTTTTGGCCGTTCTTGTCGATATCTTTCCAGTTCCTCTCTTAATCTCTTCTCTCTATATTCCTTCCGTTTTTCATCCATTCTTTTATCAATTGCTTCGTATATGGCATCAGCTTCTGCGTCATCTTTGTCATAAGGATCTTTCGAAAACAAAGATCCTCCGTATCCACTGAATTCATCATAATTTGAGTCATTCAAATCTTCTTCTTCCTCTTTTTCCTCCTCTTCACTTTTTTTTGTCCGTTTAGCCGCAGGAGGTGCATGACGATCATCCCTGCAGTGATATTTCAAATAAAAGGTTTGCGACACGTGTTAAATAATACTCACGAAACATCATTAGCATCTCTTGCAGGACCAATATCAGATCGTGTTGTAAAACCTGTAGCTCTGCAAATTTTCAAAGAATCAATGAAATTAAGTTCATAAATTTAATTTTCTTACCCTCTGCCTACGCCAGCAACATAGCCTAAAGGGGCTGGTACACCTAGAAAATGTTTCTTATTGCGGTTAACTAATGCTGCAGGAGGAGTAGTCATATTTTTAATATTTATTCCTGTTAAAAATTAGAACCAAATTCGTTTACTACAAAAACAATAATAAGTTTGGTTAGAGTCACAATTAGTAGTGACAGATATATTAGTTGATAACCGTTATTTATTCACCGATAACATAACCGTTATTATCATACCACTACGTATGAGCTGCTTTCGTTTGCTTCATGATTCTAATCATGTTCCATTCTCAACCAATCAAAATACAGAATTTTTAAAATCTACCAATTAAATTGAATTATTTGGATCATGATTGACAATCATAGAACCAAATGAAAGCAGCTATAGTAGAGCTAGAGGTCTAATCATATAGGTATTCCTATTTGCCATTTTGGTTCCATCTGTCACTGTCACATTGTGTTTACATGTACATACAGGTTTTGTGTGTGTACTTTTTAAAAAGTGTTTTTATTAGTGATTTTCCTTAACTTATTTAATGTGAAAATGAACAAAAGACGTGTATTATTTAATGTTTTTTGAAAATACTCGTATTTAGTTTAAAGTATTTAATTAATAATTGTTGCGATTTTTGGTGAAATACTCACCATTCGATTTTGATAAAATATTTTTGTTAAAAAAAAACAATAAAAACATCTTAAAACGAACCAAAATACGTTTCGTCTACACAGAATTGCACAGGCAGATAGAACCATCGACCTATCAACTATACTGACAGATAGGAATACTCACATCTATAGAGCCTTACCGTAATGCTTCTCTTATGGCATTGAGGTATCCACGTAATACATATGATCTAAGGTTTAAAAAAAATTCATATTGCTCATTCCTACTTATAATAATCTTTCTTTTGTATTCCATGTCTAAAAAATTGTTCGTAGTGCAAGGACTTTTCCATATGATAGCAGGTTATTGTTTTTTGCAAATCAGCTGTGCTTTCCCCAACTAAGAAACAATCGCAATTAATTAAACAATGTTACACGGCTACAGAGATGTGTTAAAAATTGGTTACAATTTAAATGGACATTTCCTCATTTCCAAAGCATTGGAAACTTCTCTCGTTTTATGTGAACATCTGTATAAATATTTGGTTGAGCACACAATTGTTTTTCAAGGTATCAAATTGCTAGCTATAAGGAAAAGTAAGAGCATGAAAATAAAAACAAAATGCTTTATTCAAATAATTTTAAATTGTTACTTAGTATGAAAACTAAACAATTTTGAGCTTACCATAAACAAAAATAGTAAACAGCAATTAATGTAGCATTATAAAAATTAAAAAATCATCGTTATCCTAACATTTTCCTAGTTTTTTCAAATACTTAAGAATATAATTATATTTTATCTTCAGTTATATGTATTGGTAAAATCTTATACCGTATTCAACTTAATATAACATAGCGATTTCCTGCTTCAATTAACAGATATTCATTATGCAATGAACGTCCTATAGGTATTACATAAATTGTAGCACCAAATCGTTTATCTTAATGAAAATACTTTTATATAAATTAAATAAAGGCAATCTGAATAAAAAGAAACTTCACCAATTATCGTTCACAGTTCTTCAACAAAATCTATCTCATATATTTCAAGACATCAATTGTCGGATTTGTTGTGTCTCTTTTGCAAGGCAGCCACCAAGTCTTGTTTTAATATTTCTTGTTGTCTGCTCTCTGCTAAGGTGTTAACCTAAAAAATTGCCATATGTTTATCATAAGGAAGACACTCTAAAGTATCATGTTAAACGTACTGATCTTAAACTATTAACTATATCCTTAGTTTTACTGAAATAAATTTCATTTAAGGTACTTCGAATCTTATTTTCCATTTCTTCAACCATACGACCAATATTAGCGATGTGAGGATTAAGGTCATTATATGGAAAGTCTTGTTCTATCTAAAAATTTAAAAAAATAAGATAAGTTGAAAAAAAAGTAAAAATATTTACTTGTCTGGTTAAACTGCCTCCTAAATTCATAGTTCCAGAGCCCGCTTCATTCGTTTGAAGCCAAAGCATTGCAGTGGAAGTCATTTTATAATGGGACATTCGGCCTGAACTCTTTTCCAATACCTCAACCACGTGTAATGAATCCCAACAACCTTTAATTTTCTTGCTGCCATCTCCAATCTTTTTTATTAAGATAACACCTAAAAATTCTCTATAAATTTATCATTATCAACAATATTTCGAGGCCAGCGTACCAGCAAAACCATGATCTAAATCCCAAAAGTACACTGAACTCACTCCTCCTTCAAAATACATTTCTCTATATTGATCAAAGGCGTGATTGGCATCCAGTTCCAATTTTCTGAGACGTTCTGAAGGCATTTGGCCATCATCCAAGGGAGGATAATAAGTATTTGACCAAGGCGACCTGTATGAGTCACCATCTCTGTTGTAATCACACAGCACATAGTCTCTTCCGCTTTCTTTATCGTGGGCAATTTTAAGAGGCTGATCAACTGAGGAAAGAAGATCTTCACACAAACTGGGAACTAAATCGATCAAATCACTCAAATTTTTTTCAATTTGCTGTGGAGGCAGCCTCCTCATAAGGTCCAAAGCACAATCAAATTGATCTCCCTGAAAAATGGGGATATTAATTAGAAAAAAAGTAATATTTCAAAATTAAATAGAGGTGTATTAAGTAATCATATCGCGAATTATTAAACATTATATTTAGGATTTTATTAATCTTTCTTGTGGGTGTGACAGGATTCGCAGAAAATCGTAGTTTTCTAAATAACTTTTGAGCAGATTAAAAGTCAAAAACGCTAGGTCACTTGATTAAAATCCTTACTTTACTTACCATTTTTTTGGTTTCTGGATTTTACAACCGGAAAATGTTCTAATTTCTTTTAAATAGATTTATTTTCACGTTTGAGCTCGAAAAAACTGTCACATAGAAATGACGTCATTTGACATTAATGTCAACTGACTAAAAGCCTTCATTAGTTAAAACCTTGCAGTAAATGTGACAACGTTGCTCAAACTTTTAATAAACCTTGAATACTGAAGAATAAAATGTTGTACCTGATTTGTTAATTTCAAAGAAATTTGAAAAATAACATCAGCCAACTGTTGAAGAGTTTGTTCAGGGTTTCTTCAAATTCAAACACTTTATTAAACTTGACAACGCCGATTAACTTTGAAATTAAAAGTTGAGTAAAATAGATCATTGGATCTAATTAATAGAAAAAAGGATTTTTAATCGATTCGCTACGGTTAATGCTTATTTTTCGATAGTTTCGATTAAAAGGAAGAAAAAGGTTGAAAATCTGTTAAAGAACGGCTGGTAACCTGTGAATTTCAATCCATTTAATTCAATGTAAAACTTTCGGAAAATTTCATTGAATCTCGACTAAAATAAAAGCCTATTTTTAAATATTTTGGCAACCAAAACGAGGAAATTAAGAGTGCGCAGTCGTTGTAGACCAAAAGAGCATCTCGAAAATCGAAAATGACACCATCCATAACAAATCGAGTTTGCGCCCGTGGTAGTACGAAAGTTGCGGAATCAAAACAAAAGAGTGTTGCTGTCATAGCCATACGAAATAGTACGAAATCGCAATATTATTCCTTTTGCGTTATCAGCTTTTATCAGTTTAAAAAAAAAACACTTATAACACACTACCGCGATATATAAAGTGTGAAAATTTGTTGTCCCCGAGTTTTCTTGGTGACGTCTACTAGTGGGTAATGTAAATCACCGCTTTCGCGAGCAGGCCCCACAGAAGGCAATAAATTAGTGAGAAGTTTCAATAAAGTGCCAAACCTGGCTACGGAAATCAGATATAGGATTGGTATGAGACTGATCTTGAAGAAGTTTATTATTCATACTTCCTCTGATCATTTCTCTGAAGAAGAAGAACGCAAGTCTTCCAACGAGTATCTTTAGCTTTTTGTTCAATAATTTTTGTTTTGATTAAAAAATTGGGGTGACACGTATTCTTTTATGAACTATTTTTTAAATTTCCGTTGGACGAGCGTTGAAAACCAGGCAAAGCAATAAATCAACAACCCATTAAAATGGAACTCAGCTGTGTGGATAAGGAACAACACCTTCAAGAGTTAATTAAAGGTAATAAACATAATCCAGGTTTATTTATTTATGAATTTTGTGAAAAAGCCTTGGCAAACATTTGAAAATCAAGATGTCACTTGAAATAAACAGATTAATTACTGTTGATTGTAGTTGTGGTAGTGTAAGGTCAAAGTCCATATGTCGCGATTCCTCTTTTATTGATAATTAGAGTCAACATTGTTAATTCCAAGGTGACATCGGAACAACATTATTAGAATATTGGTCGTCTGAAGACTGTTGACCTGATTAGTCTTGAAAAGTTGAACAAAGAGTGCTTTGTTCTGTGAGAAGTCAGGTGTTGCTGTAATGAAGGAAACTTCATTGAGGTCTCTTCAGTTCATGGCCCTGTCTCAATAAATTATTTCAAATTGATCAACAGTGTTATAAATATTAGGAGACAAGGTGATCTTTGCGCAGAATAAACAATGAAAAATTTCTACTGAAATCTGGAAAATATTTGGCAAAGTGCCGGAAAATCTTTGTACTTTGTACCTTTCTGTAGCAAAGAAACTAATATTTGAGAAGCAAAATATTTTTTTCACACGAGACAATTAGGGATCTAATGATAAATGCGAAATCCTGGTCTTTTATCAGTTTATCACTTGTTTGCTTCTGAAATATCTTAAAATTGCATTACATAAGCAATATTAGAAAAAAACTCATTCTCAATGTGTACGGGGCGATTTTCCAATAAACCGTCCCAAAGTCCGAATTATTAAAATTAGAATTTATGACGTCAACGTATTCCGAATCGCAAAATAATTGCCATTTAACGTTGCAAAGAGCTGATTCTTAAGTAGGAGACTGTTGTCGTTTTATATGAAACATTTACATACATAGTTGCCTGATAAGTAGTTTTTTAAACAAAACGCCATTTTTTTTGAATTGCTTTAAAAAAAATATGCTATTTTTATGTTCGAGAATTGCGAAAATTCCATAATATGTTAGGTCAAGCAATTTGTATATACGCTAAAAAGAATAACAAAACAATTCTAAAAACTCTGATTGTGAGTGATTTGTCCGGATAAAAACTTATGTTTAAAAAAATTATTACATGACATGTTGATTAATTAACATCCCAAGATATTGTATTTACTCAGGCTATTAATACCACGTACTATATATTCATATCTTAACACCACGAAAAATGAGATTAAGCCTGAGTTTTACCCGAAAATTGCTCAATTGCGCCGAGAAATAACATGTTTTGCACTTGAAACAAACAAAAAATAAAGGAAATTCCACTTGAAACACTCATAATTACGATCTTATTGAGCACCCATTAAGTCACGTCAGTATTTATCAGATTTCTCACATTTGTTTATAGTATACATACATACAGTGTGACCCAAATAAAATTTCATATTTTGTTTATTTATATTCCGAACTTTTAGTAATTTCTCAAAAGATATAAAAGAAAAAACTCTGCTAAAAAGTCATATTCAAAATCACCAGACGGATACATACTGTAGCACTTTTTTTGTGACGAAATTAGTAAAATGGTTTTAAGGATTTTTCTTAGAAAAAATGAAAGTACATAATTGAATTTGGTGTCCTTCAAAACAGATATATAGTATATGTATATTAAATTTTATCAAAAAATAATAGTTTTTAGTTTATAGACCAAATTTAATTTTCTTCATTGTTCGTACTAATTTATTAGTTTAGTACAATCATTTTTTTATTAGTTAAAAGTAATTATTTTTTATAAAATTTGATATGTACCTGTTTTAAAGGTCACCGAATTCAAAGGGATATATTATTTTTTTCTAGAAAAATAGCTAAACTTTTTTTTTTATCATTTTTTACACCCAAAAAAATGTTCTGATGAATTTGAACACGATTTTTTCAGTTTAAATAGAGATTTTTAATTCGTTACCTCTAAGACGTTAGCGATTAAAAAATTCGGAATATAAATAACAAAGTTATAATGATGTCCAAATTTTAAATGGATCACACTGTATATGTTAATATGTAGGTAGATAGATATCTTTTGTTATTCACCTTCCTTTTTAATTAAGTACAATTCGAACTTTTTAATCATCCCTTGTATATTCATAACAACTTTATAATAACACTTATCTAGGCGACTATTGTTCAGTATTATGGAGACCGTTAAAGTGAACAGCACACGTTTTCAACAACGTTTCATAGTTTCAGGCGCCCAGTCCGGACCGGCAACGAAAAAGGGACAATTGTGCCAATTTAGCCCATTACTGGTGGCGATGGTCGGTCTACCCGGACGCGGCAAGAGTTTATTGGCGAAGAGACTTTGTCGCTATTTGAACTATATTGGAGATACGTGCAAAGGTAAGAAAAAAAAAATATTATGAGAAAATAGACGATAGCTATTGAAGAAACGATGATTATTATTGCATCACCATGTATTATAAAGTGAAGTTATAAAATATAAAAATCCATGTTTTATTTCATTGAATTTGACGATTATTAAAGCCAATCTTATACGAACTTGACCTCTACATGATAATATTAGTCTTAAAAAAAAACCTAAATTCATGAAATGTCGAAAACCTTGTTCACAGAAATTCGATTATTCATTAATAGGTGCGATTGTTTTACATGCATTCACTACAAAAACTGTACTAGAATTACGTAAAGCTTGATAATCGCTTAATAATCAGTTTCACACAATTGAAATAGTTGTTGGAAAGCCTTGACAATCGCTTCATTAGATGGATTCCCCGTAAAGTTCTCTTGTCATAGAGAAAGTCAAAATCAATCAACCATTGATTCGATTTCAGTGTACGACATATCTGACTATCGACGTAGGCATATCAAACAGTATGCGTCGCATGAGATGTTCCGCGCCGATAATTTACCTGCATGGCGCATTAGGCAACAAAGCTTCCGAGAAGCGCTCGAAGAGGCTTGCGAATGGTTACAAGGAACCGGACATCAGGTTGCCGTCCTCGACGGGCCAAATGTATCCAGAGCTCAACGTCAGGAAATTTATGACTTGGCCCATGGCAGATTGGGATTTCGAGTAATGTTTATTGAATGCGTATGTGAAGATCCAGTTTTACTGGAGAGAAACTTCAAGGTATTAGCAATAAAAGAAATCAATTCAATCAAATAAACGGTTAATGCATAATTTTAGGAAATTTTGCAATATAGTGCCGATTATAGAGATATGGCCACAGAAGAGGCATTGAAAGATTTAACATTCAAAATGGCTCATTATAAGGCCCAATACGAGTCGCCCACTTTGGGGAGCATTTGGGAGTTGCCTTGTCCAATGGTGAAACTGCTTGATGGTAGCGAGGGTGGAGTGATTGCCCACGGTGTTACTGGTGTACGTGAAGGAAAAATTCTCGCCTATATTTCCACTCCAAAGCCCTATCAACAAACATTGTACTTCAGCAGGGTGAGTTTCAAGTTAATTTTAGAAGGGCCACGATATTGAAAAGTGATATTTCGGAACAAATTAAGCACAAATATTATTTTTAGCAAGCAATGTAGACTTAGCGGAGCCGTCGCTCGATTTATGTTAGCATAATCGCCTGACGATAAAGCTTAATTTAAAGATTTTTTAAGATGTTTCAAAATGGCCGTGTTATTGATAACATGAACCGTTTTTGAATAATGTTCAAATAACACGTTCGTGTTTGTTTAATTTATCATACACATGCGCCATATTCGAAAATATTTACTAGCACTTAATTCAGTTGGCACACAAATGAAAAAACAAGAATAGGTTTGATTAAGAAAAACGCTAAACAATTTGGATCTTTTTTCAGCATGGAGAAAGTGAATATAATGTGATTGGTCGCATTGGAGGCGATGCTGCCCTATCGCCAAGAGGGCGTATGTACGCCCAATCTCTAGCTAAACACATTCACGCATTAAATCTTCCTTCCTTGCAAGTTTGGACCTCGACTTTGCAAAGGACCAAAGCAACAAGCGAATTAATCAATGCCCCCCAACAACATTTACACGAATTAGACGAGATTTGGTCGGTGAGTATTACAGTTTAAATTGAAATGTAAACATTTACACATGGTATTTACCTTTTTTGTTTATATATAGGGTGAGTGCGAGAGCTTGAGTTACGAAGAATTACAAGACCGTTTCCCCAAAGAATTGGCACTAAGAGACAGAGAAAAATTGAAATATCGATATCCGCAAGGGGAGTCTTATGTTGATGTTATGCAACGTTTGGTGCCAATATTAATGCAGCTGGAATGCGAGACCAATGTTTTGACAGTCAGCCATCAAGCAGTCCTACGTTGCATCTTGGGTTATTTTTTGGAAACTCTTCCCGAGGAAATTCCTTACGTTCACGTACCCTTGCATACCATTATCAAGGTACCACTTATTGTTAATTTAATTAATATTGTTAATTTTGAAAAAATCAAAATTAACAATATTTCTTACATGAAAAATATTATTTCAGATTACCTTGCAAGGTTATAACTACAACATGGAAACTATAAAAATGCCCATAGAATGTGTGAATACCACCAGGGCGAAACCGCTTAATTGTTCGGAGAATCGCACCGCTGAAGACGCCCTCTTGACTCTGCCCGCTCATTTCGAATCGGTGGCCAGCTTGAACGGTACTTTGACCACCTGCACTTAGTTGTTGAACAGTAGAGTTCAGCTATACATATGTTAAAATCTAGCTGGATTTCTCCATAGAATGCTTTTTTTAGTTTAAGAGTAGAGGCAGGAATGCATATAATAATAGCAAATATATAAAGGGAAGTTTGTTGAAAATGTTTTTAACATTTTTGTTTTTCATACTAACAATTATTCGGTTATTGGTGGTTTTAATGACTTTGAAAAGAAAAAAAGTTGTAATATATTTGTAAAATCAACTTTTTCTTTGATCACTGTTGAAAAAATCGTATTTTAACATTTTGGATAGTTAGTAGTAGATTTTCTGCTCTCCGTTTTTGAAATTAGTTTGTTATATTGGCTAACATTTAGCTCAAAATTGTGCCGTTGTAAAAAATGAAAAACAATGATTTGTATAATGTTTAGATTGAGACTCAATGTAGAATTTCATTTTGACTGAATTTGAGAGGTCAATTAAGTCTCAGTTGTGTATATATCCGTTAAATGTTTGGAAATTTTAAGGCTATTGTGTAATTAACAAAACATTTGAAGACTTTTTAGTAGTTTTATTAGAATTAACTGTGATTTCTTTACTTTACAATCATTTTTTTAATTTACTTATAACATGTAACGCTAAATAGTTCTGTTTTAAGAATAGATTGTTGCAAAATATAAAATTAAACAGTAAAAAATTGAGTTTTTAAANGAAGGCCTGACAATTGGTATTTTCCGTTGACAGACAAGGACATTTAAGTGAAATCACTAAAGTTAAATTAAGCGGTCGTATACCAAACAGAGCAGTGAGTAGAGAACAAGGATTAACTTGGGCGGGAAATTCCACTTTAGCGATTTTAACCGGAGACCTCACTGTGAGAATATGGGATTTGGATAATAACGATAATTACGTCCTGCCTACTACTATGAAATTATATGTGAATGAAGAAAAAAGTTCTGTCAATGAAATTTTCACATGCCTAGGTTACTGCAAACTTAATCAAACTCTTTGTGCAGGCACCAATTTAGGTATGAAATCTTAAAGTTAAAAACCTCTTAAATACCTAAAATACAGACTTTAGGAAACATATACTTTTGGAGTAAAACGCTAAACCCAATTTCGGATAGTGCCGAAGACCAATGGGAGCTCAATAATGTAAACAACATTGGAGGTACAATAAAACAACTAAAATGGGGTTCGTTTATGATGCGCCTGCCTTTATTAAGCGTTAATTGTGTTACTGGAATTTACATTATGAAAGAACAAACTGTTTGTAGTGCTTTTTCGAGCAGAATTTGGGCATCTCAAAAGACAAGCAATCAGATTTTCATTGAAACCAGTCAAAGTGATCATTTACTTCAGTTGGAATCACAGGTAATTATGTAGTCTTCAATTTTTCTGATTGATTGACTTCACACAATAAGTTGTGTAGGTAAGCGACATGGCTATTTGTGAAGATCTTATTGTATTCTCTAATGGAAGAACTATTACTGTATATAATATATCATGGAATAGTCAAAAGGACCTGGATAAGAGTGAATTCACTGTACATTTTGGTACAAGTTTTTCTTGTGATAACGACGGTATAATTTTGTACAACAATACCATTATATGCTTGAATTCCTTAAAAATTACTTTGTACACTGCACAAGGTAATGTCCTTTCTCATATAACTTCAATTGTTAATGAAGGTAAATTCCAAGTTTATAGTGTCTTTAGAAATTGATAAGAAAATGTTTTCTAGGGGAACCCATTGGAGCTGATGTCACCAGCAATTTTCTTACAATCGCCACTATGGAGGGCTATTTAAAGATATACGATCTCTTAGACAATCAACCAAAATTACTCACCCCAGCCAAAAACTTGGCAGATAGTATCGATGATTTTGGAGAAGTCATTCAGGCCAAGACCAATTCTAAGGGCAATAAAGTAGCATTTACTTTGGCCGCTTCAAATCTGATCCCTGATGGAAAATTGTATATTTGGGACGTGGAATCAGACGAAATAACTTCTTACGATTTTCGAAAATATGACGCCATTGAAAGTTCTCCCTTTGAAGATTATTATGACCGTGAATTGGATAATAGGGAAAGTGATAGTGGCACTAATGCAGTTTTCGAGGATATTTGTAAAAATCGATTACCAATGTCCGTATATTGGTGCGAAGAGGATGCCAGACTGTTAATATGTAATGCAAGAAAAATAAAAAAACCTGGTGTTTTAAAGAGGACTTTTGATCATCAAAACACGAAGCCTTTGTCTGAAGAAGATCAAATCATTGTAACCATGTTCGTTCTACCAGACAATTTTATTAAAATTCACGATATTAGGGCTGTTGAAGCTGACGCAACACTTTTAGGTTTGTCGATACCTTTCATAGTCACTTTACAGAAGCTCAGTATCGTGCGTGATGTAATGAACGATTTTAATGGACTAGAAGACTGTTCTTTGTGTACCAAAGAGGCTGTCATCAATTTTAGTTATCATTTAAGCATAGGTAATATGATTCACCTTCAGAAGAACTTGATTTTAAAGAGCGTGTTTTAGGCAATATGGATGCAGCTTTTAAATCTATTAAATTAGTTCAAAGCCAAGGTGTTTGGGCTAGTTTGGCCAGAATGTGCGTAAAAACGAGACGACTTGATGTGGCCATTGTTTGTTTAGGACATATGGGCAATGCTAAAGCTGCAAGAGCTTTAAGACTAGCAATAAACGATGACAGTTTGCCTCAAGAGGCTAAACTAGCGGTACTGGCCATACATTTGGGACTATTGGTAAATAAATTTTTCAGTTAAATAACTGAACAATAACTAAATATATCTAGGAAGAAGCAGAGCTGTTATATATTCAATGTGGACGATATGATTTGTTAAACAAACTATTGCGGTGCAGAAATAAGCATGAAGAAGCAGTGAGTTTAGCCGAAAAAAAAGATCGAATAAATTTGAAAAACACTGAATATGATTTTGCCAAGAAACTGGAGCGTAATGGAGATTTTAAAGAAGCTGCTATAAGGTTTTAAAGACATTTTTTTAGTATTGAATTGACTAACAACATTGTAATATTTAGATATGAAAAAGCTGGTACTCATGCCTATGAAATACCAAGAATGTTAAGCGATCATCCTCAACAGTTGCAACTTTACATGACAAAAACTAGAGATAAGTGAGTAAATGTCTACCGATTTTATTTTATGATATATATCATTATTTAAATTAAGGGAAATGCAAAAATGGTGGGGTCAATATATTGAGTCTCAAGGCGACATGAATGCAGCATTAAAAATCTATGCCAATGCCGGTGACATCTATTCACAAGTTAGAGTGCTATGTTTTCTAGGCGAGGAAGCTAAAGCAATTGAATTGGCCAAAGCTAGCTCTGATATGGCGGCTTTTTATCACATGGCACGTTACTTTGAATCCACTGGGCAAATGGAAGAAGCTGTCAAATTTTATACGAAAGCTACTGCATACTCAAATGCTGTCAGATTGGCTAAAGAAATCCATCTGACAACAGAACTCTGGAATTTAGGTATATGATTTTAAGTGTAGTATTATAACGAAACAGGACGTTCTTTGTAGGCCTAACGGTATCGAATCGAGAAAAAATTGAAATTGCGAAATACTTCGAAGAACAAAATAGTTTAGAGAAGGCTGTAGCGCTGTATCATAAAGGCGGGATGCTTCACAAAGCTTTAGATTTGGCTTTTAAAACTCAACAGTTTGATGTTTTACAAGAAATTGCTACACAATTAGATGCCGACTCAGATCCTGCTCTAATAGATAAATGTGCTCAATATTTCATTAGTAAGGAACAGTATGATAAAGCTGTTGACCTTCTGGCAATTGCAAAAAAGGTATATGACGCTTCGAAGTTAAAAATATTCAAAAACTAATGTCATTTTTCAGTATACAGAAGCTATAAAAGCTTGTATGGATCATAATGTGCGTCTGACAGAAGATCTCACTGAAAAATTGACACCGGAAAAAGGCATGGTTAATGAAGAATTGAGAATGAATGTTTTAGAAACTTTAGCCGAAAATCTTATGTTGCAAGGCGATTATCACTTAGCTACGAAAAAGTTTACTCAATCTGGTGATAAAGTAAATAACAATTATCTTTTTTTGATCAGTCACCAAATCACAATTTTACTTTTCAGGTAAAAGCAATGAAGGCTTTGTTGAAATCAGGAGACACTGATAAAATTATATTTTTCGCGAGTGTTTCCAGAGAGAAAGAGATTTATGTAATGGCTGCCAATTATTTGCAAACGCTGGACTGGCAAAACCAACCAGAAATATTAAGAAACATCATTACGTTTTACACAAAAGGCAAAGCCCAAGATTTACTGGCTAATTTTTACGTCGCATGTGCTCAGGCAAGAAAATATCAGTTTCATAGTAATCGTTTCAATGACTTGAACATTCTAGGTAGAAATAGATGAATTCCAAAACTATGAAAAAGCATTAGCGGCACTAGGTAAAGCTTCTAGATGTCTTCTAAAAATAACAAATCCCGTAAATCCCTCACAAATTCAGAGGGCAATGGATATTGTGCAACAACGCTATTCTATGGTTAAAAAATTTGTTGATATAAGAAAACTCTTTGAACGAGGAGATCTTCAAGCAGGCAAGTATTTTAATGTTTTTCACAAAACAATTCAAGAAAAGAAACAAATTTTCAGGAATGACTCAATGCAAACAATTACTAATGTTGAGTGGTCCAGATTTGGATAGTTCAATACGAAGAGGTGACGTTTACGGCTTGATGGTTCACAATTATGTGAAACAAGGAAATTTTACTGAAGCTAAACAGCTCATAACAGAGCTTAAACAATTTCTTACACATGAAGGGCTTAAGACTCCACTGACTTATTATATAGAAAAGGAAGTAATTGAGGCTCTAGCAACGGGATTAAACGTACCAATAGCTACGTTTATTCCTGCAACTGTTCAAAAATCCTCTGGTGTAGACAATGGTGAATTTGTAGATGAAGTGCTGGAGGAATAGACAATAAAGAACCTGAGCTAAAATTGTCTTAGAATAAAGTAGAATTGAATTATGATGAATGAATAGGAAGATTTGTCCTGTACGATTGATATTAAAGATATTTTGATCTATAAACTATGCCCAGAAGATTTCTTTTAAAATCTTGAAAAAAAAATCTTAAACGAGTATTTTTGTATTAAGGAAAAGAGTTTTTGCACAATCTAGTCCTTCGTCAGGGTTCTGACAGGGTCTGACAGGTCCTTTGGTTCTGTCAAAGGAAGCAATAGCAGAGTTTATTGTGATAGGGGTTTACAATGACGGAGATTGCCTCCTGATATCTAACGAATTTGCATCGGGGAGATAAAGTTTTCATGCGTTGTAGCGATGAACAAGGGATGTTGTGGGATTGAACAAGTTTGATTATACCAAGCAAATGGGACTAAAATGAATTCAAATAGCTTCCAATAATTTCCTTCATTGATTATGGAAACTTTTATTAAAATAAAAATTTCCGAATCTGTAAAAGAACATTCAGCAATCAGAAGATTATAATAGGAAGAAATGTCAGAAAGAGGAATTGTGAATTTCTGATGGGAGATTTCGAGGGTATCACTTAGACCAATGAGATCATGAAGGAGGATTTTGGGTTGTACCATAGATGGTAGTAATTTGTGCTCATTACAAGCAGTACATATGCATTGTTGGCGCAAAAGGCGTGCAACCATTATGCTGTGTTGAATAAACAGAAACTAATTTTGGGCTATAAAAGTAAGACATTTTTGGTAGCGTTGTTCAAGAAGGTTTGTTTTTGTTGTGCAATTGAGTCAGGTAGGTCTCAATATCTTGTATTCGGCGATCTTTTGTTGAGGTCCTTAAAATAGTGGAAATACTATAGGTAAGAGAGTTAAAGTGATTTTCGAGTTGGGTTTCACTCTCTGCAACCATTTGAAATTTTTGATGTGGGTAGACCACAGCACTAAAAAAATTCTTTGTTTATAAAATTTAAGGAATTTTTGGATTTGCCTGTTATGGTATCATCGGTTCACAGATATTTCAATTGATAAGTATCATCGAAGAGGTGTAATTTTTCGTATAGGATGTTGATAAAATAGCGATTTCGTGTTCAACGACGCAAGTACCGACATCCGGCAAATGCATACATCCAGTGTTGATTTCGTTGAGGGAAGGGAAAAATGTGTTAGATCATTTTGCCTTAACTGATTAGAATGATTGCTCCATAGGATATTGATACAGGAATTTTTTTCCAAAATGCACTAGCAGAAATTCCTATGTTATATTTCTTCGGCAGAGACAAAAGCGTACCTTATGCTAAGCGTGAAGAATGCCAACATTCTGCCAAGTTTTTTTTTAAGGAGTGTATATAGGAAAAAATGTGGAATGGTAGTGTAATTTATTATTAGAAGCGGAAAAAAGAAATTAAGACAACATATTGTTCTGCATAAACAATTTCGAGTGTAAGAAGATATTCAGGTCATAAAGTAAGGGGTAACGGGGAATTGAAAATTTGCGTAGGTGTCAAAAAGGCCTGTTGTATAGTTGTATGACTTAGGCAACTGGAAGAGGAGAAGAGGGAAAACCTTGGAAAGGAAAACAATGATTGTATTATATTCAAAAATAAGATAGTGTGGGAAGATGCTGATGTGGGGATAAAAAAAATTAATAAAAAACAGAGATATTTAAGAGGGAGTTATTAGCATATTTCTCTTAGATTGACAAACATGTTGTATGTAATTTTTCTCTTTGCGATTTAGGTATTATTGTTGTTTTCTTTTTGTGTTTTGTGTTGAAAGAGGTAGATTGGGGAAAAGTTTAAAGTGAGTATATTTTATATTTTAAGAAGTTGTGTGGTGGGAGAAAAAAAGATGGTTTAGTTTGGAAAGATGGCTGATCCGAATCGAAACCAAGGAAAAAGGCGTGAAAACGTTATACTGGGAGGCGGGTGGCCAAAGCGCTATCGAAGGAGGAGCCCTATATTAACTTTACCGGTGGAGATCATTCAGGCAATCTTAATGCATAATAAAGGGGTAACAAGGATGAAGAAGAACAGTATTTTGATTTATGAAACATTTTGTAGAAGCTTTGCATTGAATACAATAAGTGCGGGTGCTGATACTAAATATATTAGTATCATTGCCAATTGATTTGTCGATAGCTCGATTATAAATAAAGGATTATCAAGAGCTTACGGGAAGCGAGATCCCTTACCGAACATTGGGGTTTCAGGACGTAGAATATTTATTGATAGCATAACCGGATGTTTGCGCCTTATCGGTAAGCAAAATGAATTTGTGCATGTATATTATATTAATGAAAGAAACGATAAGAAAAAATATAAATTGTAGACGAATGCTGACTTGGATTTCCCAGGAGAAGAGAATATCTGGGTACATCGGATTTTAAACGATTGGATCAGGCACATGCGGTATTTAGTGCAAAGCGACATTCCTGTGGAGAAAAATATAAAAGAGAAAAGAAAGGGAGGTAAGTTATTTATACAGTGTAGTCCACTAAGTTTTAAACGAAACATTTTCTCATATGTCTAACGGTTTAACAGCTATTGACCGAGGCACACTTACAAGGGAACGTTTCGAGGTGTGACTCGCAGATCGTAATGAAACTTTGCACACTTA